>CM055268.1:60169958-60769958 GCA_029237695.1 Conchocele bisecta
CGTTGGGTAAATTGTCTGTTCCTTTCATGGAACGCCTTGCTATTTCATACATTCCTCAGATGACCCTCTATCATGCTGTAGCAAATCCACAACCCACCACCCAACCCTTACCCAAAAGTCAAGGTCACAAACTTAGCATGTTCATAAAATTACTGTTGGGGTAAATGTTGTGTAACTTCTGTTTCTTTACACTTTGAACACCTTGATATATTTGAACACATGCATCCATCTGATGATACTCTATCGTGCTATAGCAAATCCATGACCAACCCCCACCCCTTTCCCCAAGGTCACGGTCACAAACTTAGCACATTCATAAACTTAACGTTGGGGTAAATGTCTTATAGCATGTGTTTCCTTTCATGGAACGCCTTGATATTTCATACACTCGTTCATCTGATGATACTCCATCGTGCTATAGCAAATTCATGACCCACCGCCTACCCCTTACCACAAGGTCAAGGTCACAAACTGTACACATTCATAAACTTAACGTTGGGGTAAATGTCTGATAACAACTGTTTCCTTTCATGGAACGCCTTGATATTTCATACAGACATTCCTCAGATGACCCTCTATCATGCTGTAGTAAATTCACAACCCACCACCCAACCCTTACCCCAAAGTCAAGGTCACAAACTTAGCATGTTCATAAACGTTACATTTGGGTAAATGTTGTGTAACGTCTGTTTCTTTACACTTTTAACGCTTTGATATTTCATACATGCATTCATGTGATGATCCTCTAGTGTGCTACAGCAAATCCATGACCCACCCCACCCCTTTCCCCAAGATCAACATCATAAACTAAACGTTGGGGTAAATGTCTTTTTATAACTTCTGTTTCTTTACAGGGAACACCTTCATATTTCATACATGCATTCATCTGATGATACTCTATTGTGCTACAACAAATCCATTACCCCCCCCCCCCCCCTCCCACCCCCACCCCTTTCGCCAAGGCCAAGGTCACAAACTTAGCACATTTATACATGCATTCCTCATGTGAATAGCTATCATGCTGTAGAAAATCACCAACTTAGTATGTTCATAAACTTAATACTGGGTTAAATTTTGTTTTCCTTCTCTTTTCAGGGAGCGCATTGATATTACATACATGCATTCATCTTAATATGCTATATCATGCTATATCAAATCCACGACCCACCTTCCACCACTGACCTCAATGTCAAGGTCCACCGCACACCCCTTATCCCAAGGTCAAGTTATATAATATTTATGTTTTTTATACAACTGTGACACGTTTGAATGAAGGCTGCCAACAGGCGAGCTTCGTTGTCTTCTGACAACTCTTGTTCAATAACTCATGAAGCACTTCATCAATTTTGATAATATTTGAGCACAGTGTGTGTCTAGGGATGTTGCTTTGTTGTGCATACGACCTACGTCCGACCGCCAAAGGTCAAGGTCAATCAAGATTTATGTTCACCTTGTTTGTAAGGCAAATCTGTTGAAAGTTTTTTTTCTTTTTTCAATAACTCATCAACCACTTCACCGATTTTGATCATATTTGGCCAGCGAATCGATTAGCTTCGTTTAACGATGCCAGTTCTTATTTGTCAATGTATCTGTTGCTACATTATACATATCTTACCCTGAGATCACCAGTTGTCTCGACATGCAAGCCGCGGCCATCTGGTGTTTAATATAGATGTGTTTCACTGTAATTTATTTAATTGCCGATGCTGGAATTCCGACTGGAGACTTGGTCTGGCCCTCACATACGTCTTTGACATTTTGTATGTTACAGTTGAATCTGGTTATACTCCTTATGCGAGTATTACGATGATTCGTAATCATATTGTAGGGGAAGGGGCCAAGTTACTTGGTGTGGTATGGACCTGGCACCAGGTCAGGTTATTCTAATTTCAGGGCAGAATATATTTGTTCTCGATGTAAATATTCCGTTCTGATTTTGGGATTTTCCCCTAAATGCAACATGACCTTAGCTGCCGATAGGCCGTTACACACCAATAAGCATGCATTGTCGAGTCTGTACATGATTTGAAATGACAAACATTGTTCATAACGTGATTAATTACAGTGGAACCTCTCTAAACCGGACACCCTGGGGACCTCCCAGTGTGTCCGGTTTAGAGAGGTTCCACTGTATATCGAACTGTCGCTAGAGCGTGCATTTATGGTTTTTAGCTGAATGGGGAACAGTGTAGACCCTGAAAGACTGCACGGACGTTCAAGCTGGTCTCGGTCTGCTCTGGTCGTCCCGACAATAAGTCCTGTTTTGTCGGATCATGCCCTCCCTGTATGTAAGATGATTAGTTTTATTTCCTTGTTAATTTTAGACATTTATTCTTATTTTCATTTAAATAAATCACGAAAGTTTTAAAAACAAATTTGAATTTCTCCTTCCATTGTGCCAAACATGTTGTTCAAAGTTGTGCATATTAATTAAGTCAGTGAAAAGTGTATAGTAATGTATCTTGTCTATCCCCAAATACAGTTATATACACTGAGGGGTATTAAAGGTACATGCCCACTCAGTATGTACAAACTATTCTTTACATCAGAGACATCATCTGAGACATTTCCTGGCAAAATAAACATTCATGCGCCATTATCCCACGTACTGATTGGCATTATTATACATTTTATATCAGACGTAAATTTACACACTGATATCAGGGGTCGATAACCGTGTTTGCTTAAAATGTTAACGGACATTACTATTTAATCTCTGTATTTATTTTATGATGTGCAATGATCATACTTTAAAATCTGTCGAAAATATAATTTTTTCAGGCGACGCATTTCTTTAGTATAAATAATTAAAAAATATCATGCCTCATTTGCATATTAAAATAGCCTGATACCACCGCGCGTCACTATCAGTAAAATAAATATTACTAAATGATTATATCTGTATAGCGGGCACTTGTAACGTTTAGAACTGGTGGAATAGTGACACAGTTATACACTTATTTAATTCCTATAAATGACATTTTGGGCTTACTGAGTGGGCATGTACTTTTAACGCTTTCACCCCTAAGTAACAGGAATGGAATTGTATATGCTAATTTCCGGACCAATCCAATCGTCACAAAATGATTTTCTGATTAGTCCATTTATGAAAAGGAGGTGTTTTTCTTCTCCAAAATGTGAAAATTACTTCGTCATGAGCCGGTTCATCTGGATCTACACTTTTTGCCAGTGCCACTATACAGGCCGGTGGTGTTGAAAGCGTACCCCGAATGCAGGTTGGTTATGTGAACAGCCGTCGTCGTGTCGTTGTTTTATGGACGTAAATTTTAGACGCAAATCCAAATATCGCATATCTCTTGATCCATTAGACGGATCATTACCAAACTTCATCAATACCTTCCTTACATTGATAGATATCGATCCAGAGACATTCGGATGAACTTGACCTTGTTGACCTTAACCCTAGGTCATTCAGATGACATTGACCTACTTTTTGTCGAAATATAGGTCAACTCCGTAAAACTGTGGGTGGCAGGTGGGAGTATGCGGTGGGTAATTTAACGATTGAGGTTCATCCTTACCGGAATTCCAACTGGAGACCTGGGGCCCATTTCACTAAACTTTGTACGATACAAATGTTCGTACGAATATTTCTATGAATGTTCTTCTCACATTAACGTGTTTCACTAGTGCTAGCATTGTTGTAACTATAGCTTCCTCACATTGATGGCTATCCACCCAATGTCATTTTGGTGGCTGTGACCATGGTGATCTTGAAATGATCAACTATTTTGAACGTACGTCCTAATGTAGAATATCTCTATAATCGAATCATAACCAAACTTCATCAATACCGTCCTCACATTCGCAGCTATCTTGTCATTTGGGTGACATTGACCTTTACGTTGGTTACCTTGACCTTCATGTCAATAATTTTGGACGTACATCCACATTTTGAATATATCTTGATCGGGTAGTCGGATCATCTCCAAACTTTATCAATATCTTCTTCACATTCATGGGTATCTACCACTGTAATTCGGCTGACCTTGACCTTGGTGACATTCACCTTGGTGTCAACAATTTTGGACAAATGTCCAAATGCTGAATATCTGATATCCTGATAGTCATGTAATTACCAAACTTCATAAATAGCTTCCTCACATTAATAGCTATCCATCCAGTGTCATTCCGGTGACATTGACCGTCACCTTGGTGACATTTACTTCCGTGTACGTCCAAATGTTGAATATGTCCTGATCCGTTAGCCGGATCATTAGCCGGAACATTGGACGTACGTCCGAATGTTGAATATCTCTATAGCCGGATCATGACCAAACTACATCAATAGCTTGCTCACAGTCATGGTTATACATCTCGTGTTATTCATGTGACATTGACCTTCACGTTGGTGACATTGACCTTCATGTCAAACAATTTTGGATGTACCTCCAAATAGTGTATGTCTCTTGATCCGTTAGTCGGATCATCTCCAAACTTCATCAATATCTTCTTCACATTGATGGATATCTACCAGAATCCTTAGTCCTTAGTTAGTCATATCATTTCCAAACTTCATAAATAATTTCCTCATATTGATCGCTATTCATCCAGTGTCATTCCGGTGACCTTGACTCTGATCTTGGTGACCTTGACGTCCGTTGATACATTGATACCTAACCACCGTGGGACATTCGGGTGACCTCGACTTATTTTTCTCGAAATGTATGTCACGACCGTTAAAAGTTGGACTTACGTCCCAATTGTGTATATCTGATACGTTAGTCGGATATTCGTCAAACTTCCTTACATTGATACCTAACCACCCTGGGTAGTTCATGTGGTATTTACCTACTTTTTCGATATATATGTCAAACTTTGGACGTACATACACATTCCGCATGATCTAAACCCAGTGGCCGGCCCTAACCCTTTGAACCCGAAAGCCCGCTATAGCAGTTTATGCAAACATTGCAGATCCAGATGAGCCGGCTCATAACGAGCCGTCTCATCCAGGATCTGCACTGTTTGAAAGTAATTTTTAACAAAAACATCCCCTTTTCATAAATGGACTAATCTGAAAATTACAATATAAATTGTACAGGATCCGATGATCAAACATTTTGCGGTATAAAAATAACATAAAAATAACATACACGACAGACAATGTTTGATTTGGCCGAAGATCGACACAAAATGTGTTATAAATACTCGAGTGCTTCTATTTTGAGCTTGTATTAAGCTTGAGCGACAGAGAACCTTTCCAGCCAGACAATTACAAGTTGCAGGGCGGATCCAGTACATACTAGTAAGTTTAGAGGGGGCGTGGATTCTCAAATTTAACCCTTTGAACCCGAAAGCCCGCTATATCGGTTTATGCAAACAGTGCATATCCAGATGAGCCGGCTCGTAACGAGCCGTCTCATCAGGATATACTCTGTTTGCAAGTAATTTTCATATTCTTTAGAACATAAACACCTCCTTTTCATAAATGGACCAGTCCGAAAATCATTTTGTGACCATTGGATTGGTCGGAACATTAGCATATCACAGTCCATTCCAGTTCCTTAGGGTTGAAAGGGTTAAATGAGTCTAGAGACCAGACATACAGTACATACTGAGCTCCGCAGGGGACTTGGATTTGTTTGTATTAATTGTTGCCACGAAATAACAATTCGTTCCCTCAATTTAATAATTCGTTCCCCCGAATTAGCAATTTGTTCCCACGATATAACAATTCGTTCCCTCGAATTAACAATTCGTTCCCACGAAATGACAATTCGTACCCTCAATTTAACAACTAACAATTCGTTTCCCACGAATTATTCAAAGGATATAAATGCAAAGGGAAATAACTAGCTGCGAGTCCCGATTATACACTTATTTAATTCCTATAAAGAACAGTTTGTGCCTACTGGGTGGGCATTGGAGACGATAATAAACTCATGTATAAAATATGCAAAGGAGACCGCTAGAGAAAACACATTAGCTGATCATCACAACTGCAATGTATAATGCTGTGCTTATGCAATAAATATAATCTAACCCTTGTGATGATTGGCTATGGGATGGATTGTATAGACCACATCATATGTCGTTAATTGTACTAATTGTAAAGGTACATGCCCACTCAGTAGGCACAACGTGTTATATAATCAATACAGCTTCAAATTATGATGATGTGCTGATGCAATAAATATAATCTAACGTTTCTGTTGATTTAATATGATATTTATTAAACTAATTAACTGCTTTCATAAGAAACTCTGCATAGCCCAGTTTTTTTATGAAATCAGCAAACTCGTGTAATAAATATCATGTTAAAGGTACATGCCCACTCAGTAGGCACACAACGTTCTGTATAGGAATTAAATAAGTGTATAATTGCATCACTATTCCACCAGTTCTAAAAATTAAGAGTGCCAACTATACAGATATAATCATTTAGTAATATTTATTTTACTTATAGTGACTCGCGGTGGTATCAGGCTATTTTCGTACGCAAATGAGGCATTATATTGTTTAATTAGTTATACTAAGTAAATGCGTCACGTGAAAAAATAATATTTTCGACATATTATATCAAGTATGATCATTGCACATCAAAAAATATAGACAGAGAATAAATAGTAATGTCTGTTAACAGTTTAAGGAAACACGGTTGCCGCCCCTGATATCAGTGTGGAAATTTACGTCCGATATAAAATGTATAATAATGCCAATAAATTCGTGGGATAATGGTGAATGAATGTTTAATTTCCCAGAAAATTTATCAGATGATGTTTCAACATTTTGTGCCTATTGGGTGGGCATATACTTTTAAATCATTGGACTAGACAACGGTTATATATGATTAACCCATTAAAGACGGATACATGTATAGTGGTATGAAACTTTTATGAAAAAATCCGTATTTTCCTTACTTCATCTCGAATGTATATGTCGTTATCACTCGTTTGAACCGTCTCGATGAGACGGTTCAAACGAATGGTAACAACATTACATTCATGGAGAAATAAAGAAATACATTTGTTTACAAAAATTATCATATCCTTAGACTGAAATGCGTTAAAACTGTTCGTTGTGGTCGCGGGGGGGGGGGTCAGCTCAGATAAGGGAATTTTCATTTTCAGAGCTTAGCTCCTCCTCATTTTGAAAGTCACATTATTAAATTGGAACCTCTCTAAACCGGACACCAAGAAAACACCTGTGGTCTTATCAATGATGGGGACCTCCCATGGTGTCCGTTTTAGAGAGGTTTTACTGTACATTCATTTTCAAACTGTTGTGGGTATTGTGTATTCCCACTTGAGAAAATCAATGCGTATCCAACTAATAAATGTATAAAACAATAAATACCTGCATTGTCCCAGGTGGAAGACTCGGACTATTACCCCGCACACCGAGTGTCATACTCTACGCATTGAAAAACCGCCCACCGAGTGTCATACTCTAACGCATTGAAAAACCGCCCACCGAGTGTCATACTCTACGCATTGAAAAATAGCGTAAAGTACGACACCATGTGGGTGGGGTAATGCTTTTTTTTTCAATGGGCATTTGATTTTATGTCACAGGTCCGAGTTTTCCACTTGTGCCCTAATATTGGCCCTGTTGTATTGGCCCTGTTGTATGTTGCCAATTTATTAGCAAAGCATGATTTGGAAGAATTTGAAATGGAGAAAGATGTGTGTTTTTCACCAGAAAGAATATTGAAATCAGCAGACGACATTATTTAATTCAGCTTTGTTAAAAGTGCGTAATCATATCAAGTTCGTTCCAAAGGAAACTCCGTATATTCTCACGTGCAATTTCATTTCGTCGCAAGCACCTTTGAACAAAGGTCAAGTACAAGAGCTAATCATGTAACCTTCAGGAATGATTGATACGACATGAATCAGCCGAATTAAGTGGAAATCGAACCCTGGCCCGGTCCGGACAGGTAAACGAAGATTGGCTGCAGCCTCAGGTGGTACAGGGTAGAACACAAGTATGTCTGTAAATTTGTGATGCACATATGAAGTTTAACTGGCTGTCACAGAATTCGGGTTATTGCGAAATAAGCAGGCGGCCGTTTCACTAAGCTCCGTACGACAAAAAAAGTTCGAACGAAGATGTCTATGAAATTCACTTCACATACCCTTAGACCGCTATTTTAGTTTGTTGTCGTCTGCTGATTATTTTCTATGTTCCATTTGTATCATCCAAAACATGCTTTGACAACACTTTAGAATAATTTACAACATGCTTTGATAGCACTTTAGAATCACTGCTGAAGTGCTGTCAAACCATGTTTTTATTGAGAAATAAGGCAAGATATAAAAGCGTCGGCAGACGACAATCGTTGTGAGTAGCGGTCTAAGGGTTAACGTGGTTCCGAAATGCTACCATTTTCAGCCTACATGTAGCGGTCATTAAATATTAACAAATCCATACAAAAAGTTCCCAAAATAGGTTGTTAACCCTTAGCCTGCTGATCGCGAAAACTGTCGTCTGCTGTTGCTTTATATTTTGCCCTGTTTCTCAATAAAAACATGGTTTGACAGCACTTTAGAATCATTTCCATTGGAAATGATTCTAAAATGCTGTCAAACCATGTTTTTGACGAGATAAATCGAAAATAAAATATAAACAGCAGACGACAACATTTCATTCAGCAGGCTAAGGGTTAATGCGAACTTTCTTGTACATTTTAGTTGTGCACTTCGCAAATGCAACATGTATTCTAGGAATAGTTATAGATAGTGTATTGGCAATTCAGTCTGATACAGGCATATAGAGGATCTTACATGAGTGATGATTCAATATGGTATTTATTAAATGAGTTTACTTACTTCATAAGAAACGATGATATGCCGAGTTGCTTATGAAATCAGTCCACGATGTTCATAAATATCAGATTAAATCATCACAAATGTTAGGTTATATTTATTGCCTAAGCACATCATCATACATTGAAGTTGTACAGTAGCCTATTTCACCAACATTGCAAAGTATACTTATCTAGCAAAGTATACTTTGAGGGAGAAATCATCTATTTTTCCCGAAATGCATTTTTTTATATAGAACTAACGATTGCATATATTTGATGATTAATGCAGAATTATTATACTGAATGTATTACATTATCACAGCCGAAATGGCTGTGATAATGTAATAATTTCAGTATAATAAAAATTAATAAATTTATCCTAAAATTGAAAATGTCTCCCTCAAAGTATACTTTGCTAGAAAAGTATACTTTGCAATGTTGATGAAATAGGCTACTGGTCACCAACCCTATTTTCTGTAATGAGCTAATATGCATATTTATTACACTATTGTAATATATTTTTTATTTTATTACACTTTGTTAATAATATACTGTCAGCACCCATTGTATGCAACAGCGTAATGTATTTGACGTATCGGATGAAGGTACTTGACCGCTATAGGAATGAATGGCCTTTTTGTGGAATTTATCGGGGTATAAACTTGGAAAAGTCGACCTTCGTCCAGTATTTCCGCGACTTTTCCAAGTTTATATCCCCGATAAATTCCACAAAAAGGCCATTCATTCCTTATAATTCCAGCATTTGAAATAAATTCATCAAGAAAATGTGTTTATTTTCCGTTTTCTTAAGAATTATTTTAACTGTGCCTCACGGTTACGGAAAGTAGTTCGGCGTTGGAGTTTACTGGGATATAAATGTTGGACAGAGACTTGCTACGGGCCAATCAAATGTTAGGGAATTGTGTAAATTTTTGTGCTGGAATTATTGAGATGTGACATACTTTTGAATTCACCCTGTACGACTGATTCGCTGTTGGTTTTGTTTTTTTCCTGACATTTGAAAATGTCACGTGGGACGATGACGTCGTAAGCTGGCTATTTCTATTTCTGATCGTAAAGCACCATACGCCAAATGTGACTAGTTGGTGTAACTGGAATAGAAGGACGGGTAAGTGACTATGTCATATTAAGTTCGTTCTCTGTTAAGCGTCCGCGTGCGGGTAGGTTTTGAAAGTAGTTCTGTGAAAAAACAAACAAAATGTGTATGCTATTTTACGTAATATGAAAACTGATTAGGGGACTTATCCAAGTATTTAATCCGTTCATGAATGTCCACTTAATACGTTAAATAAGAGTATTTTCTTTTCTTTTTTGTAAAGTTTGCTGGCTGAAATTTAAACTTATGCTAAAAAGAGAAAGTTTTTAACATAAATTTGCCTTCGTTTTTTCAAGGCCTTGTTTGTTTTTACCGGATACGTAGGTAGGTTTTGGACAACTGGGTGGACGCTTAACATAGCAAATATATGGTAAGGCCTTATCTTTTCTTTGACAATGGAACCACATGTGTTTGAACAGATGGTCATAGTTTTTGTGCTACATTATGTGGGTATTTTGGTGGATTTCGTTGGTTTTGGGTAATTTATATAGTGTTGTGCAACTACTAATGCTCAATCATACACACGACAAACATCGTCAAACTTGAATACCTACACATTCACCGTTGCGAACTTTCGGACACCTTTTATACTGTCAACATACCTAAGGAATGCAAGCTTTTTCAATAGTTGGCCAATAAAATGTCCAACATGCGTTGCTTTCAGACCGATTATATCATTAATTTTCAACCACAAACTCCAGATTCGGGTTCTATCGATTCATGAGACGTATATCAATCTGCTGATGCCGATATAATACGTAAACCGCATTTGTATGTTCCTACATTTTAGACATTAAATTACCGTAGTAAAACGTGTACTTCGCGGGAGGTGACGTAAATTACATGTTGGTAACAATGCACTAAACCACCAGAGATACCGAAATAATCTATAAAACATCGAAATATGAACCGTTCTTCAAGAACCTGTGAATGGAACCTCGCTAAACCGGATACCCTGGGAGTGTGTCCGATTTAGAGAGATTCCATTATCGTACATTCACGCGGGCACTGCAAGACGTGGACTATGTAATCATGAACATACATTATGGTGCCTCTGTGTGATCATCGACCGGGTCATGTTTTTGAGATAGTATGGTGATCGCCTGATCGGACATGTGGGTATTCTCCGTGTACTCCGGTTTCCTCCCACAAGGTGTTAATATATGTTCATGATAGTTATGTCACCGCCATGAAAATTAATATAATGTGTAGTTATGTCGCTAAGCGAACAGCTGTAACTGTACATCCCATTCATTTCGTTCTGTTGTGTGCCTAATTTGTACGGAGGCCCGCAGGGGACATGGATCTTTTGTTATTAATTCGTTCCCACGAAATAACAATTCGTTCCCTCAATTTAACAATTCGTTCCCTCGAATTAACAATTCGTTTCCACGATATAACTATAACAATTCGTTCCCTCAATTTAACAATTCGTTCCATCGAATTAACAATTCGTTCCCACGATATAACAATTCGTTCCCTCGAATTAACAATCTCTTCCCACGATATAACCATAACAATTCGTTCCCTCAATTTAACAATTCGTTCCCTCGAATTAACAATTCGTTCCCACGATATAACAATTCGTTCCCTCGAATTAACAATTCGTTCCCACGAAATGACAATTAGTTCCCTCAATTTAACAATTCGTTTCCACGATATAACAATTCGTTCCCACGAATTAACAATTCGTTCCCGTGGGAACGAATTGTTATTTCGTGGGAACGAATTGTTAAATTGAGGGAACGAATTGTTAATTCGTGGGAACGAATTATTATATCGTGGGAACATGGATGGAGGGATTTTGAAATGTCATGAATGAGACGACGTGTCGCGTGCAATACCCATGTCCGTAGTTGAAAGTTACACAGTACAGTGAAACCTCGCTAAACCGTACACCCTGGGATGTCCCCAGGGTGTCCGGTTAAGCGAGGTTTCACTGTAAATCAGCCATTTGATTATTTATAGCCATTGTTGTGTGCTATGCGATCACGAATAGGCATTATCACCTGAGATAAATGACAAAGAATCCCATCAAAATTATGATCACAGATGTTTCTTGTTATCCGGTGTATTGAGGCTCCACCATAATTTATCAGGTAACCTGCCCTGTATTGACCGAATACGTACTGACTGATAACATATTGTTGTATCAGGCATTGACGTGATATAAACATCCGGGTTACAACGAAGTGAAAACTGACGTTCCATTGGTCGGATGACGTCACGTGACGTTACCGAATGACGTCAGTGTAATGACGCAACGTAAACAAGTCCGCGTTCTGTTCATATATAACGACGTCATATGTGGTCATTTTCGAGCATAACACGTTACCTGATAAATATAATACCAGGTTAGTGTATTTTGATATCAAGTTTATCAGGCTCGGCTCGGAAACGGTAGGAATTCCTCGGCAAGCCTCGGAATTCCTACGCGTTTCCTAGCCTTGCCTGATAAACTTGATATAAAAATACACTAGACTGGTATTCTCTATATATCTCCATCGTCGCACCCTGGAAGAACACGCATATAGGAAATATTCGATTCATGGAATGCAAACATTCATTTAACATTATATATAGATGAGACGACGATTTCAGCCCGGCTTTCGTTACATCCCTCATCACATCGCCGTTTTCCGGTAATATTGCTTTCACAATCAATATTATTTTCAGTAAATGACGACCAAAATGACAAACATTTCAGAGCTCAAGCGGAATTTAATTCCGTATGAGAACTGAATTGTGTGTCAATGTTCTACGTCGTTTGAAAATACAAAGATAAAAAATATACATGTACAATGTATTTAGTAACACAAACGGTAGTAGGACATAATGGAATACACTATATTGCGTGACCACACATATCTGTTTCAATATACAGTGTACACACGCGCGTGTAAGTTTTCATTTTTAAATTTAAATGTATATTATGCAAGATGGAAAGGTGAACTTTGAAAACTAGAAAGTCGGTAAAACTCAACAGATGCGAACATAACTTTACAATGAGACAAGGTCAGCCAATTAGAAAACAATCTAATGGCAATCATTAACTCCGAAACCGGTCATGTGGCATACGTGGTTTAAGCACTCATCCTAGATATCGTCAATAAAAGAATAATGGCAAAGTTAGGTGGACATCAGAATTAAACTTTTCAAGTTATGGCAGTCACAATTTTTGCCAATCAGAATAGTCAAAGGACAATATCTCTGAAACCGGCCAAGTGACATACATGGTGTAAGAACTCTACTGAGATATCGTCAATATAAGCATGTTGATAACGTTTGGTGGAAAGGTGACTTTAATAGTTATCGTGGTCACATGGATAGTGCGGACGGCGGACGCACAACTGTTATGCTCTCCCGATTTCAAGGTGTGGGATCACGTGTTTCCGAACGGCGCGACGCCATGTTGTTAGATGTGTTTACACTAGATATCCTTTAATATCTTCCTAATGGAACGGCATATTTTTATGAAATATACCGCATCAAATGCGGTACACGTTGCCCTTTATTGTATATGCGGCTTTAATCTAATAAGTATGTCGTTTTGACGAAGAATCAGTTACCGTAAATGTAAATAATCAAAGTACTGAAAAATGTTATCTCCACAAAAACTGATCACTTGCGGAACCAGAGACTGAAAGTTGCATATTTTCTCAATCATCATCCAGAGGCAAATGTACTGTGATGGTGCAAACCCATGTCCATACATACGTCTTCTCTATAATAAATTACTGTTTGAAACTCCCAGATAAAAAATGTACGAAACTGGCAGCTAACTGTTCACTGCTACCTAACTGTGATAACTAAATATAATAGCTGCTGTATTCATACGCACGAAATGTCTTGATTCGTATTTTCCAGAATTTAACTGATAAACTGAGCACAAAACTGTGAAAACTATAGAGAATAGTATATGTACAGTTTTAAATCCAAAGTAAAACAGACCAAAACGCCATAAGATAAGTTGGCGCAGGGCACTATTTTCTTGGTCGTACATGCACTTGCCGTTTAGGCGTAGCACAATCAATGGCTGCCCCATAGAATTTGCGTGACACAATTTACTATCTCAAGGGAGATAACATATAAAAACTAGAGCACGTGAATGTAAGAAATAAACTGTACTCGATTCTTTGTGAAAGTTATACGTTATTTTAGATAACTTCCAGAGCACACATAAAACACATAGTATGCCATAGTATTTGGTGAGCTACATATTATTAAAATCCGTCCGTTTGTTGGGAAGATTTTAAAGACAATCTACTGTAAAAATGACGTCACAGATTACGTCACGTCGGAAAATCGGGTTAGGAAACCACGTGATCCCACACCCGGATTTGTTTTCGGGGAGATAATAAATGGTCACCTCCATGGATTACTTTAATTTCAGTTAACATGTTTCCTGTGGATGTACGTTGCCTTGTTCGAATGTCTGTTTCACGTCTATCTGTCGACAGACAGCTGAGACATGGCGACATACTACACAACGGCTACTTGTAACAACCTGTAACCTGTCAGTCCCCACCAAACCATATAAGGCCATACAAAGTTCTTCCTATATTAAGCGTCCGTGTGCGGGTAGCTTTTGAGAGTGGTTCTATGAAAAAAACAAACAAACTGTGTATGCTATTTTACACTATTTACTGGTGAAGTAATATGAAAATTGATTTGGGACTTGTCTAAGTTTTAAATCCGTTCATGAATTTACACTTAATAAGTTTAATAAGAGTGTTTTCTTATTATTTAGCGACAATTTAAATTTATGTTAAAAACGTCCTCAAAGGGTTGAGGAAGTTTTTAACATACATTTACAAGTTGTTCAAGGCCTTGGTAGTTTTTACCGCATATGTAAATACACATGTAGGTTTTGAACATCTGGGTGGACGCTTTCCAGAGAAAAAATGGCATGGCCTAATCTGATACTCATGGAATCATGTAACCTATTGGCAAACACTTTATACAATGGAACCTCTCTAAACCGGACACCAAAAAAACACATGTGATATTATGTTTGATAAACTTTTTGGTCAATTATCTCAGGTGATAATGTCTGTTAGTGATCGCATAGCACACAACTGTGGCTCAGAATGATTAAATTTCTGCTTTACAGTGAAACCTCTCTAAGCCAGACACCCTGGGGACCTCCCAGGGTGTTCGGTTAGAGAGGTTTCACTGTATGAGACAAGCTATGTGAGTTTGTACCTAAGAACATGTGCGATATCTCGTAAATAATGTAGAAAGTTGACGAAATATTCAGTGCTAACGCACAAAAGAAATTCAGCATTAGCGCCGAAAATTTCGTCAACTTTAGGCGTCATTTGCGGGAAATATCACAGTTTATGTAAATATTTTTTATGAAAAATCACATTACCACATGGCGTGTCTCATATGTGGCTGTGACTGGATAAATGGGGCTTATACATTGTGTGACCAATCTAGAACGTATAACGCTAGCACTCTTCTGTAGCCTTATACTGATTTATACCGTCTACTAGAGGATGTTTCATTGACTGAATGACGAACAGTGTATATCCTGATCAGACTGCGCGGACGTGCTGTCTAATTTGGGGCTACACTGGTCGCATAGCCCATAAGCCCCATGTATCCCGTCAACACAGTGCGTATGTGCCGTGAAACACGGTGTCGTGATACATTTTTGATATCCTGTCAATACGACCTACTCACTGCGTATGAATACGTGCGGTTGCTGGGATTATTTCTTTGCATTTTAAAGCCATTTGTATGTGTTGAAGGGATAAATAGAATAGTAGATTAGTGCCGTGAATGGGAAAAAATATCTGGCGCGGCGCGGAAACGGGATGTGCTCGGCAGAGCCTCGCCCATCCCGTTTCCTGAGCCTTGCCAGATATTTTTTCCCACTCACGGCACTAACTTAGTAGGGCCTACTATTCTCTATGTATCCAGTCACAGATACGTATGAGGTTGTTCTTATGGTTAAGCCCAATTGTTGAGACAACAATGGGTGTATAGTTTTTGTAACGGGCGTCCCTAGCGTTTTCTTGAAAATGTATCTTGAATTTCAATGTTTTATTTGACCTCCGGGTAATTGATTATCTCCCCCTTTTGGACTTAGAATTTTCCAATTTTACCTTGTAAGACGCAACACTTTTAAACACTAATAAGTGGAGACATCATATGTTGTATATGGCTTCTTATGGTGCGTAGATGCACAGGGTAAATTTATATTTTTGATTCCGGCTCATGGATTATCTCCTCATTTCCGAATGAAATTTGGAAAAGTGTATATTTTGATAGCGCACCATTACAGATTTTAAGCAATAGAGGTTATCAGGATAACGTTACTGTTCTCTTTATGTTTTTCTTTGAGGCGAATATACTTCTGAATGTATTCTGATGTGCAAAAGAAACTTTACTAATACATGGTCTAATTATATACCAATTGTTTTTATTAATTCGTTCCCACGAAATAACAATTCGTTCCCTAAATTTAACAATTCGTTCCCACGAATTAACAATTGTTAATTCGAGGGAACGAATTGTTATATCGTGGGAACGATTGCTAATTTGAGGGAACTAATTGTTAAATTGAGGGAACGAATTGTTATTTCGTGGGAACGAATTAATAAAAAATATCACATGTCCCCTGCATATGAGCTGGTATAAAAATGTAATCATGTTCGGCCTTTCTCCCGTCGATAATAACACCTAAAATTGGGAAGAATCATGTTGTGTGTGAAATACTTATTGCCTTTGTAGCATACAGTGTGTAATTACTCTTCTTCTTCTTCTTTCCAGACAACCATGGCATTCAGCGTCTGGAGATGTGTATTCCTTATCTCTACAATAATTACATCGTGCTTGCCCCTCCCTACCATGTCACCACTGCAGGAACCGTCAACTACAGACGAAATACCGGCGTCAGCAGAAGACGTGAAAACAACAGAACTGATTCCAACCACTACGCTGGATTACGATTTAATGGACTTTGATGAGTTCATTGCAGGTACAGGCTCTCTTTCTGATTTCGGACCTGCTTATACAAACACAGCTACCAATGTCGATTCAAACATGGATGCCGCTAATGTGAGTGTTAATGTGGACGCTATTATAGGAGATAAGACGGGTAATGATCCTGATTATGACTATGACATTAATAACAATTCTACCTCGCACGTTGTGACTGGTGCTGACACATCATTAGGAGTAACCGATGTAAATACAAATAATGAGCAAGCAAACGCAAATGGATCTCACCAAATTCCCGGGCGTTCAGGTTACGGAATTGAAGCCACTGACCTAACAGAGAACAATAATTATCTGTCAGCAAACAATGATATTTACACTGCTTCTAATCAAAGTACAGATGCACAAAATGCGGATGGTAATGCTCCTACAAGTGGTGAACAGAATGAAGCGTTTGCAGGTGAAACTACAACAGTTGCAACTGAAGTAGGTAACAATGATGCAACAATGGATGGCGCCAGTGCAGAGATAATGACTCACAGCGAGACCATAGAGACAAAGAGCAATGTTGCCGATCATAATGCCACAAGCAAAAACAGCGCTATATCTACAGCAGATGGAACAGACGGCCAATCAGGAAAAGAACAACATGAAAATAACGGAGCCTCTGTAAACAGTGATGCTTCTAGCAACTCCAAGTCTCAGGTTGATACAAGTAACACAGAGGAACCGTCCCTAAACAGCAAGCAGCAGTCAGGCGATTCAGGCGACGGTTCCGATGATTCTATATCGGAAACACAGCACGAAGACATATCTGATTCTCAATCAAACAACGCTGATGAGTCGCGTAGTTATGTGGATAAGTCAGGGGTGTCTACACAAACATCAGAAAACACGAATGTGAATGTGGAATCCACTAGCAATCCCGATTTCGATATAATGAGACATTCAACGAAGTCTATGGAAATATATAATACACGTGTGAGTCATTCTGCGGAATCTGGTCACACATCCAATAGTTCACCTAAGGTATCTGGAAATAACAACGAACGTTCGGATAAAAGTGTCACAGCCACAGATACGGATTCTGCTGAATCAACAGAATCGGACACGTTGACACGATCGTCATATGCAACCAGCGCGGAACAGCAGGATCCGCCGGGAGTAACATCTACCAAAGAAAGGTCGTCGTCAATGGATCACTGCTTCGGTCATAGCGGTAACGGACGTTCAGATTCAAAGTTTTGTGAGCTTGCACGGACTGTGCGAATGATTTGTACAACTATCTTCCCGGACGACTGCTTCAAATCAGGTCCAGGATCGCAATCGGTTTCGTCTGCTGACAGTTCGTATGACCGTTCAAATGACTCGCCGGGAATTGAAATTCTTTCCAATTCTCTGGACAACATCGGGTCATCTAGGTCATCCGTGTCTGACATCCGAGAAGTGATTATGATCATTAAGGGTGTATGTCCCAGTCTGTGTTCACTTGGTGATACACATATAGGAGACGATTCTGATGAAAGCGACGATGATTCAGCCGATATGGACAGTGAAAGTACTGATGAAAGTACTGATGAAGACGATGATAGTCATCAAGAAATGGAAGATCATACCAGTCGTGAGTCACAAGATGATAAAACGATAGACATGTCAAGACCTAGCGAGGAAACCAAAGGCCATATGCGGACATCCGCTGAAGATAGTAGTCCCGGAGTTAGGTCTCGGTATGGCCAGGATAAAACTGGAAAAACAAGCCTTGAAAGTGTCGACAATGTACGTGGTAGTTACCCTGAAAGCAATGAGCACGACGAGTTGGATCGTAGTCGAGAAATTAGTGACGAAGCAAAGCCAAGAGTGAAAACTACAGAGACGTCCAAACTAGGAACAGAAACAAACAACGCTAATCAGCCTGCTAATGCTGGAACTATCAGCCAGGAAAGTTTAAGTGAAAATGATAATGAATCAAAATGACACTTCTGGAATCGTCCGAATTAGTTCTGTAAAAACACATACAATACGACCAGTGTAGATCGAGTTCAGCCTGTGTATCCGCACAGTCTGATCTGGTATCTGCACTGGTCGCCATTCCATCAGTCTGGGTCATATATTATTATGAGCCAGTATCAGTGAAACACCCGTCATGCTTCTAACAAGAAATATAGATCGTTAGAAGGCACCAGGAGTGTTATATGTGCTATTTGATCAGGTCACAAACCATAAACCCCACTACTCCAGTCACAGCCACAGAGGTGTAGATCCTGCTACGTACACTTATATATACAGTGAAGACACAGTGACGACTGCCTGTGTGAAATACAATTGTATTTCCCGCTCTACCAGCTGGGTCTACCCAGGTGTGCCATATAACGGCTTGATCCGCGGGTATTTAAGGCCTGAAAGCCAATTGGGACCCTTAAATCGAGCAACAAACAAACTGAAGACTGCATATGGTTTTTGTGTTTTAGGTGTACAAGAGACAATAATCAGCACTATTAGTGTATATATTTATCTTGTGTATATTCTAATCAGGCTGCACGCTAGTAAATACAGTGAAACCTCTCAAAACCGGACACCCTGGGAGGTCCCCAGGGTGTCCGGCTTAGAGGTTTCCATGTAAATCGGGTATTTGATCATTCTGAGCCATAGTTGTATGCTATGCGATCACGAATATACATTATCACCCGAGAAAAATGACCAAGAAACTCATCAAAAAGAAGATCACAGGTCCCCAGGGTGTCCGGTTTAGAGAGTTTTCACTGTATTTAGCATACATGTATGTAGGTCCGAGTCTGTTACCTTTGATTAGTCACAAGTATGCGGCACAAACATCTGGGAGCACTGGTGCTCGCGAAACTCGTTTGAAATTAACGATGTTAAATTAACAAATACAGTCGAACGTTTCTAAACCCGACATATACTAAATTTAGTTTTGCTTTCTTTTTATCGGGTTCATTGCCATTTATCTATGATTATATTGTCTGTTCGTGATCGCAAAGCACTCACGCGTGTCTTAATGTAGTTATATGTCTGTTTTATAGTGGAACCTCTCTAAACCGGACACCCTGGGGACCTCCCAGGTGTAATGTTACGTTGTCACGTATGATCATCTGAATTGCACCTTCTGTGGATATATTTTAAGACGAATAACGGAGTAGTTCTGCAATCATACTTTTATTAATACGCAATCGATCGTATCTATAGTGGATTTGTTCGAAATTAACCTAGATCTCAGAGTCTTGGGTTAGCACCCGTGCCCAGACTATCAAACGGCGCCCCAAGGCGACTCGGTGTGGGTCCAACCTTACAACCAACCCAACCCGAGTGTATACCGCTAAGCGAGCAATTTGTACACGGACTAGAACAGTCCAAACAGACGGCCTTATAGGAACCCGTCGACCAATAAATAATGTGACCGTAAACCAGGCCTGGTACGGAGTAACTTCTTAGGACAACGGCATTGATTGTTATTAATATTATGATAGAGAGATAAATAAAATAGATGCTGCAGGAAAGGTATATGTATGTGCCAAACATTTTATTATATTATTTGCCAAAAAAGGGAAAATAACTCAACCAGCATGACCCCGTGTTTAGCATGAATCTAGAACCTGTTTAGGTCACTGACTCCAGGAATGGAAGTAACAAAATTGATTTTGCCGCAGGTATAGTTTGCGATTGTAATGTTTGTGTGAATGTGGGTCTATTGGAAATCAATTGCCTGCATGTTTCCTATATAGTATATGCATGATATTTAATGTTTCTGCGTCAGTATTAGATCTATCACACCGATATGAACCTTGAGCAACAGGCCATATCGTTAAACAGAACGTCCGGTTTAGAGAGGTTCCACTGTAAAGATATGGCAATATGACATCAATGATAGTAAGCAATGCTAACTATGTCCTTATCCACATTCTTTGCTGTGACAATAGGTTGTTCTCCCCCTCGCTACAGTGCAGTCAACGGTAAACATTTCATTTGCGGAATAAGGTTCACTTTCTCGCACTAAAAGTTAGCTATAATCCGCTGGACATTCACATTCATACTTCGCTCTTTTCTTTTGAAAATAAAGGCAACACTATGAGGGAGAAATAGTATCATAAACTCACTTAATAAAGTGTGTACTAGCAAATGTCTTCACTCTCCATGGTCACGAAGTAGAAAGTAAACAAAGAATGCTTCAAACGCAAATTTGGAAATGCTACTCCATGATAACTATTATGTAATGCAGTGTAATGTAATGTAATGTAAATATAGTTACATGTATGTACTCGGAACAAACAGCAAGGCCTCCTTGCACCAAGCATATGGTGGAAGTCAGTTAAGGAAAGAAACATAGCAAACTACATTGTATCTTTTAAACTATCTTTATCCTACATTGCATCTTCTCAGGTTGCAGATAATTGATATTATTCGTGATACATTTCTCATTGAAAGTATTAAGGACTGACTACATGTATATATAATATGACCTTTTGTTTCGAATGTAGTCGAATCATACATGTGACTGAATATCAATATAACGTATATCTGACCCTGTTCTTCGTAGAGTATATTATTCAGAGCATTGAGTTGCCATCTCCGCCATTTTAGTTTGTACATGCTATCGGACAGTTACACCACTTGGAGCGTTTGACAAGTACAGCCAATAATACAATAATATGGCAGCAACTCTAATAAAAAGATATATAGAACGACATGGTCCTACAAATATTATTTCTGCAGACTACACAAAATGCTAGATATCTGAGATTTTCAACCGTTACTCACAAAATATACAATGGACAGTTATTCAATGTGTAAAATGTCAAACTGACGCACTGTCTATTATTAGAAGTACATCTGACACAGGTAAAAGCCGTATTTACCCGCATAGCAAGCAAGTAGACAGTAGTGACAATACACTCAGATAACTTATTTCAAGTCACTGGAATCGATGCAACATGTATGGTAATAGAGGTATATATCTACATCACTGTGTATTGTTCTTACTGTCGCACAGTCTTTACTGAATTCTCAAACATTTTAACAAAGGGTCAACAAACCCTTCAGATATCAGATGTTGTATATAAATTTGATGAAAGCAATGCATAACACGCTGTAGTCTGATGTATCCCCATCATGTTGCACCAAATTGTATTCATGTGTTTGTCATATTATTATTGGTATGTGTCAAACGCAATAAGAGATAAAACTGGCCGATGGCTGGTACACACTAAGATAGCCGACATGGCAACAACATGCACTGTGTGGGATATAGTAAGAAGACAATGTTCACGTGTATGTTATGCATATATCGCTATACAGTTAGGAAGCAAGTATGCATGAATCATTGGATGATCAGGGGCCCCACGGGTCCTTAACCCTTTCAACACCACAGGCATGTATAGTGGTTTCTCTGTATTGGCATAATGTGTAGATCCAGATGAGCCGGTTCGTGAAGATCTGCATGTTTTAAGGTAAGTTTCACATTTTTGAGAACTTAAACACCCCTTTTCATATCTGAACACATTTTGTGACGGTTGGATTGGTTGCAAAATTAACATTTCAAAATCCATTCCAGTTACTGAGAGGTGAAAGGGTTAATCCTTTGATGTATACGATGCCATTAAGGCTGGAGTCTGCTGTTGAGGAAATATTTATAACTTTCACATACCTTATGCAATACGGTAAGTATCTCGTGTTTTGGAGTTATATTTTGTTTTAGCATTGACACAGATAGTAAGTCCTAATTAGAAGATAATAAATCATAATTAGGAGATACTAAGTCCTAATTAGCAGATACTAACTCCTAATTAAGAGTTACTACCTCCTAATTAGGAGATACTAAGTCCTAATTAGGAGATTGTATCTCCTAATTGGTTTAAACAATATTTATTGGTAAATGTACATGGTATACATGTTATATAGCAAAATACAGGGATTAGAAAACAAGCTAGTAGCATATATAAATCTCCCTACAAGATATACGACAGTGAAACGTACACATCATATGTAGTGCGCAATACAATATACACTTTTAACTAATGCTATTGTTTATAAATGTAAATAGAGTTGGAGAAGAAAAAATAATAATATAATGAAAAACAAAGTGATTATGGTGGTGAAAGCGTATCGGGAAAGCTCAGTAAACTGTTTGCCATTCCTGTGTATCAGTACCATGCGCCATACCATACGGGGCCGCCGGCGCGACGTATACTGGGATGATGTGTGTTTTTCTCCGGCAATGCATCTTGGTCTGGCATATAATAAACAATATAGGTAATATAATTAAAACAGCCTTGTGGCTGTAATAAATTTGTGAACGTGTAGGAACACGTGTTTGTTTTGCTCTAATGAAAGGTGCTCATTTCCGTTCAGACATCTGACACAGGTAAAGGCCGTATTTACCCGCATAGCAAGCAAGTAGACAGTAGTGACACTACACTCAGATAACCGCTTTCAAGTCACTGGAATCGATGCAACATGTATGGTAATACAAACAGATATCTATTTCAGTCAATAAGATATCTAGTACATGAACAAGATATCTTTATAAGTAACAAATATATTGCTCAGTCAAAGAGATATCTTATTGACGGAAGAAGATATCTTATTTACTGAAAGATATATCTTATTGACTCAAAGAGATATCGTATTTACTGAAAGAGATATCTTATTGTCAGAAAGAAATATCTTGTTGACTCAAAGAGATATCTATTTCATCATACTAGATATCTACTTCTCGGAAAGAGATATCTGTTTGAAAATAATAGAAGAGATATCTATTTGGCTCACTAAGATATCTTATTGAAAGAAAGAGATAGTTTGTTATTGTGAAGTAGATATCTAGTATTTCAAAAGAGATATCTGTCTAAGAATTTAATAAAGATATCACTTTGACTCAACAAGATATCTATTTGACAGTTCAAGATATCTCTTTGAGTCAACAATATATATATTCACTATATCCCATTTGGCCTATCGGCTCGGGGGATAATGAAAACAATGACCGAATAAAAGAAACACACATCAATATAACATGTTAAATGGACGGACACACCGTCGGACGTGATGCACGTGTACCAACGAGACCATCGCTATATATACCCTTTTTACAATCGGCTCGGGGATAAGCTAATGAAAACAATGACGGAATAAAGAGTTTATACTGTTCTTAATAAGGTACGTGCTATAATGGTTTACACTGTTCAAATAACTGTAGGTGGCCCGTGCTGATCAGTGTTTACCCTGTAAGATAAATGCTGAAAAGTACATGCTTATCCGACTTTACACTGTTCAAAGCAAAGTATCTGCATCACAGGTAAAGTAATATACATGTTGATCGGGATTTACACTGTTCGTAGTAAGGTAAGCGCCTATTATGGTTTACACTGGTAAAATATATAGTGCATGTTGTTTTGTAGTACTGTGATATTGTCATAAAATATCAAACAAATTAGTTAAATTTGGTCATATACTGTACTAGTTATCAGATCTAAAATATAAACATTTTACCAAAATCCATACTAATTTCTTGAAGCCCCCCCCCCACACACACACACACACACACACACACACTCACACACACTACCCCCCCCCCCCCCCCCCCCCCACCCCACCCCCGCATCGCGATACATGATCACGCGCAATGTGACATCATAATTATAACAATGTTATGCAATCATATATAGTGCGTTATAAAAGTCAACATTGATTCATAGTCATAATGACAAAATGTGATTGGCGTACAGGTTAAATAGAGTTACATGCTGATCAGCGTTTACACTGTTCAAAGTCATGTACTTGAGCTATTGAAGTGGGGCGGGTGTTGTAGCCACGATAACCGGTTTAACCCACCAGGGAACGGTTTTGCTCACTAACCGTTCCAAGTCGGTACCCTTGGCTACATTCGTTCTTGTATCATAGTAATTAATTGTATTTAATTTTCATCTGAGTCATGATGTTGTTGCTATTTATTGACGTCTAAGTTCTGTGGGGCCTGTATTGCCTTTTCTTGCATTGATTTTTTATTGTAATTTCCCATTTGTTTCTTTGGGACCGTACGCCGCTGGTCGTAGAGTGCACGTTTGTGCCTTGTTGAAGGCTCTGCAAACACCGCTGTATGCTTACTGTCTTTTATGCAGTCGGTAATGCTTTTCTTCTTTGATGGTTCTTCGGTCTCCTTGTGGTACTCATTCCCTATTTGTTTATGGCGCGTTTCCATTCAACGAAAACTTGTGCGAAAACGTGTGCGATTTCTTGTCCGAATGTATGTGAGTATTGTTTATGTACATGTAACTCCACTATACGGTGTTTCCATTACATCCGAAGTCGTATACGTTTTCGTATGCGACATCGCATGCGAAAACGTATACGAAATCGGATGTAATGGAATAGTTAAACAAGAGGCCCAAACGGGCCTGTATCGCTCACCTGATGACACCATGTGATCTTCGAGAACATCATACATACATATGGCCAAAAACAACTAGAAGATTTGCTAAGTTGACGATAAACTTACGACCTTTTGACCTTTCGCCGGCGATCATGGGTGACACAATGACATAATTGTGACAAAAATGGTATCAGACCGATCGGCTCATTGATACTTTTGATTTGATATATAACATGACCATATTCAGTCAACAACTAAATTTGACCCCACTTTGACCCCCCTGGGCCCCACCCATTTGTGATCCCAGGGCAACCATTTTATCAAATCTGAAATAGCATTAGTGTAAGATCATTCATATGAAGTTTCATCAAAATCGGTTAATTGGTTCATGAGAAAAAGAGTTTTTAAGAATTTGACCTACTTTCCCACGGCAGCCATATTGGATTATGTAACAACGCCATTTCATCAAATCTGAAAATGCTTCACCTAAGGACCATAACTGTGAAGTTAACGCTGATTGATAAATGGGCCACCGGCGGAAAAAAACTATCGGCCAAGTGGTTCACGAGAAGAAGATTTTTGAAGTCGCTCATAAAATGACGACCTTTTGCTCTTTTGGCCGCCATCTTGGATGATGTAATAACCCAAATCTCCGCAAAAATAAATGTTTCCACCATCCCGCTGATGGACCACAAAACCAACATATTTATTTACTATTTTCTGATTGGACAATAATTATATGACTTGCAACAGTTACTGTTAAATAGTCGATCAAACAGATATCTATATGAAAAATATAAGATATCTTATTCATAGAAGTAGATATATGTTTCATTGAATCTAAACAGATATCTCGTTCTGTCAAAGAGATATCTTATTGACTGAAAGAGATATATTATTGACTGAAAGAGATTAAGAGTATCCATCATATGCACTGGTGTGGGACAAGGATATTTCACCCGAGTGTCAGAATATGTCGTCGGAAATGAGGCTTTGCCGAGTTTCTGACGACATATTCTGATGACGAGGATGGAATATCCTTTTCTCGCATACCCAGAGTCCATTTCAATGTTATTTCCGAAGCCACGCCCATGTGGGATTTTTCTGTCTCACACGGCTATCTCACACGGCTGACCTGTGACACACTGCCGGAACTACTTTTTGTGTATTGGCTTCCAAACGTCGTCTGCATTGTTTACAAACACACGCTCTCTACACAGTACTGTCAGTAGACAACAATGTCAACAACGTCGCTCTGGATTTGTTATGTAGGCTATTATTTATTTCATGTTTTATCCAGTTTTATCAAATTTGCGTAAATTTGTGGGACGAGTTGTGTAAGGTGCGTCTGTAAATTAGTTGGCCGAATACTGAATACATGATTATTATTAAAAAAAACACATGTGATTGACAGCAAAATATTTACCTCGTATGTTGTTGATTCTTCACCAAACATATGTATAGTGACAGTTGATAGTGATTGGAATATTTGTTTAATAATCCAGTGAGCAAGAATTTCTTGAAAACGTCAACGGTCCGTCGGAGTGAAACTTTCGGCGGACTGATATTTGCGTAATTGAAGACAGCGTCTCGGAATTGCAATAAATACTCAAAATAAAAACATCAAATGATTCTGTAAACATTATTGTACAAATTTGAATTGAGGATATATGGTCTATTTTCAATATTTATATGAGTTTGTCTCGTACTGCGTCCTATTTATTGTGTGTATGTAGTAATTGGGTTTACACATCTGTCATGGGCGTCTTCAGACCGTATTTTTATTGGGCCGTTATGTGTTAAATGTTTCGATCCAATGTAGGAGACTCTAATTTGTTGGTGTAAACTTTGTTTTTGTTTACACCCATTTGTTGATACGGGTAATGCGATTGAGTGGTTGTATTGGAGATGGCATATAAAGAAAAAAAGTTAGTATTATACTATCATGGTGATTCGTTGATGGCGTACTATGGCTAAACATGATTCTGGACTTAGTAGGTATGCGAGAAAAAGTATTCCAGATATACTCCGGTGTGTGACGAAGGATATTCCACCCTCGTGTTCAGAATATGTCATCAGAAACTCGGTAAAGCCTCGTTTCTGACAACATATTCTGACCACTCGGGTGGAATATCCTTTTCTCGCATACCCAGAGTCCATTTCAATGTTATTTCCGAAGCCACGCCCATGTGGGATTTTTCTGTCTCACACGGCTATCTCACACGGCTGACATGTCACACACTGCCGGAACTACTTTTTGTGTATTGGCTTCCAAACGTCGTCTGCATTGTTTACAAACACACGCTCTCTACACAGTACTGTCAGTAGACAACAATGTCAACAACGTCGCTCTGGATTTGTTATGTAGGCTATTATTTATTTCAGGTTTTATCCAGTTTTATCAAATTTGCATAAATTTGTGGGACGAGTTGTGTAAGGGGCGTCTGTAAATCAGTTGCCGAACATATTATTAAAAAAACACATGTAATTGACAGCAAACTATTTACCTCGTATGTTGTTGATTCTTCCCCAAACATATGTATAGTGACAGTTGATAGTGATTGGAATATTTGTTTAATAATCCAGTGAGCAAGAATTTCTTGAAAACGGCAATGTGTTGAAATGACAAATGTCCGTCGGAGTGAAACTTTCGGCGGACTGATATTTGCGTAATTGAAGACAGCGTCTCGGAATTGCAATAAATACTCAAAATAAAAACATAAAATGATTATGTAAACATTATTGTACAAATTTGAATCGAGGATATATGGTCTATTTTCAATATTTATATGAGTTTGTCTCATACTACGTCCTATTTATTTTGTGTATGTAGTAATTGGGTTTACACATGATGTCATGGGCGTCTTCAGACCGTATTTTTAGTGGGCCGTTAGGTGTTAAATGTTTCGATCCAATGTAGGAGACTCTAATTTGTTGGTGTAAACTTTTTTTTTTACACCCATTTCTTGATACGGGTAATGCGATTGAGTGGTTGTATTGGAGATAGCATATAAAGAAAAAAAGTTAGTATTATACTATGGTGGTTCGTTGATGGCGTATTATGGCTAAACATGATTCTGGACTTAGTAGGTATGCGAGAAAAAGTATTCCAGATATACTCCGGTGTGTGACTAAGGATATTCCACCCTCGTGGTCAGAATATGTCGTCAGAAACTCGGCAAAGCCTCGTTTCTGACAACATATTCTGACCACTCGGGTGGAATATCCTTGTCACACACCGGAGTATATATGGAATACTCTTAGTCACACACCGGAGTATATATGGAATACTCTTAGTCCCACACCAGTGAATATGACGGATACTTTTTCTCGCCCCTTTATATAACATATTTGCGAATGTTACAATAGTTATAAGACTCAACTTTTTATTCTCTGAATTTATGCGACTATTGATACGTCCAACGGGTTTGTCATATCAACAAATGGGTTAAAACAAAGTTTTTACCCGCGAATTGGACGCTAATGCCAGCTCAGTGGATCATTTACAAATTATTATCAAAGTAATATTCAATGCCATCACCATTCAGCCCTGACAACGCCAAAATGTACGTCGCACATTGCTGACGTCATCAAACTTAAAACGACGTCATAACGCTATGACGTGATAATAAACACGTCAACAACCATTGAAAAACATAAACATCAAACGTATTAATTATTTATGGTGTAATTGTAAGACACATTAGCCATACTATTGCGCTATTAGACAATTTGTCGTTGCTAGATGTGAGACACGCTCGTGTAGGGTGAGACAAGGAAATCTCACATGGGCGTGACTATGCGAATATCCTTGTCTCGGACACCTTGTGGGCGAGAAATCTGTAACTCTGAAACAGACATCTATATTGTTATTATCATAGAGATATCTATTTCAGAGTTACAGATATCTCTTTGAGTCAATAAGATAATTCTTTCATTCAAGAAGATATCTCTTTCAATCAACAAGATATCTCTTTCTGACAAACAGATATCGTATTCACTGAAATAGATATCTGTGTGTCAGAAAGAGATATCTTGTTGATTGAAAGAGATATCTTTTTGACTGAAAGAGATATATTTTACTCTGAATAAATAGTAAAACGGCGTGCCATATAAGTAGGCGTTGAGCAACTCTGTTTTTTCAAGGTCAGAATTCGCTTCTGTTACATTTTCTATAAGTATTGGTATTTGTGAAGTTGAGCCGTTTTTGTCTGTTAGTTGCTGGGCTATTTTAAACCATGTCTTTGCTGGAATGTCACTCGTATTCAGTGTTTCTATCAATTTGTTTTTTATGTTTTAATTTGCATTTTCGAAGGCGACTTGTCACTTCGTTTGGCCCAAGCGCTTTCGGTTATACATGATTTTGCTTTTTTGTGAAGTCTATGCCGTTTTTTTATCAGTCGGCGTAAGCTATTATTAAAACATGGGATATCATTAGGTCTAATAGTTACTAATTTGTTTGGTATAGATTTGGATGCTGCATGTGTAATTATGTCAGTTAATGACTTTATCGTTGTTTCAATATTGTCAGGTTGAATTAAGTCAGCCCAGTTGTGATTATTTAGTATATCTCTATAAGTGTTAAAATCTCCTCTGTCATAAAGCCAAATGCGTCTCTTGCAAATTATTAGTTTGGGCTTATTACATGTCATTACACATACGATAGGGCAATGAAAGCGGACAAGATCTGGTATAAATGCGTCCGCGACAAATCTAGTAAGAATCTGGTCCGTGTGTTTTATAAACATTAGGTCGATGAGGGATGATGAGTGCTCAGTGTAATGGGTTGGTGAAGTAATTAACTGCTCTGCATTATACGAAGATATGAGCCTGCTGATTTTGTTAGATGTAGAGTTAAGTGTGTTGATATTAAAATCACCTGCTACCAGGATATTGTCACATGTTTCGTTAAATGCGCGATCAATGTTCTCTTCCATTAACGTCCAGTAAGCATTATTCGAGTCTGGTGGTATGTATATGCCACCAATTAAAAGTTTACGTTGGTGAGTATTTATTTCGATCCATACGGATTCAATGCCGTTTATATCGAGATCGCTAGCTGCGCAGTTTAGATAAAAGTGAATTCCGAACGTATATAGCCACCCCGCCACCAATTATGTCAATTCTGTCACACCGAAAAGGAGGATTAAAATTAGGTATGCACAGTTCTGCATTTTATGTGTCTGGTGTTAGCCAGGTTTCGGTGAAGATTAAGATATCGTAAGGTTGAGCCTCTACTTCTAATATGTCGAGTTTGTGCTTAATGCTCTGTATATTAAGGTGCATTATCAGGGATCCAGATAAGGAATTAGTAATTGAGTATTTTCAATCCATCATATCTGAATCAATTGGGTATTTCAATATTTTAATTGGGTAAAATAAAATCACACTACTGTTTAAACATCAACAGACAGCAATTATTGAATAGTTTGCTTCGAAATGAAAACATGTCTTGGCATTTCATTAGAATTGTTTCTCTAATGAAATACCAAGATGTGCTTTCACGGCAAATAAGAAAAATATGCTATATTTGTAGTCTGTTTATTGTTTTCTGTAGCATGATAAAGGTACCACAAATTTGTTATTGCTTTTTGATACTTGCTACTTCTGATTTCAATTGGGTTTTTGGCAATTTTAAATTGGGTATCTACGCAAATACGCAGCTTATCTGGAACTGTGCATTATACTAAGCCCACTATTTATTAGTTTGGTATATGAAGATGCTGAATCGTTTAGAGAGGAGTCAATCAATATCTGGCAGTGGTCCCGGGTTCGGACGTATATCACCTGCTAGAAGGAGGAGTATTTTAGTAAGTGATGTGAAAGTTGCCCCGTGCAAGATGAATGCGAGTATAGATAGAAGAATAAACGATATAAACATGGCTAAGATTTGACTTGTGCATGTTTTGTTTTGTTCGAATTTTATCTGGTTTGATGTAAACCTTTGTTTTGTTAGTCATGTCAAGCGATGTATGGTGGTCAATATGAGCCAGACAAGTGGTTTTGAATAATGCCGTCTATAGTGCCGTCACGCGCCTGTGGCACCACTATCGCCGCGAACCCGGGGCAATCTCGGGGAAGTCAGCTTAGGCTTAAAAGTAGTCAGTACTTACTTATCCCGAGTCGGCCCGGGGCACAACGACAGTAGCACGGCAGGCATCGACACCCCACATAGTACAGACGCATGTAACAACATTCCAACAGGGCCCCCCGAGTCAGCAATCACCACAGATGTGTAACAAAATATTACGGAGTTGTTCGACTACATGGTTTTGTGTTATGCAATTATGAAATTATGTTAGTATCAATTTTCACAATGTTGCGGTCAGATGGTCGTCAGCTTGATGTCTCATTGCAAGACTTTTATCAGAGTACATGGCTGACTATGCAAGTGATGCCAATTGACATTGTAAGGTTAACATTTAGATGAATTATAATAACTGTCTGATCTGGGCCTACGTTGGTGGTCCGCACAACCGACGAATGGCGCGTACATGTACTCCTTTTCATCATGAAAAAAATATTAATGAAAAGAAGTTAGGTTAAAAACATAGTCAATAGTATGTTTTTCGAAGATGATTGGTTGCGAGGTACAGAATGGATTCCGATTTGTATACGGTCTTCTCTCCGTTAGGCTACGAATCTTGTGGTTTAGAAATGCTGCCGGCGACCATCATATGCACGTACGTACACATGTTTGTTCAGTAACATCAAACATAACGGTGCAAACATATTGGGTTTTGGGTGCGTACTCATACTTATAATGGCCACAATGGCTATATGTTATATGGATTACAGTTTGGCTGGTGTAAGAACGCTGGAGCTGATGTTCCCTGTATTCCCATTATAGTCATACACACATAATGTATAAGTGTTTAGTAGTTACAGTATCACGTTGCTTCTAATGTGTTTGCTTACGTGTAATAGTAAGGATTTTGCTATGGCATGAAAAAGTTGTTCAACTTAAACTCATAATCGTGTCGTATATATCAAGGAGACATACGATACAGTATACATGTATATTTATTGGAGTTTGTCGTCCCATAGGATCCCCCTTCTTTATTCTTAAGAGGGCGAAAAGTCGGGAACCGCGACGAGAGGTTTTATGTATCACATCATAGTAAGGCTCACATCGAAAGCGAGACATGAGCGCCTTATGTGTGTAGATAGGTAACCATTGGTTAATGGGCATGTGATCACAAACACGTTGTTATATGAACACGTGCTAAGCTGAAATTTCCAATATAGCCAGTTTGTTTTCGTCTTATTTTCAATTACATCAGTTTACAGTGGAACCTATCTTAACCGGAGACTAAGAAAACACATGTGATCTTATTTTTGATGAGTTTCTTGGTCATTTATCTCAGGTGATACTGTCTGTTCATGATGGCATCGCACACATCTATGGCTCAGAATGATCAAATGACTGATTTACAGTGAAACCTTTCTAAGCCGGACATCCTGGGGACCTCTCTGGTTGTGGCTGTGACTGGAGAACTGGGGGCTGTTTCACTAAACTTCGTACGACTAAAATGTTCGTAAGTGCAAATTTAGGATCGTCTGTAAATTTCAATTGATGGATTTACATTTATTGAGCATAGGCTGCATATGCAGCCTATGCTCAATAAATGTAAATCCATTAATTGTTTACAAGAAAACAGTGTTAATGTGCAATTTACAGACTATCATAATGTTGTACTCACGAACATTTTAGTCGTAAGAAGGTTATTGAAACATGCTTATGTGACATGTAACCATTGTAGTTCCTGATCAACTACACTACTGTAGCCTGATAACGATATGTATTGCTCGTTATAACCATGATGGGTGTTTGATTGATGGAATGGAGAACAGTGCAGAGCCTGATCAGACTGTACGAATGCACAGGCTGGTCAGAAATTATACGAGTCGCAAAACCCATAAGCCCCATTTCTCTAGTTACAGCCACATATAACAGCAGGCATGTACGCAGGAATGTATATAGGGAGTGCGTTATCGACGGCGTGAAGGGCCGGAGTTGCTATGAAAAATGTTTTACACAACCACGGACGGACCTCGGCAGATTAAGGAGGGTGCATACGCATCCCCCCTCACCTGTCGTATGAGCTTGAACAGAAACAGTAATCCGCATGACTGTACTGTACTGTACTGTACTGTACTATCGAATTGAATGTTCTCTGGTTGTACTACGAAACTGGGGTATTCAGCATGACACACAGAAACCAAACCACTGAATACATGCGTAAATCGGTATCAGTAACGTGTTTGAACACTATACAGATACACTATAGAGATCGGTGCCCGTTGTCCAGTATGCCTCAAAACTACATGCAACGTGAATATATCGGTGGCATACAAGTGTGGATTTCCAGCATGAATCAGACGTGGGAATCATCTATAATTTGACTGTATATATGCTGGTCATAAATAGTAGGTTACCTTTTGCAGCCTGGTGTTGGTTGTACGGCGTACCTGATGTTCTAGTTACGTTAGTCCAGTCACCCAGGATAAGATGCGGGTGACATACCGCTCCAAGGAAATACACCATATTGTCTTTGCAACCAATGTGTACTCATTATCCCTAGAGCCATTATGGATAATGTGTCCACATTGGTCTTCATTCGCGATTTGGTCGATAAAACGTTGTTGGTTGTACTAACGAAATTTGTAGAACCATAGATCAGAATGTGGCGGGCGTTCGATGCTTCTACGCAGCTATGCTGACCAACGGTGCAACTAGCACCCGTGTCTGAATATGAATATCAACGGCAATGCATATAAATTAATAGACATTGACGTATTGTAACACAAGGTACAACCACAGACAGAAGAGGATCATAAGACACACAGGCTGGTAATATATTAATTAATAAATGTTTCTGTTTTGCTCGTGCACTGTTATCTGATGCTCATTAATACTAATTTAGTAGCTGACACGAATCACGACAAATGTGCTAAAACACAATACATGTACTATAGTTCAGCTTAATGTTACAATAACACAATAACAAAAAAAACACACGATACTTTACAGGGCTTGAACAAATATAATTTCAGACATAAATATATATTTAGCCTACATATTGCGTATGCAAACATATAATTAATGTTTCCGGAAAGTTTACTTTCTTATGATAACTGTGCTCAAAGACATATTATAGATCCCTCCTATGATTATGCTGTACTATTTGCTTTGTTCTGCTTATTTTGAGCGATATATAAGATACAAAATACAAACATGACAGGCAAACCGTCCAGCCATATTTTGTCTCTAGACCACATCTTCGTGAATATTCGGGCCAACCACCGCGCTTGTTTTCTGCTCCCAGATCATGCTTCTTCTACTGTTTGTCGGCGTTTTGTCCCTGGCCCTCGGACCGGGGTCGGTCTACTCATGCCTCAGCGGCTCGTTCTGCACGACTGACCAGGGCCATCATGGCTACTGTATAAACTCGACCTGCGTGGACCACATCCCGGCGGAAGTGAGGGACCATCTCCGCTTCAAGATTGTTGTCAAATACCAGGAAAGCCAACTGAATGTAAGTAATATGTAGCTGTGACTGGAGACATAAAGTGGGGTCAGCGTGTAAGTGCACACACGAACGAACACGACAGTTCCCATATAGCCTGATAACATCTATATTGCTTATTAGAAGCATAACGGATGTTTCATTGCTGTAATCATCTAATGTTGATTAGTGTAATGGATGCGCAGGCTGATTTGGGACGACTACTCGTCAAACCCCATAAGCTCCGTTTTTTTCAGTCACAACCACATATTTGTTATATACACCACAGTGGAATCTCTCCACACTGGACACCAGCCTGTCCATCTTTGGCTAAGTGATCTAAATTTGTAAGGGCACATGTCACCAGGTCCGGATGTTGCGGATCCCACATACACGTGTGTTCCACTCTGTATATGACCTTATTATTGAACGGACGTAAAACCCCATCTGTCCATGTCAATAAATGCGGTAATAGAAGTAGGACTTTAGCCCCCTTGTTTCCACTGACCCATTCAGTCATGTGTAAACATCTCCTTTTGTAACTGATGTAATACCATTTCCTCATTACCTGTATAATAATTATATAGTTGTCTTGTCTAAAATCTTATTTCAGTCAAACGGCCTCGCAGAAAACATGTACATACGTGGAAACGGTTTGGGGTTTAGCTGGATGACAGGAGAGAAGATGGCTAAAACCGGAACTGACACATGGGAAAAGGAAGTGACGTATACGTCATCAGAGGATGGCTTTCGATGTGAAAGTTGTCCGGACATGGCGCCACTGACGTACAACAAACTTGAATACCGGGTGTTCCTAGAACATGACATGGATATGCAGGGCGCCAACTTCGTCGTGAATCTACCGGTCTCCTCCGTGTCCTCATATTTCCACGTGGCTCCGGAAATCCTGGTTACTCCATGGTTCGTCCGCGAGAATGGCACCGTGTCCAACTTCACGTTGTGGTCACGGCATATAGGCGGCGATCGTAACATCGCTGTATACATGCCGCCAAGTTTCACCGAAAACTCCTATAAGAAGTACCCCGTCTTCGTAGCTTTTGACATTTGGTATGATTTGGCAGAAAACATTAGGTACATATTTGATAATTCAATTAAGACTGGTTTTTCCGGTGAGTACATTATAGTCGGGTTCGGCGACTATAACGATTCCCGGACGGAACTGTTGACGCCAACTGCCGGCGATTCGTGGAAGTGTGTGACTGGAGAGTCGGCGACCCGCTGTGGCGGATGCATCCCCGATAATGTAACCATTGACGAATACAACCATCTCATGAAGACGAAATGCGGGACGGTTATCCGCGAAGGTGGACTTGGCGATTCCACACTAGATTTCCTGACGACCGATGTTCTACGAAATGCGCAAACTCACTGCGATAACCGCATTCTCTTGGACCGCGATAATGTAGGAATCATGGGATATTCGTTGGGCGGGCTGATGGCGTGTCACGCAGCGTGGACACGCCCACTTGTGTTCGGAATGGCTGCCTGCCAATCGTCGTCATTTTGGTGGCCGTTAAATATTCACATGGATCGCGCCAACACCGCAGGATTCGAGTTCATAAACGAAACGATGAACAACCCAGTATTGTCCCAGAACCGGCCGTGGCAGAAGATCTACATAGATGTCGGGGGAGAGGAAGGCGCCCAGCCCTACAATATGGCAGAAGCAGCCGTGGAAGTGGCCAGTCTAATGGCAACATCGACAGTCAATGCTAATGAACGGTTTAAGCTGAATGAGAATCTATGGGTGCATGTGTTGCCGGACGACCACCACAGTCTTGTACAGTGGGCAATGCGCACGTGGAAGGCCATACACGCTCTAGTGCCCGTGCCCGGGGCACCGAGCATGCGGGCACTGGTGCACGGGTCTTGGCCCCATGCCGCCGGCCAGGACGCATCCACATTGCCGCCTGGTGTCCCTATTGTTGGTAAATAGACGTTCCTGTGTCAGTGGTGTAGCCATGTTCTTGCCGAAGGGGATGCGAATTCAGATTCAGTTTGGAAAGGGGTGTGGAAGTATCCTTCTTCGGAAAAAATATTGATTTCTACATTCAAGTACGTCGAAAATGGCAATTTTAAAGCTATAATTTCATATACGAGACACGCCATGTGATTTTGAACCTTCGGAAATTGCGTAATTTCATGAAATATGTTTACAAAATTTACAATATTTTCCGTAAATGGCATCAAAAACTGTCAAATTTTTACTTTATTTATGAAAAATATTGTAAATTTTGCAAATGTATTTAATGAAATTACGTAGATGTCCGAAGGTACAAAATCACATGGCGTCTTATACAGTGGAAACTCTCTAAACCGGGAGGTTCCCAGGGTGTCTGGCTTAGAGGTGTTTCACTGTAAATCAGGCATTTGATCATTCTGAGCCAAAAGTGTGTGCTATGCGATCACGAACAGACATTATCACCTGAGATAAATTACCAAGAAACTCATCAAAAATAAGATCACAGGTGATTGCTTCGTATCCGGTTTAGAGAGGTTCCACTGTATATTGTAGTTATTTCCCACACAAAAAACGTAAGGTAAATTATTTTCTACATGTATTTACTTATTTCTCAATGAAAGTATATGTTGTTACCACTAATTTGAACCGTCTCGACGAGATGGTTCAACTGAGTGGTAACAACATATACTTTTTTTATGAGAAATAATAAAAAATAACCATTTTTTTTCTACTAGGAAAATTATTTATCTTGGCATTAAATGGGTTAATTAATGATACACCTTTAAAGGTACATGCCCACTCAGTAGGCAAAAATGTTCTTTATAGGAATTAAATAAGTGTATAAATATGTCGCTATTCCACCAGTTCTAAAATTACCCCACGTATTGATTGACATTATTATGCATTTTATATCAGACGTAAATTTCGACACTGATATCAGGGGCGATAATCGTGTTTCCTTGAAATGTTAACAGAGGTTACTATTTATTCTCTGTATTTATTGTTTGATGTGCAATGATCATACTTTATAATCTGTTTAAAATATTATTTTTTCAGGTGATACATTTAATTAAATTAATTACATGTAGTATACATAATTAAAAAATGTCATACTTCATTTGCATATGAAAATAGCGTGGTACCACCGCGAGTCACTATCAGTAAAATAAATATTACTAAATGATTATATCTGCATACTGGGGACTTGTAATTTTTAGAACACGCCTGACCGAATTATAGATGCGGGCACTGAGTAACTGCAAAACTCGCGTAACTTCCGTAGCATATATACTTCCTACAACTAACCGAAATATAGTAAGGGGGTACATGCGTTCGCAGCCCACCCCCCCCCCCCCAACTGACTACGCCATTGTATTTGACATGTCGTATAAGATATCAGAAACATGTGACGAAATATGTTTGACGCCATGTTTAGCAAATTTTTCTTCAATAACTTTGAAACGACAGGACATTTTTTTTTTCTAAACCATTGGTTTCTAGTCTGCTGTATGTAATTGGTTACACATTACTCGCTTTTCCGAAGAACCGCGTCTAACAATGCAACAAAACGTTGCTTAGTTCTGTCAATTCTAACGTCAAAATCAGTGCGAATAAGTTACCCGTGATTTTTCAAGTTTGGTCCAATGACGATAATAGCATTTGCATGAACATCTTTTTTTTGTATCAAGTTCCTATTTTAAATACATAACTAATTGTCTTTATGATGTTGTGTAATACATGTGCTGAACCCTTACACTGCTGAATTAAATTGTGTCGTCTACTGTTTATTTTATAGTTTCCATTTTTCTCATAAAAAAAACAACATGTTTTGACAGCGCTTAAGAATCATTTCCAATGGAAATGATTCTAAAGTGCTGTCAAACCATGTTTTTATTGAGAAAAAAAGGCAAACTATTAAGCAACAGCAGACAACACTTTTCGTTTCCAGCATTCTAAGGGTTAACGTGTGCTGCGAGTACGGTGCTCATGGTAATAAGTTGAATTTGCCATCATGTTTTAGACACGTGAATTCCACCCACTTGTGGCGCCTTGGGACATTTTATTCTGTGGCTAGTCGAGCCAGGGTCTGCTACACGACACGCCTGCTGTATAATTAGATAAGATGGATTAATTGATTAATTGTGTGTAACGACCTGTCAACAGCTAAGTTCAGTTTAGGCTTTGACAGCACTTTAGAATCATTTCCAATGGAAGATTCTAAAGTGATGTCAAACCATAATCTTTGTGCATCTACTCAGCATAAGGAAGCTACATACCAAGTTTAGCTAGTAGGGTTTAAAAGTTTTATGAGTTACCAGACAAAATTGCAAACTTCTAAGTCGAAAAGGGGGAGATAATCCATGACCCGGGGGCCAAATAAAAAAATACTTTGCGCATATACTCATCATAAAGAAGCTACATACCATGTTTCAGGTATGTAGCTATTACGGTTTAAATGTTTTGCGACTTACAAGCTAAAATTGCCAAATTCCAAGTCGAAAATTTAAATAAACTCTGTGCATCTATTCATCATAAGGAAGCTACATACCAAGTTGCATGTGTGTAGCTATTATGGAAGGACAAGGGTAGCACTAAATGGCCCCTCCACTATTGTGATGGGGCATAAAAAGTGAATGGTTTTAACCCATTACAGACGGGATACACTTTTAGTAGCATGAACCTTTTGAGAGAAAAATATCCCTATTTTCTTTATATACTTTCGTAAGTATATGTTGTTACCAGCCACATATTTTGTTACCACTCATTTGAACCGTCAACGAGACGGTTCAAATGAGTGGTAACAACATATACCTTTATCAATGAATGAACAAAATAATGAGATTTGTTCAACAAAAATTATCGTATCCTCAGACTGAAATGGGTTAACGTCCCAGCAACAGACGGGACCACAGCTTAGGCATCACTGGAGGGTTGAAAATAGGCAAAGTTGACCACTTTTCTGACGGCGGCGGGTGACATATAAAAATCACTGCCTCTCGCAATCATTTAAAAGGAGGCTCTCAAATATTGAAAAATACTTGCAAATGAAGTACAAATTTTGTGACCCAATAAAAAGGCAGTAACCGCTGGAGATGTGAATATTTATTTTTTTACAAAGTTACCCCACCCACCTATTTTAGGTCAGAGATTTCAACAGGACTGAATTGTTTTCATGAAAATATAAGGCACAGAGGCTTTCTTATGACTTGTTCTATCTCGTGCAACACCACACAGGTTCCTGAAAATGATTCTAAAACGGGGTCATTATATAACCACCTCAAATTTTCACTACAAATGCCCGACAAATACCTTGAATTCTGACGCGAAACCGTACAGGCGAGACAGCATAGTAGGCGCCATTTTCCAAGATGTCAAAATCAACCTATTTTTGCTAGACACACTGGTGTAACTTGCAGGGTCGGTACTGAAATACATAGACAAGAATTCCCCCACTGCCAAGGCATTTGACCGTATAAATATCATGGGCATGGGAACAAAAAATCTGATAATCTATCATTGATTAAATATATTATTAATAAAATACTATATATACTGTCATATGATTTTTTCCCGTCACCTGTGTGCTAAAGTAAGCATCGCAGAAACCGTCAGAGAAGTGCATGTTTAAAATACGAAAAAGGCCAAGGTTGAAGAAACTTTTTGACATAAAAAAATGGCTAAGTGTTTCCACAACCATGTGAAGGTCAAAATGATCAAGGTCACGTGAATGGCGGCATTAGTGTGTTCCTAATGCTTACATGTATCAAGTGTCCAAATATTGAAGCAATCCGTAAAGTAATATAAAGTTATAGCAAGACGAGGAAGCTTGTACAAAGTTTTTGACACAAAAAAATGGCTAAATGTTTCAGCAAAAATTTGAAGGTAAAGAAGGTGAAGGTCATGTGAATTGGCGACATGAGTGCATTCCTAATTCTTACATGTATCAAGTGTCCAAATATTGTAAAGTAATATTAAAGTTATAGCATGATGAAGATGCTTGTACAAACTTTTTGACATTTCGGACGACGACAACACGGACGGAAAAAGCGGGCGCGATTGAAAGTACAATACCATATCCCCTAGGTCACGGCCATCCCTGGGTGAGGATTGAACTCACAACCTCCGGTATGGAAGTCCAGTGCCATATCCCCTAGGTCACGGCCATCCCTGGGTGAGGATTGAACTCACAACCTCTGGTATGGAAGTCCAGTGCCATATCCCCTAGGTCACGGCCATCCCTGGGTGAGGATTGAACTCACAACCTCCGTTATAAATTGAAGTCCAATGCTACACCCCTAGGCCACGGCCCATCGCTGGGTGAGGATTGCATTCACAACCTCCGGTATTGAAGTCCAATGCCATATCCCCTGGGACACGGCCCATCCCTGGGCGAGGATTGAACTCACAACCTCCGGTATTGAAGTCCAATGCTACATCCCCTAGGCCACGGCCCATCCCAAATTCGGTACTGAAATTAGCATGTCATGACAGAACTAAAGCTACAATATTCTGATTTGGTGGATATTTACAAAATTTAGGACAGTTTCCGTAAATGACGTCGAAAGTTGACAACATTTTCATAGGAAATGCGGAATTCCACATTTGCTATGCAAATTTCGTCATAAAATATCAGTTTCTGTAAATATATTTCACGAAAAATCACACTTGTTCTTAGGTACAAAATCACATATCTCGTCTCGTATATCTTGCAGTACTAGACCAGTGCCATCGCCAATTTTCTGAGCAAATTCTCCCAAAATCATTAGCAGATTCTGAGCACAGCTCAGCCTCAACCAATCAACCTTTCTAATTTTCAGCATGATAATAGATTTGATTTAACGGCCTGTAAACAGCTGAGGTCATTTTAGGCCGGGTTAGCCGGGTCGAATCCCATATTTCACCTGTTGTGGTAGAGGGAAAATCCCAAAATGAGAACAGAGTACATGTCCAGAAAGTGTGATAAGAACGGGCCCAGTAGCCGATGTCATCAAAATTGCAAAGTATACTTTTCTAGCATACTGAGGGAGTAATCATTTATTTTTCCCCGAAATGCATTATTTCATATACTGAACTAACGACTGCATATATTTTATGATTAAAAGTACATGTATACAGAATTATTATACTGAATTTATTACATTATCACAGCCAAACTGGCTGTGATAATGTAATAAATTCAGTATAGTAAAAAATAATATATTTATCCTAAAATTGAAAATTTCTCCCTCAAAGTATACTTTGCTAGATAAGTATACTTTGCAATGTTGGTGAAATAGGCTACAGGTGCGAATCTCAGCAAGGAAGGATTCACCGTTGAGATTTGCTGGGTCAAATGTAACTTACGGAATATATCGTACATTTTGTTAATACATGTACTTTTCAGGAGATGTTGCATATTTGGTACAATTTCACTGGACTGGTCTTGTACAACCATGGGCATGTGCTATAGCGGGCATAACTAGTAGGGGTTGGTGGGTCTTGGATTTATCATATAATGATAGAGGACCATCAGATGAATGCATGTGTGAAGTATCAAGAAGCTCATTGAAAGGAAACAGAAGTTAAAGGTACATACATACCCACCCAGTAGCTACAAAATGTTCTTTATGGGAATTAAATAAGTGTATAATTGTGTCATATATCCAGATATAATCATTTAGTAATATTTATTTTACTGATAGTGACGCGTGGTGGTATCAGACTATTTTATATGCAAATGAGGCATGCTATATTTTAATTATTTATACTAATTAAATGCGTCACATAAAAAAATAATTATTTCGACCGATATTAAAGTATGATAATTTTACATAAAAAAATAAATACATTGAATAAATAGTAATGTCCGTTAGTGTTTTAATGAAACACGGCAATCGCCCCTGATATCAGTGTGCAAATTTAAGTCTGATATAAAATGTATAATAATGCCAATCATTACGTGGGGTAATTGTGAATGAATTATTGTTTTGCAAGAAAATGTCTCAGATGATGTCTCTGATATAAAGAACATTTTGTACCTACTGAGTGGGCATGTACCTTTAAAAAGAAATTTACCCAAATCTTAATTTTGTGTATAGGAACATTGACAATGTGGACGACAATGGATAAAGCGCCGACTACAGTCTTACGACAATACGACTTGGCAGTATTTATTTATTTAGTGGTGTTTAACGACCTGTGAACATTTTATTTACATCAAAAAGATATACTTATATTCAGTCCTAAAATTAGAATATCCCGACCTGATGCCAGTTCCTCACCAGAATCACCCTCTCCTTAAAATAAGTATGATTAGTACTAACTTACTACTTTTATAATGGGTATAACCGGATTCAACTCTCAAGCAACAAGAAAGCCAAATATAAAATGTACATGAGGACCAAACCAGGTATATCGGGATTCCGTTAAGGGTGAATCCCACAATTCGTTCCCACGAAATAACAATTCGTTCCCACGGGAACGAATTGTTATATCGTGGGAACGAATGTTAAATTTACCCTTGGTGTGCTCCGAACCAACCGCCCACACAAACTTGACAGCAAGTAAATAGCATCAAATAAACAAGAGGGCCATGATGGCCCTAATTCGCTCACCTGACTCCATGAACACCAGACGAGAATGTGACATAGAGTTCATGTTTTAAAAAAATTGTGCTATTTTTCGATGGCGGTCATCTTGGTTTAAGCGATGACTCTCATTTTACCAAATCTTAAAATGCTTCACCCAAGGATCTGAACTTCCTATGAAGTTTGGCCAGCATCGGCCATGTGGTTCCTGAGAAAAAGACGTTCAAAATCTCGAATAAATGGACCTTTTGGTGGCCATCATGGATGACATAATCATCCGATTCCGACAAATATTGCACCAGAGCAATCGCCTCATCTATACCTTCGATTTGATATATGACATGAGCATATTCGGTCAAAAATAAAATTTGATCCCAATTTGACCCCACGTGCCACGCCCATTTTTGACCCCGGGGTCACCATTTTCACAACTTTGAAAGAGCATTGAAAATCGATAATTTCTACGAAGTTTAGTCAAAATCTGGCTAGCGGTTCATGAGAAGATTTTTTAAGAATTTATGCTATTTTTAGACGGCGGCCATCTTGGATTAGCGATGACCTCCATTTTAACAAATCTGAAAAGGCTTCACCCATGGACCATAACTTTTAAGTTTGGCTACCATGGGCCAAGCGGTTCATGTGAAGAAGAATTTTGAAATCTCTAATAAAAGAACGACCTTTTGACCTTTCGGCGGCCATCATGGATGACATAACCATCCGATTTCGACAAAAAAATGCACCAGAGTGATCGCCTCATTGATACCTTCAATTTGATATAAGACATGACCATATTCGGTCAAAAATAAAATTTGACCCCAATTTGACCCCACGGGCCACGCCCATTTTTGACCCCGGGGTCACCATTTTAACAACTTTGAAAGAGCATTGTACATCGATCATTCCTACCAAGTTTTGTCGAAATCCGGTTGGCGGTTCTTGAGAAGAAGATTTTTGAAGAATTTGTGCTATTTTTAGACGGCGGCCATCTTGGATTACGTAATGACGTCATTTTAACAATTTTGTAATCCCCCTACCTAAGGACCATGACCACGAAGTTTGGTGACTATCGGCCCAATGGTTACCAAGGAGAAGACGTTTGAAAATGTTCACGGACGACGACGGACGACGACAACGACGACGGACGACGGACACATTGCGGTAACAATAGCTCACATGAGCTTCGCTCAGGTGAGCTAAAAACAAGAAAATGGATTCTAAAAAATCTCAAAATAATTTTCTTTCGGGAAATGGTGGTCATCAAAATGCATTGCTTGTGGGAAACATAGATTGACAAACTCTATTTCATAAGTTGTATTTATTTAGAAAAAGTTACAAGGACTTGTCAATAATGGTTCATTGGAAAGATAAACAGCAGATGAGAAAACGGTCTAACCAACACATGTAACCAGTATAGGATACAATAGACACAGGTCAGCAAGTGTCGATGATTATAATCTTGTGCTCCAACACTAAAATTTGTACATCAATTTAACTCTTTGCATGCTAGCGGCGAAAATATCCGCCAAACGAATTAGGACTATATGTTTTATTTCTCTCTGTAAATATGTCTTGGAATTTCATTAGAATTGAGTCCTCAGGACTCAATTCTAATGAAATTCCAAGACATATTCATGATATTTACAAGGAGAAATAAAAGAAAATATGATGAATGGCCTATAAACAGCTAAGTCGGATATTAATGTAGAATTAACGGATCAGAATGAAATATAGATTTAGATCCACTAACTAGATTTACAATACTTTAACCCTTTCAACACTACAGACCTCTTTAGCGGTGTTTGCAAACAGTGTAGATCCAGCTGAGTCGCCTCGTAACGAGCCGTCTGATCAGGATCTGCACTTTTTGCAAGTAATATTTTCAGCAATAGTGAAAAATGTAGATCAGAGTATCAAACAACCTGCTGATCTGGGTCTACACTGGTCGCAAGCACAATAAACCCTGCATTCTCGAAATGGTTCACAATTATAAACTAGTGTAGATACTAATGGATGGTTATACAATGGTGACATCTACAAAAAAATCAGGGAGTGGTACACAAATTGTCTCCCCTTCTGAAAATAAAATTGATACAGGAGGTATGCATTTACCGTCACAAATACGATTGTGCCATATTTCAAATGCACACAAGTTATGATGTAACAAAACTGCTCATAATTGTGCTGCTGCTTGCGCCGTCTGATCTTGGGCTGCGCTGTTTGCCATCCATGAAGTCACTGAAGTAGGCTAACTGCCATCAGGAAAGTGGGTGAGTGAGTGAATAGGGTTCAATGTCCGCTTTTCTGACATAGAGGTACAAGCCTCGGGGAGTCTACACGCAGACGGGTCAACGGGGTCGTGTCCCGTATCCACCTGTCCAAGGGGGGTAAATCCCAACTTAAGAACTCAATATTTACAATCAAAATATATATTCAGTCCTGAAATTAGAACAACCTGATCTGGTGCCAGGCCCTTGCCACACCAGAATCATTTATCCCATCCCCTAAAAGTAATAGGATTAGCGCTAATCTTTTATATATGGGGCATAGCCTGACTCAACTCTCACATACAAGAAAGCCAAAAATGTACATGAGGGCCAAATCCGGTATAGTGGGTTCCGGAAAGTATGAACCCAAACGTTAAGCCAGTTTAGTCGCCTTTTACGACAAGCAATGGCTACTGCAGCACTATTCTCAGGATCAGTTGATCCCGCCCCGGTGCCTGCACGGGGCTCCATCAGGAAAGATATTGGATTTGAGTGAGTGAGTGAGTGAATAGGGTTTAACGTCCGCTTTTCTGACATAGAGGTACAAGCCTCAGGGAGTCTACACGCAGACGGGTCAACGGGGTCGAGTCCCATATCCACCTGTCCAAGGGGGGTAAATCCCAACTTCAGAACTCAATATTTACAATCAAAATATATATTCAGTCCTGAAATTAGAACAACCTGATCTGGTGCCAGGCCCTCGCCACACCAGCATCATTTATCCCATCCCCTAAAAGTAATAGGATTAGCGCTAATCTTACTTTTATATATGGGGCATAGCCCGACTCAACTCTCACATACAAGAAAGCCAAAAATGTACATGAGGGCCAAATCCGGTATAGTGGGTTCCGGAAAGTATGAACCCAATCGTTAAGCCAGTTTAGTCGCCTTTTACGACAAGCAATGGCTACTACAGCACTATTCTCAGGATCAGTTGATGCCGCCCCGGTGCCTGCACGGGGCTATATTGGATTTGAACCTAACGACGTTCGTGACCAGCATAGCCCAACAACAGCCTGCGCATCTGTGGTCTGATCTTGGGCTAAGCTGTTTGCCATCCATGAAGTCAATGAAGTAGGCTAACTGCCATCAGGAAAGATATCAGAACCTAAGGAGTGAATGTAGACAATGAACAATAATTCCAGCACAAAAATATTTACACAATTCCCTAACATTTGATTGGTCCGTAGCAAGTCTCTGTCCAAAATTTATATCCCAGTAAACTCCCATGCCGAACTACTTTCCGTAACCGTCAGGCGCAGTTAAAATGATTCTTAAGAAAACGGAAAATAAACACATTTTCTTGATGAATTTATTTCAAATGCTGGAATTATAAGGAATGAATGGCCTTTTTGTGGAATTTATCGGGGTATAAACTTGGAAAAGTCGCGGGAATACTGGACGAAGGCCGGAACATTCCTATAATATCTCCAATTGTGGCAAATAACTTTTCTCACCCGACGGCCCAATTATGGCCTACCATGAAGAATGGTGCTTCTTTAATGTTTCACCAGCCCTGTGCGATCAGGAAAAGACAAAAGAGCAGTTTTGTTAGATCATACCCCAATATTACATCAAATTAGAGAAACTGTGCACATGCATATTATGGCAATTAAATAGAAAATATTTATATGATACACAGAAAATTGATAAATTAATTATCTATTTAATGGTGGTTAACCGCCTCTCAACAGCTATGATCATTTTAGAACCAGGGTAGAATCTGTTGGATCAAATATGAAATCAGAACAGAATATTTACATCGAAAAATATATATATTCAGCCCTGGAATTAGAATCACTGGACATGGTGCCAGGTCCATACCACACGAAAGTTTGACACTTGGCCCCTTTCCCTAAAAGAAATAAGATTAGGAATAATCGTATTACTCATGTAAGGGGTATAATCAGATTCAACTCTCATGTACAAGAATGCCAAAGACGTACCGGTCAGGATTCCAGGTCTGTTTGTTTGTTTGTTTGGGGTTTAACGGCCTATCAACAGCTAAGTTTAGTACTAAATCCCATATATTACCTGTTCAAGTACATGTACAAATGGGGGTAAAATCCCAAAAACAGAACTGAATATTTACAATAAAAATAAACTATATATTCAGTCCTGAAATCTGAATAATCCTGATCTGATGCCAGGTCCTCGCCACACCAGAATCACTGGAACCCCTCCCAAAAGCCGTAGGATCAGTAATAATCTTACTACTTTTATAATGGGCAATAACCCAATTCAACTCCCAGGTAATACAATTGCCAAAGATAAAAACGTACCCGAGGGCCAAACCAGGCAAATCATGATTCCTAAGGGGGAAATCCTTACCGTTAATTTACGCCGTCACGTTCACTCGACCAACCACCCACCCAGTAAGGATGAATCTCGATCGTTAAATACCGAATGCATGCTCACAACCAACCACCACACAACTATGAAAAAGGGTCCGACTTATCAGCTCAGTGTCGGCCGTATAGAATGTATAGTCTAAAACATTTGTGGGTGGGGTAATGTTTTGTAATGGACCATTTTCTAGGTATTAACCCTTTCAACACCACAGGCCTGTATAGTGGTATTGGCAAAACGTGTAGATACAGACTAGTCTGAAAATCATTTTGTGACGGTTGGATTGGTTTGTTAACATATCAAAATCCATTCCAGTTACTTAGGGGTGAAAGGGTTAAACCTTATTGCTTGAATGTGCATGCTAAGTGGGGGCTAATTTGTTTGCAACTTAACAATTAACCCATTTTTGTCATGGAAAGTGTGCATGTATGTAAAAGCAAATTCATTTCATTGTTCTACATGTATTGCAAAAATGAACCACATAAAGCACACAAGTACCAATTGTATCTAACTACTAAAGTTATTAAATTAACATTGTCGCTGTGCTTATTGTGTATATCTGTATGGCAAAAAAGAAAACACATCGCAAACCAAACTGGGCGAATATGAGTGGCTTGCAATTTCGGCACAATTAACCGATTACATTCGGTCGGGTATGATTTTTTAAAAAATAATTTATTTTTGTTTTTGCTATTTCTCAATGAAAGTATATGATGTGACCACTCATTTGAATCATCTCGACGAGCCGGTTCAAATGGGGGTCACAAAATATACTTCTTCGCACATGTAAAGAAATTATTTAGGATATTCCACAAACAAAATGGCGTATATGCAGAGGATTTGTTTGTTTGTTTGTTTATTGGTGTTTAACGGCCTATCAACAGCTAAGGTCATGTAAGGCCGGGCAAACGGGTTCGATCCCGTTTTAACCTGCTGCATTGGGGGGAAAATTCCAAAATCAGAACTGAATATTTACATCGAGATACAATATATTCAGTCCTGAAATTAGAATAACCCGACCTGGTGGCAGGTCCATACCACACCAAAGTCACTTGGCCCCTTCCCCTAAAATAGGATTACGAACAATCATAATACTCACATAAGGGGTATAACCAGATTCAACTGTCACATACAAAATGCCAAAGACGTATGTGAGGGCCAAACCAGGTCTCCAGTCGGAATTCCGGTAAGGATGAACCCCGATGGTTAAATTACCCATCACTTGCACCCACCTTCCACCCACCCTATCTAGAGGAATAGAATGATACGACAGTTGGGTATAAACTCTGGAATTACCTCCCCTATCACCAGCCATTTGTCTCCTATACTGCTTTTGTGATGGAGAATAATTACCGCAAATGACTTTAAAAGTCAACAAAGATTTTAGAGAACACGTGGAACTTCTATGTGCGTGCGCTCTGAAATTTTTTGTCAACTTTCAAAGCGTTTGCAGAAAATATAGCTGAGCTGCGAAATCGATATCAGAGAACAATGGTGAAGCCATCCGCCGTTTATAGTCCTAACAAAACATGTGGTGGTTTAAAGTTTGTGAAGTCTGCAGGACTAAATTCCTATTTGTATTCATCTCTTTTTCCCCCCAAAGTGGGAAAGACAATGATAGCTGCAACATATACAGATGGCAAACCCAGAGAATTTATATATTGGATGAGAACTAGCATGGGTATGTATGTATAATCAAAGTATTACACAGTTCACAGGTGGAAGACTCATACCTGTGACACAAAAAAATGCCCATTAAAAAAATCTATTACCCACTTGGTCTCGTACAGTGCTATGTTCTATGTATAGAACATAGTACTGTACGAGACCAAGTGGGTGGGGTAATGGATTTTTTTTTTAAATGGGCATTTTTTTGTGTGTCACGGGTCCGATTCTTCCACCTGTACCCAAAGTGGGAGACATTGATAGCTGCAACATACCCAGAGAATGTATATACTGGATGAGAACTAGCATGGGTACGTAACTATGTATAATCAAAGAATCAATGAAATACAGCTATACACATAATTATACATCACTCTGCAGGAATCTCCTTATATACAATGTACATGTACATAGAGAAAATCAAAACAAAACTGTGGTTGTGACTGGAGAAATGGGACTTATGGGTGTTGCAATGAGAGTAGATCCACATCAACCTGCGCATCTGTACAGTCCGATCGGGATTTGCATTGTTCGAGACTTGGCATCAACGAAACACTCACCATGCTTATAACAATACAGGGGGCGTTTCACTAAACCTCGTACAATTAAAATGTTAAATTAAGTGTAAATTTAGGATTGTCTGGAAAGTTCAATTAATGGATTTACATTTATTGAGCATAGGCTGCTTATGCAGCCTATGCTCAATAAATGTAAATCCAATAATTGTTTACACAAGAAAACATTGTGAATGTGAAATTTACAGACTATTATAATTGTGCACTTACGAACATTTTAGTCGTACAAAGTTTAGTGAAACGCCGCCCTGATCGCTACCAGGCTACAGGAGTGTGTTATCTGATCAAGAGCCACACTGGTCATAAATCTCATAAGCCCCACTTCTCCCGTCACAGTCAGAAATGATGAAAATGAGCAATTAATGTATGTATACGAGATCTCTAGATTTGCCAATGCTCATTCTTAACAGTCTTGATAATACATTTTGAAAGTATTTTTTTTAAAACTGAAAATTCCTATTCACCAAACAAGTACAAGTACACAATATGAGACACGCCATGTGATTTTGTACCTATGGACATCTGCGTAATTTCATTAAATGTGTTTAAAAAATTTACAATATTTTCCGTAAATGGCGTCAAAAGTTTAAAAAAAAATTCAGAGTACATAGTTATGTACTTTGAAAATTGTGTCAACTTTTGACTTTATTTATGAAAGATAGTGTAAATTTTGTAAACGTATTTAATGAAATTACGTAGATGTTCATATAGGAACAAAATCACATGGCGTGTCTCATATGGTGAAATGGATCAAACTGACCTACCGTGGAAAATTCTAAATATTTATCTTCTTTCATGAGGTATATGTCGTGACTACAATTTTAACCGTCTCAATGAGACGGTTCAAATGGGTGGTCACAACATACACTTTCGATGAGAAACAAGAAAAATCTGTGGAAAAATATTGATTTTTATCATATACCCATAAATAGGGTTTCCACATGTAATTGGTTAACGAGCAGATATCTTTATTGCTCATTTCAGTAATGGCAAACCATGTGATCCAAAATGGCCACCGGATTTAAAAATATTTGCCAAATCTGCCAAGTAGATCTTGACATATATGTTGAAATTGGTGCTATTTTGGGTCATGTAATTCACAACACTGATCCATAACAAATAAAAAATAACTGCTAAAGTACAAAATTCAGAGACGTCTTTTTTCACATGACGGACCTACAGTGGGGTCAGCGTGTAAGTGCACACACGAACGAACACGACAGGTTGGAACCAACCTGTCGTGTTCGTTCGTGTGTGCACTTACACGCTGACCCCACTGTATTAATTAGTAATTTACACATGTGTGATGTTTCATGAAAATGTTTCAGGCAATATATACAACTAATGTCCCGAACCCAATACATGTACGTCGGTGGTGGAATAGAAACTCAAGAATGACATTTTCCTTGACGACACGATGTGTACATTAATGTTTGTTTGTTTGTTTGTTGGGGTTTAACGGCCTATCAACAGCTAAGGTCATTTAAGGCCGGGTCAATGGGTTTAGTACTAAATCCCATATATTACCTGTACATCTTCAAGTACATGTACAAATGGGGTGAAAATCCCAAAATCAGAACTGAATATTTACAATAAAAAAGCTATATATTCAGCCCTGAAATGAGAATAATCCCGATCTGATGCCAGGTCCTCGCCACACCAGAATCACTTGGCCCCCTTCCAAAAGCAGTAGGATCAGTAATAATCTTACAACTGTGCTTGTTTACATTAATGAATTCAGTACAATGCTCTTGGAAACAAAAGATACATCAAGTTTAAAGCTATTACAACTGTGTCATCAAACACACAATAACAAAGGTGGGTACGCTATTAATAGTTCTACATGGTGTTAATTGGAAAAACATGTCACGAATGACAAAATATACAACAAATATTTATAACCCTTTCAACACTACAGACCTGTATAGTGGTACAGGCAAAATGTAGATCCAGATGAGCCGGCTCGTGACGAGCCGTCTCATCAGGATCTGCACTTTTTGCAAGTAATTTTCTTTCTTTTTTTACAACAAAAACACCCATATTTCATAAATGGACTAATCTGAAAATCATTTTGTGATGGTTGGACTGGTTGCAAAATTACCATTTCAAATTCCATTCCAGTTACTTAGGGGTGAAAGGGTTACCGGTAAGTGTAAATTGGTGACCAGCTGAGTAAAGTGAACTTTTAAGACATTTACAACTAGCATCACACATCTTGCCATTCTGTCAAGTGAGCATTGCGCCATTGACAAACCAATCTGACCAATTAGTTTCACCCTTACAATGCTGAATTAATTTGTGTCGTCTGCTGAATATTTTTTATTTTCCCATTTTTCTCACCAAAAACTTGGTTTGGCAGCACTTTAGAATCATTTCCAATGGAAATGATTCTAAAATGCTGCCAAACCATGTTTTTACTGAGAGAAATGACAAAATATGAATTATCAGCAGACGACTATTTTCGGTTCCGCATTCTAAGGGTTAACTTCTTATCAACACATGCCACTAATACACTATGGTTGTAAAGGGACACTACTCTGTCGGTACAGACATTCATTCATGGTGGGAGTTAGCAGACTTTAGTAATACCTGAGAATGTATGTACAGGTTTTAACCCTTTCACCCTTAAGTAACTAACATGGGACTATTTCATGTTAAGATTAAGACTACCATTATGCAGAAAAAGAGTACAGGTTTTAACCCTTTCACCCTTAAGTAACTAACATGGACTATTTCATGTTAAGATTAAGACTGTACCATTATGCAGAAAAAGAGACCATTTCGTAAAGATTGAAAAATGTCCACAAATAGTGCAGATCTTGATGTACGAGCCGGCTCATCATAACATACTCTGTTGTCAATTATTAGGAAAGTAGTCCTATAGTCTGTTTCACGAAAGCTGCCCAAATTGTACGACCATATAAACAATTCAAAAACCATATTTTTTTTCGATAATATTAAATTAAAGGAAAATTTAAGAATGAGCCTTTTTTTTATTTCATGAAATTTGGTCAAATATTGATTTTATTGCGAAAACAAAATTTCCCCATGTTAAATCCCCATAGACATCTACACCGAGTGAAGATGTCTATGGGGATTTAACATGGGGAATTTTTTTAGAATTTCAGAAATACCGGACCGATTTTTAAAATTTAACTTTTGTTTTCTTAGTTAGATCATTTCCAAGCTATCTAGCTAGGGTTCGGAGTCAATTTCCAAAACAAAATGTTTTTTGACTCCTCCCAGAAGTCCTCTACCTCTTTTTCCCCCATGTTAAATTCCTATAGAGAAATCAATTTTTCGTAATAAAACCAATATTTGACCAAATTTCACGAAATAAAAAGGCTCATTCTTAAATTTTCCTTTAATTTAATATTATCAAAAAAATATTGTTTTTGCATTGTTTGTATAGCCGTAACATTTGGGCAGCTTTCGTGTAACAGACTATAGTGTTGAAAGGGTTAAATGCAACAGATTTGACAGTTACCTAAGTAAATACTTTTAACTGTAATTCCTATATTACTCTATGCAAATCGATTCATTTATTTATTTAATAGTGTTTAATGGCCTGTCAACAGGTAACGTCATTTTAGGACGGGTTCACCTGTACGTATGGGGGTGGGGATCCAAAAATCAGAACAGAATATTCACCAATTTTTTTTATTCACTTGCACTGATCTGGGGATACTGTAGTCGTGAAAGAATTTTGTTCAGTTTTCTCATTGCAAGTCACATGATCCCGATTGAGACCAGGAAAAATGTGCCATGTGTTAACAAATCAAAACAAATAAACAAGTATGTCCAACATGATCAGCTTTGGAGAATAATTTACCTAGGTAAATGGTAATGATCTGCCAATGATTTATGTGCAAATACAATTATATCCAGGCACAATTTAACGAGTCATTCAATCAGTACTGTACAAAGAGTGTCACGGTGCTGTTTACGTCAAAACAGATTGTAACAAATCCAGGAATTTTATCATGATTTCTTCTACAAAGCAACACATAGTTATATATGGTAATTATTAAATGTTCTTATACAATAGCCTTTACAATGCTTTACAATTAAATTTTGTCGCTTTTTTCTCTCATCAAAAACATATTTTGACAACACTTTAGAATCATTTCCAATGGAAATGATTCTAAAATGCTGTCAAACCATGTTTTTATTAAGAAAGAAGAGAAAATATGAAATAATAGCACACAACAATTTACGTTTCCTGCATTCTAAGTCGTGAACCTAATGCACTGGTACACTCATTGTTTACCAATAGCAGTCTTAGTAGAATACCAATGTCTAATCCTTACAATGCTGAATTAGATTTTGCCAGCCACTGTTTATTTTTAAGCTTCATTAATCTCTCTCAACAAAAACATGTTTTGACAGCACATCCGCTGATGTTTCATATTTTGTATTCTTTCTCAATAAAAGGTTCGACAGCGCTTTAGAATCATTTCCATTGGCAACGTCTTATTCAGCACTGTAAGGGATAATGGAACAATCTGGGGGCCGTTTCACTGAACTTCATACGACGAAAATGTTCGTAAGTGCAAAATTATGGTAGTCTGTAAATATCACATTAGCAATGTTTTCTTGTAAACAATTATTGGATTTACATTTATTGAGCATAGGCTGCATATGCAGCCTATGCTCAATAAATGTAAATCCATCAATTAAAATTTCCAGACGATTCTAAATTTGCGCTTACGAACATTTTAGTCGTACGATGTTTAGTGAAACGGGGCGCCTGGAAACTAACTTGGAGGAGTACATGCCAGTTACGTTCTTTCTGTCAGACACACGACCGCGTGTGTACCACACGCTGATCCACACAGAAAACAACCACATTCAGGTCCATCAATGTCTTCCCCACTCCGCCAGTGACACCCATGGACAATGAGGGATATAGTAGCTAGTTGTCTCCCGTTGAGTTTATTTATAGAAATTCGGTCCAAAATGTGTAGTTGAGGACCTTATTGCTTGTGGGCGAATGCGGTATCATTTGTTATGAAAAGTAGCAATTATAATGATTTCGACTAGTGTTGATCCAGATCATCCTACATATCTAAGAAATTTTAGAAGGGACTAAACTATTTGCCAGATTCAGATCTTCACACTTATTAACGCCATTGCAATCAGTGTGCAGTCTGATCTGGGTCTACTCTGTTTGCAAAACTCTTTTTCAGGAAGAAATAATCGCTGAAATGAGCATAGGACCAGTAGCCTATTTCATCAACATTGCAAAGTATACTTTACTAGCAAAGTATACTTTGAGGGAGTGAGTGAGTGAGTGAATAGGGTTTAACGTCCGCTTTTCTGACATAGAGGTACAAGCCTCAGAGAGTCTACACGCAGACGGGTCAATGGGGTCGAGTCCCGTATCCACATGTCCAAGGGGGGTAAATCCCAACTTCAGAACTCAATATTTACAATCAAAATATATATTCAGTCCTGAAATTAGAACAACCTGATCTGGTGCCAGGCCCTCGCCACACCAGCATCATTTATCCCATCCCCTAAAAGTAATAGGATTAGATACTTTGAGGGAGTAATCATTTATTTTTCCAGAAATGCATTATTTCACATAGAACTAACAAATGCATATATTTCATGATTTAAAGTATGCAGAATTATTATACTGAATTTATTACATTATCACAGCCATTAAATGGCTGTGATAATGTAATAAATTCAGTATAATAAAAATTAATAAATTTTTCAAAAAATTGAAAATTTCTCCCTCAAAGTATACTTTGCTAGTAAAGTATACTTTGCAATGTTGATGAAATAGGCTACAGATCTCTATAAATAGATTTGCAAAGGGAAATAAGTATAATCCTCATTGGACAATACCTACATTCCTGTGGGTACAGTGGAACCTTTCTAAACCGGACACCAAGAAAACACCTGTGATCTTATTTTTGATGAGTATCGTTGTCAATCTCAGGTGATAATGTCTGTTCGTAATCGCGTAGCGCACAACTATTACTGAGAATAATCAAATGTGTGATGTACAGTGAAACATCTCTAAGCTGGACATCCTGGGGACCTCCCAGGGTGTCCGGTTTAGAGACGTTTCACTGTACTAGGATTGTCAAATTGGTTCACAGGGGACACTTTTTCCATAATCAATAGAGCGCTGACAATGACCAATTAGTACACATGAAATATGTTTTCCATAGTTAACAGAACACTGGATTGTCCATTTATTTATTTAATGGTGTTTAACAGACTGTCAACAGCTAAGGTCATTTTAGGCCGAGTTAACAGGTCAAACTGGATTGTCATATTGGTGCACCTGGTACCGCTTTTACATAGTCAATAGAACACGGAGTTGTCAAATTGGTATGCATGGTGCAATTTATATGTAGTCAATAGAGCACTGGGTTGTCAAATTGGTACACGTGGTACAATTGTTATGTAGTCAATAGAGCACTGGGTTGTCAAATTGGTACACGTGGTACAATTGTTGTGTAGTCAATAGAGCACTGGGTTGTCAAATTGGTACACGTGGTACAATTGTTATGTAGTCAATAGAGCACTGGGTTGTCAAATTGGTGCAAATGGTACAATTGTTATGTAGTCAATAGAGCACTGGGTTGTCAAATTGGTACACGTGGTACAATATTTTTGTAGTCAATAGCAATTTGCTACACATGGTACAATTTCACATAGGCAATAGAGCACTGTCTTATCACAATGGTGCACATGGTAAAATTTGTAGTCAGTAGAGGGAGAACTTATAGGCAGCACCCAGTCGTCAAGTAGGGATATTTATAGGTGTCTATTTCACTGTTTAACATATATATATATATATAAAATATTTACATTCTTTTCTTTATGGTATGCCGTTTCAGCATTGCGAATTAAACATAAGATACAATCCAGATTGTCAGGAATTAGACCGCTCATTGCTGAATATGTCTAATTCTGCTGGGCTTGCCTCTGCTCCTACGGGCATGGAAGACATTGATAGGAGCATAGCATACACAAGTGTACAATGAAACACACAAAGCTATAGTCACCCATACCTGGAATATATATTGTAAGAAAAACAAACAAATGAGCCAATATATGATCAAGGGACAACAGGGACCCATTTCACTAACCTTCGTACGACTAAAATGTTTGTAAGTGCAAATTTAGGATCGTTTGGAAATTTCAATTGATGGATTTACAAGAAAACATTGTCAATGTGAAATTTACAGACTAACATAATTTTGCACTCGCGAACATTTTAGTCGTACAAAGTTTCGTGAAACGGGCCCCAGAACATACTTCATTGCCTTGTCAGTGAGTGTAGACCCAGACCAGCATATCAAGTTTATCCGGGTTCGGCAGGGAAATGGTAGGAATTCCTCGGCAAGCCTCGGAATTCCTACACGTTTCCATGCCTTGCCTGATATATTGAAGCCTTGTCTGATATATTGATATCAAAAGACACTAGTCTGGTATTCTCTATATGCTCAATGAAACACTTTTTATGCAAATAATAAATATATCTGAATCAGGTGTGCATAACCAGCTGATCAGGAGCTACACTGTTCAATATACCCAATTTTGTGATTTTGGAACATGCAATTTGTGATTTCCTCTGATTCAGACTCAAGATACATGCATCTACCACTCTTTGTTCCAAGTTTTCTTGCCGACCTACTTTTGGTCATTAAACACATTACATGTATATTCCAAAATCCAAACTAATAGACACTTACTTGTAAATACTAAAGAAATCCCTCTACCCAGTTTATTTATTTGATTATAATTCCAGCACAAAAATATTTACACAATTCCCTAACATTTGATTGGCCCGTAGCAAGTCTCTGTCCAAAATGTATATCCCAGTAAACTACCACGCCGAACTACTTTCGGTAACCGAGAGGCGCAGTTAAAATAATTCTTAAGAAAACGGAAAATAAACACATTTTCTTGATGAATTTATTTCAAATGCTGGAATTATAAGGAATGAATGGCCTTTTTGTGGAATTAATCGGGGATATAAACTTGGAAGTCGCGGGAATACTGGACGAGGCCTTCCGGCATTATCGTCCAGTATTCACGCTTCCAAGTTTATACCCCGATAAATTCCACAAAAAGGCCATTCATTCCTATAAAATATCTAAGGTCATTTCTCCGGTTGAGAAGCACACAACAAGAATTTATGAAGAAACTCTACACTTTGAGCGAATACACGCCGACTGAAAACATAATTTGTCTCAGGCTTTTATGCCGATACAATGTATATCGCTCAATCCAAATTTAAAAAACTTTCATCAACGTTACATCGGCTGAACAATGTCACATGACCTAATGATGCAACATAAACAAGTCTGCGTTCCTTTCAACAAAAATCATGTGATACAAGAATTCCGTTGCATAAAATGTTTGTTACCTGATAAATAGAATACGATGCCAATGTATCTGATAAAAAACAACGAGAATTCATACGCATTTCCCAACCTTGCCCGATTAACTTGATATCATACAGTAGAACCTTTCTAAATTGGACATGCAGACAGTCTGTGTATCCTTAATTGTATGGGTTTTATTATAGGAATGAATGGCATTTTTGTGGAATTTATCGGGGTAAACTTGGAAAAGTCGCGGGAATACTGGACGAGGCCGAATACTGGACGAAGGTCGGAAGGCCTCGTCCAGTATTCCCGTGACTTTTCCAAGTTTATATCCCCGATAAATTCCACAAAAAGGCCATTCATTCCTTATAATTGCAGCATTTGAAATAAATTCATCAAGAAAATGTGTTTATTTTGACAGGCGGCATTTGTTTACATTGACAGCACTGACAGCGCACCTGTAGAAAGTAGTTCCGCGTGGGAGTTTACTAGGATATAAATTTTGGACAGAGACTTGCTACGGGCAAATCAAATGTTAGGGAATTGTGTAAATATATTTGTGCCGGAATTATTGGTGTATATATATGATGAGTATGCCTGTTCAAGTTCGCAAAGCACAGCCGCATACCTTGGCAGTCATATGTCTGATTTGCAGTGGAACATCTCGAAACCAGACACCCTGGGGACTTCACAGGGTGTCCGATTTAGAGAGGTTCCACTGCATTACAATATGGAATTTGTGACCAGTGTAGCTCCTGATCAAATAGCGCACTCCTGTAGCCTGATATTGCTCTATATATTGCTTGTTAGAAGCACGACGGGCGTTTCATTGATGGAATGGCGAACAGTGCAGATCCTGTGTGGATGCATAGGCTTATCTGGCTCGACACTAGTCGGAAAACCTATAAGCCCCGTTTCTCCAGTCTCCAGCATTGAGTGTATCAAAAATCCACACACTGTTCAAAAAGGCAATAAAGTCCATTTTACAATGTGGGCCACCGACTGAGAGAAGGTACCCTCCGACATCTGCAACAATTGTAGATCCTGATCATCTTGCACACTCATGTAGTATAATTATGCATGGTCTAATTGTTTTGCTAATGACAACAGAGGTACGTCACCGACTGAATGGCGAACAGTGCAGATCCCCTGATCAGACTGCGATGAAGTGTAGGCTGATCTGGGTCTATGCTGGTCGCAAATGCCATAAGGCACATTTTTTCAGCCGGCCCATGTACCATCACATCCGACCGACCACAACAAAAAATGACTTATTAACCCATTTTAACCAAAGAATACGATAATTTTTGTTGAAAAAATCTCATTATTTTGTATATTTCTCGATAAAGGTATATGTTGTTACCACTCGTTTGAACCGTCTCGTCGAGACGGTTCAAATGAGTGGTAACAACATATACTTTCAAAAGGAAAAAAGGATTTTTTCTCTCAAAAGATTCATACTACATGTACTGTAATTGTATCCTGTCTGTAATGTGTTCATTTTTAACCATTTCAGTTCCTGATCAGCTTGAACTCATGAAACATAACACGGATTTGAATATTCTGGATTATACACATGTGTATATATTCAGCCCTGAAATCAGAATAATCCTGATCAGATGCCAGGTCCTCGCCACACCAGAATCACTTGGCCCCCTCCCAAAAGCAGTAGGATCAGTAATAATCTTGACTACTTTTATAATGGGCAATAACCCAGTTCGACTCCCAGGTAACAAAAGAGCCAAAGATAAAAACGTACCTGAGGGCCAAACCAGGCAAATCGTGATTCCGATAAGGAGGAACTCCTACCGTTACTTTACGCCGTCGCTTTCGCCCGACCACCACCCACTATGCGCATGTGAAAATATGTTATCGACTTGACAGTGAACCGTGTATTCCCTGATCAGACTGATCTGGGACTACACTGGTTGCAAACTCAACAAGCCTCTTAATCGCGACGAGACACATATATTATATTATGATCAGTCTGGATTCGTGTCAATATAGATCCATACACATGAATCCATACATGTAAAACGTAACGAAATTCATAATTTAATAATGACAAAAATAGGAAAAAAATCTTTCAACAGTAAAGAATGCTGCCTGTCTAACCTCAGCTTGCTGAGTTCGGATCACACTGTAATAGTCTAACAATTGACGGGTCACTTTTTGCGCCCTCTATAAACTCTGCTAACGACAATTGGCCATCAGAGTTTTTATCCATTTGCCGGAAAATCTTGTCGGTGCGTTTCTCAGGTGTCGATTCGTCTTCTGGCATCTTCATCACAGTGCCAACCATCTTGTATATAGCCTGCAATTATATAAGATAAATACAGAGCTCCAGATAAGGTGTGTATTGGCGTATTTTACGCAATTATTTTAGCTGAACTTGATACGCATTGATTATCAAAAGTGAGAGTACAAAATACGCACAGCAATGTGAAAATACACATTAGTGTTTGCTTTTTGCAGCTCAACTAAGTAAATCTTTAAATTTGTTATATTTCTTTATCATTTGTTCCCTATTTAGTAATGAAAAACAATCAATAATCCATTTGAAAAAGTAAAACACGCAATGATTTTGAAATCAGGGGGTATAGTACGCTTTAGACACAAAGCTTATCTGGAGCTCTGTAAATACGTAAAATAATTTATTTATTTAATGGTGTTTAACGGCCTGTCAACAGCGAAGGTCAATTACGGGGTTGAAAAGAAAGTGAAAGTGAATGGGTTTTAACGTTCCAGCCACAGCTAAAATCATATAGAGACAGGACCTCAGTTTTAACCCTTAGACCGCTACTCACAACAATTGTCGTCTGCTGTTGCTTTTATATCTTGCCTTATTTCTCAATAAAAACATGGTTTGACAGCACTTCAGAATCATTTCCAATGGAAATGCTTCTGAAGTGCTGTCAAAGCATTTTGTAAATTATTCTAAACAGTTGCGGTCTAAGGGTTAAAGTTTATTCCGACCAGTAAGATGGAAAATACTGAAAGCATTTTTTCACACCTAGGGTGGGGGGGACGAACTCATAACCTCCAGTATTGAAGTCCAATGTTGTACTCCCTAGTGTATCAGTGAAAGTGAATGGGTTTAACAACCAAGCATCAGCTAAGTAAGTTCATAGAGAGATGGGACCTCGGTTTTAAAGTCTCATGCGAAAGACTATGTACACCAAATTTCCTGTCTGTAAGGCAGGGCGACTTACATAAGTCGCACTGCCTTACAGACAGAAAAATTGGGATGGAATAAAAAAATTGTGGTACCTTTATCATGCTGCAGAAAACAATAAACAGGAGACAATTCTAATGAAATACCAAAACATGTTTTCATTTTGAAGCAAACTATTCAATAATTGCTGTCTGTTGATGTGTGAACAGTAGTGTGATTTTATTTTACCCAATTAAAATATTGAAATACCCAATTGCTTCAGAAATGATGGAGTGACAATACTCAATTACTAATTCCTTATCTGGAGCCCTGTTGTCTGTAAGGCAGGGCGACTTACATAAGTCACAGAAAATTTGGGTAACAGAAAGACCAGTGGAATGGAAAATACTGAATGTACGTTTTTTCATGCCCGATGTGGGGATTGAACTCGCAACCTACAGTATTGAAGTCCAATGACATACCCCCTAAACCACAGCCCATGCCGATCCAGGTACAATCCACTGTGAATTAGACAGCAAAATCAAACTGAGAGGAATTAGACGGACAAATAAATCCTAAGGTGTGGAGAGTCGATGTGTATGTCACAGGGCTGCAGATAAGCTGCGTATTTGCTTAAATACCAAATTAAAATTGCCAAAAATCCACTTGAAATCAGAAGTAGCGAGAATCAAAAAGCAATAAAAAAAATTGAGGTACATTTATCATGCTGCAGAAAACAATAAACAGACTACAAATATAGCATATTTTTCTTATTTTCCATGAAAACACATCTTGATATTTCATTAGAATTGTCTCCAAGGAGACAATTCTAATGAAATTCCAAGACATGTGTTCATTTTGAGTGATTATATTTTACCAAATTAAAATGTTGAAATACCCAATTGCTTCAGAAATGATGGGAGTAACAATACTCAATTACTAATTCCTTATCTGGAGCCCTGTGTCGGCACATGTTGTCAAAAATTGGAGACACCAACTCCATTACTGCATATGGCAGGCCATGACAAATTATTAATATTCCACTCATCCAGATTGGATTTCAACTCATACATTCCATTATTTCTTAATGTTCATGTCGCACTGTCTCTTCAAATTACCACTCATCCAGATCGAAAATTCACTCGCCAATACGAGTGGACGAGTGGATTTGTCAAGGTGGGTATACAGGCAGCGCAAGAGTTGAGAATGATCCATTTCCATTTATAATCATCACGTACAGTGCGGTTCTGAGAAATGGGGGATCATAGCTAGTTCCCATTGAATTTATTTATAAAATATGTTCCAACTTGTATATTTTATGATCTGGATCTACCCTGTTTGCAGTCTTTATTTTTACAAGTTATTCAGTACGAAATAAATGCTAAAATAAACTAAAGGACCGATCTCTATAAATAGATTTGCAAAGGGAAATAACTAACTACGATTCCTCATTACGCACAAAGTTCAATACAAGTACTGCTACTGCAAAGAAATGTCAAATTGTACGACTATAATTACCATATGCATTGTGATTACAAAGTATCGTGTGTCGCAGGTTCAGATCGAATGCACACCAGAGACCCAAGAAATATTTAAATTTCCAGGAAAACATCAAAATTGTGGCTGTTACTGGAGAAATGGAACTTATGGTTTTTGCGACCAGTGTATAGATCCAGATAACGAATATTGCAGATCCTGATCAGACTGTGCAGATGCACAGTCTGATCAGGATCTGCACTATTCGCTATCCCATCAATGAAGCAAGCACCCTGCATGCTTCTATCATGGAATATAATTCCAGCACAAAAATATTTACACAATTCCCTAACATTTGATTGGCCCGTAGCAAGTCTCTGTCCAAAATTTACATCCCAGTAAACTCCCACACCGAACTACTTTCCGTAACCGTGAGGCGCAGTTAAAATAATTCTTAAGAAAACGGAAAATAAACACATTTTCTTGATGAATTTATTTCAAATGCTGGAATTATAAGGAATGAATGGCCTTTTTGTGGAATTTATCGGGGATATAAACTTGAAAGTCGCGGGAATACTGGACAAGGCCTTAAAAAATTACAATTTTCGAAAAAAAATCAAAAATTTTTTTTGTTTTTTTTTCCCGAAAATTGTAATTTTTTATCGCTTCGTCCAGTATTCCCGCGACTTTTCCAAGTTTATACCCCGATAAATTCCACAAAAAGGCCATTCATTCCTATATTATCAAGCTATGTATGTACGTACACGAGTGTGCTATTTGGTGAGGAGCTACACTGGTTACAAATACCACAAGCCCCATTTCTCCAGTCACAGCCACAATTATGTTTGAGTGTAATGATGCAGACACTACTTATTAATGGTGGCCACTGCAATTTAGGCATATTAACACATCATAGGAAATAAACAGCAGACGACAAAAACTTAAGGGTTAACTTTGCAAACAGACACTATTACCAGAGACAGCGAAACCTATCAAACATTACTACATCAGGGGCTCACTGATATGCTCAGCAACTGCCTAGACCAACAAATTTAAACCAAAACTTTTAAACTAAACGCAAAATAAACAAGAAAATGTGGCCTGTCGGCACACAAATGCTCTGGTAAACTTCTTAATGTGCCACACACACGGACGGACACACACAGTCAGAACACTATGCCTCCGGCTATACCGAGACTGGGGGTATACAATATGTATGTGTTCCAGATAGATGAACAAATAAATGGACGCACAACCGGACGGAAAGACACAATACGTACACCCCTGCTCCGGCATACTGCATAATGCCGTGGGATATAAACAAGAGGCCCAAATGGGCCTGTATCGCTCACCTAAAAGCCTCCATAGTGGTCATCTTGATTTCACAAAGATTCACTTACAACTTCAAATGTTCCACAGAATTTGTTGGTACCTTCTGATCTAACATATATTGCGAATGTGCATGTGATTTACTGCTATACCTTCGATTTGATATATAAAATGACCATATTCGGTCAAAAATAAAATTTGACCCCTATTTGACCCCTCGGGCCATGACCATTTTTGACCCAGAGGCCACCATATGAACAAATCTGAATCAGCGTTAACTATCCATCATTCATACAAAGTTTCGTCGAAATCGGCCTGGCGGTTTGTGAGAAGATTTTTTTGACAATTTGACCTACTTTTCAACGGCGGACCATCTTGGATTATTTGGTGATGACCTCCATTTTAAAAACAAAAATGGACAGGCTTCACCCACAGACCATTACAGTTAAGTTTGGCCAATATCGGCCAAGCAGTTCACAAGAAGAATACATTTGAAATCTTTAGTAAAAGAACAACTTTTTTACCTTTCGGTGGCCATCTTGGATGACAAAATCATCTGATTTAGACAAAAAATGGTCCAGAGTGATCGACTAGTCGACACCTTCGATTTGATATATTATATGACCATATTCGGGCAAAAATATAATTTGACCCCTAGTTGACCCCTCGGGCCACGCCCATTTTTGACCCAGGGGCCACCATATGAACAAATCTGAAACAGCGCTAACTATCGATCATTCATACCCAGTATCGTCGAAATCGGCCTGGCGGTTCGTGAGAAGAAGATTTTTTAAGAATTTGACCTACTTGTCAACGGCGGCCATCTTGGATTTGGTGATGACCTCCATTTTAACAAAAATGAACAGGCTTCGACCACAGACCATTACAGTTAAGTTTGGCCAATATCGGCCAAGCAGTTTACAAGAAGAAGACATTTGAAATCTTTAGTAAAAGAATGACCATTTGAACTATCGGTGGCCATCTTGGATGACGTAATCATATGATTTAGACAAAAAATGTTCCAGAGTGATTGTCTCGTCGATACCTTCGATTTGATATATTACATGACTATATTCGTTTAAAAATAAAATTTGACCCCTATTTGACCCCTCGGGCGACGCCCATTTTTGACCCACGGGCCACCATATGAACAAATCTGAAATAGCGCTAACTATCGATCATTTCATACCAAGTATCGTCGAAATCGGCCTGGCGGTTCGTGAGAAGAAGATTTTTTAAGAATTTGACCTACTTTTCCATGGCGGCCATCTTGGATTGTCGATGACCTCCATTTTAACAAATCTGAAATGGCATCACCCATATATCATCCCTGTGAAGTTTGACCAATATCGGCTCAGCAGTTCGGGAGAAGAAGATGATTGAAAATGTTCACGGACGGACGGACGACGGACACTTTGCCATAACAATAGCTCACATGAGCTTTGCTCAGGTGAGCTAAAAATACTTGGGTATTGTTGGTGTCCAATTTAGAGAGGTTTATTGAATACGTATTAACCCATATATATGAAATTTCAAAATACATTATTTTTCTCATTTCTCATCAAAAGTATATGTTGTGACCACTCATTTGAACTACATGTCTCAATCCAGACAGTTCAAATGGTGTTCACAACATAATTTTGTATACACTTCTGATGAGAAATAAAGTACGTAGTTAAAAATAATAGAAATTGGTATATCCCGAGTACGTATCAATATGCCATTTTGATTGGGGAAATTATAAATATTTATGTGATTAGAAGTATATGTTATGACCACCATTGGAACCGTCTCATCGAGACGGTTCAAATGAGTGGTCACAACATATACTTTCATTGAGAAATAACAAAAATAAAATATTTTAAAAAATTCATACCCGTAAAGGTGTATTCCGCATGTAATGGGATATTTAACCTCTGAATCCCAAGTGATGGAAACAAAATAAATTAAATGTGTTCATATGTTGCAATATATAGTGTAACGACTGACTGCATGAAGTTAGTCAGTAATTTTTTTTGTTGCATTCTTCTAAGTCAGACATTTCCCAACACAAATTATAAAGGCAAAGCTTTTAGTGGAAATTATTTGATTTATGAAGCACGATTAAACCAAACCGGCCTGCAAAGTCTGAAGCAAGTCAATTATGCGTTCTTTAAAAGGCAATAAACCAGTATTTATTTAAATGAGTAACTGTTTTAATGCCATACGCCTCATAAACACTCATTAGAGACAATTGAAGCAACTTTAAGAAGATATGGTTGATCATTCTACGTGACTTCCTTTATTGCCTTTGCGAACAGTGCAGACCCTGATCAGACTGCGTATTTACGCAGTCTGATCAGGGTCTACACTGTTTGCTATAATTCGTCAGTGAAATATTCTGGGTTTGATTTTGATTCACATGTATGTGCAGTGCAGTGCAGTGCAGTGCAGTGCAGTGCAGCTCGATGACATGGGCTAAACTCCAGTATGATACAAATGTAAATTTATCCAATTTCTGACACGGGCATCTGTCACACGAAACTGATCATTATTATAACATGATGTGGAGTCGTCTTGAGAGAGATCTCGGAATAACAGGGTTGCTTCTCTTTGCCATGCAACGACACACCCCACACTTTACTCTATTCCTAATTATCCAGCAATAATTCCAGCACAAAAATATTTACACAATTCCCTAACATTTGATTGGTCCGTAGCAAGTCTCTGTCCAAAATTTATATCCCAGTAAACTCCCATGCCGAACTACTTTCCGTAACTGTGAGGCGCAGTTAAAATAATTCTAAGAAAACGGAAAATAAACACATTTTCTTGATGAATTTATTTCAAATGCTGGAATTATAAGGAATGAATGGCCTTTTTTTTAAATTTATCGGGGATATAAACTTGGAAAAGTCGCGGGAATACTGGACGAGGCCTTCCGGCCTTCGTTCAGTATTCCCGTGACTTTTCCAAGTTTATACCCCGATAAATTCCACAAAAAGGCCATTCATTCCTATATTAAAGGTACATGCCCACTCATCAGTGGGCACAAATAATACATTTGTGAAAGCATAATATGCATTGAATTTGAAATCTGGGGGTATATTTGTTTGTTTGTTTGTTTGTTTGTTTGTTTGTTTGTTTGTGTTTAACGGCCTATCAACAGCTAAGGTCATGATCATTTAAAGCCGGGCCAACAGGTTCGAAATCTGGGGGTATATATAATACTCTTAAGATACAAAACTTATCTGGAGCTCTGCACAAGTACACAAAAGTAATCATAAAATTCTATATCTGCGTAACCATTTGAGAACAGTGTCATCTATGAAACTTGAAAAGGAAGCAATTTTCTCTTAAGTGTGGGACAAATGGTGTAATCAGTGGAAATCTATACAGTTTTTTCTCGTCCTCGAGATATTAATAAATTCTATCAGATTCCAATACTGGGTACGGACGAAAAATGGGTCGCCTACCAGTACCATACAAATAGAGGAATGCACCTAACCCTTGAATATTTTTTAATCAACTGAAGTTATGACCAGTTTAGCAATAGCAAATTCAATACAACCATTTCAATATGCATCAAACATTATAAGGTAATAATTCCAGCACAAAAATATGTACATAATTCCCTAACATTTGATTGGCCCGTAGCAAGCCTGTCCAAAATGCATATCCCAGTAAACACCCACGCCGAACTACTTTCCGTAACCGTGAGGCGCAGTTAAAATAATTCTTAAGAAAACGGAAAATAAACACATTTTCTTGATGAATTTATTTCAAATGCTGGAATTATAAGGAATGAATGGCCTTTTTGTGGAATTTATCGGGGATATAAACTTGGAAAAGTCGTGGGAATACTGGACGAGGCCTTCCGGCCTTCGTCCAGTATTCCCGCGACTTTTCCAAGTTTACACCCCGATAAATTCCACAAAAAGGCCATTCATTCCTATAGTGAGTGCAATGTGCCGTTACCGGCCACACTGTAGTGTGGTAACCGCACATTGCACTCACTACCTTATAATAAACTGGTTGTATCATTCCAGTAAGGATGGATTCACCATTGGGGGATGAATCCCAGTCAGAAGGGATACACTGACGAGGTTACAGTGAATCCAAGTGAAGACGGATTTGTCATTAACCTATTCGACACGTTCTGACGAGTGGAAATGCCTGCAGGACGAGTGGAAATTTCAATTTTTGTCATGTAGATTTCTTAATTTTGCCATTCCTGTCGAAGTAAAGATGAGTAAACATTTCAAGAATTTCCATGCCCTGGAACTGTATATAGTGGTATTGGCAAATAGTGAAGATCCAGATGAGCCGGCTCGTAAAGAGCTCGACAGGATCTGCACCTTTTGCAAGTACATGTATTTTAAATTTTTTCGAGAACAAAAACATCCCCTTCTTATAAATTGATTAATCGGAAAATCATTTTGTGGCGATTGATTTGGGTGCAAAATTAACATATAAAAGTCCATTCAAGTTACTTAGGGGTGAAAGGGTTAAGATGGAAACTCATCGGGCCATTCACTCTGCAGCCTGATAAGGATAACAAGATGACTGAACCTGCTTCCCCAGTAGCCGATTTCATCAAAATTGCAAAGTATACTTATCTAGCAAAGTATACTTTGAGGGAGTAATCATTTATTTTTCCCAAAATGCATTATTTCATATAGAACTAAACACTGCAGATATTTGATGATTAAAAGTATGCAGAATTATTATACTGAATTTATTACATTATCACAGCCAAAGTGGCTGTGATAATGTAATAAATTCAGTATAATAAAAATTAATAAATTTATCCCTCAAAGTATACTTTGCTAGATATGTATACTTTGCAATGTTGATGAAATCGGCTACTGAAAACAAGAAATCAATAACAGTGATGGACGTGTTTGTAAAACAGTAACACAAATTTCTATGTCATTTGACTGTGACTAGCTTGAGCACAGGGCAAACAAATGCAAATATGGATGATGACAAATATGTACATGAAGTTTCAAGCCAATACGACTTACAGTAACAGCGATATAGTAGGTAGCGGAAAACCTCAACACAAATCTCGTACAGACAGACGAACAGTGTGGCTACTATATATATGCCAGGGCTCCAGATAAGGAATTCGTAATTGAGTATTTTCACTCCATCATATTGAAGCAATTGGGTATTTCAAAATTTTAATTGGGTAAAATAAAATCCCACTACTGTTTACACATCAACAGGCAGCAATTATTGAATAGTTTGCTTCTAAATGAACACGTCTTGGCATTTCATTAGAATTGTTAAATACCAAGATGCGTTTTCATGGAAAAATAAGAAAAAATATGCTATATTTGTGGTCTGTTCATTGTAGCATGATAAAGATTATACACAAATCTTTCATTGCTTTTTGATATACGCACTACTTCTGATTTCAACTGGGTTTTTGGCAAATTTAATTGGGTATTTTAAGAAAATACGCATCTTATCTGGAGCTCTGTATACACTATTTATTTTGGTTTTGGGTACAAACAGTGTAGCCCTAGACCAGACGGCACAGATGCGCAGGCTGGCCTGGGGCTATACTGGTCACAAACATCTCCGAGGATATTTTCTCCCGACATTTCAACAGCACTACTTGCATCATATATATAGCAAGACAACCCAGTCCGTCAATAAAAACATTCTGTTATGGTAATTGTGTCCGACAGAGAGAGTTCAGGCGATAATGAATATGTAACAACATTTAATTCTGCGGCACATGACATTTACAAGGTGTGTATACATATTCCTACAAACATTTTGACAGAAATGCCAATCCTTAATTGCTTCTAAAACAATTTCATATCTTCTTTTAATAGACCTGGCTTGGAAACCGTATGAATTCCTGGTAGTGATTGGCGTGCCTCAGATTTCTTAACTCATTTCCTTGTGGAACATAACAGTGGGTTAATGACCTTAAAAGTGGCTATGACTGGAGAAATTGCTTATTATTAATAATTTATTAATATTGTAAGTATTTATTTTTAAAAATATTTTATAGATGAACCTAAATGAGGCTGTGACTGAAAAAATAGGTATTATGGGTTTTGAGACCAGTGTAGATCCAGATCAGGCTCTGCATGGTTAGCCATTCCATCAATCAGGGTTCCCCCAGACAGTCATAAAATTCAAGGCTATTCAAGGCTTTTCAAGGCCATATTTTCAAATTTTCAAGGCTGAACATTTTTTTCCAAGCCTTTTTGAGGCCCATTCCGAGTTTATAGTATTAGCTAACCAGTTCTGACAGTTTCTGGAATAACCCTTTGACAGAGAATTGAAGAAGAAGAATATACCGGTAGATGCCATACTATATCCGGATAAGGGTATGGGGAAGTGATAGGGGTGATGATTCCATTTGATATGTCAAGAAAATTATGTGCAACTGGTCCCCAAGTGACACCAGCACCATGGGGGATGGGGTGGGTGGTGGGTGGTGGGTGGTGGGGGGTTGCAGGTAGTGTGTGGCCACAAGACCTCAAATTGTACTACACAATGATTTGCTAGGTAATTGCAATTACATACTTTTCATTAGTTTCTTGTCATTAAAAAGGTACATGCCCACAAAATGTTCTTTATAGGAATTAAATAAGTGAATATTGTGTCACTATTCCAACAGTTCTAAAACTTACGAGTACCCGCTATACAGATATAATCATTTAGTATTGTTTATTTTACTGATAGTGACGCGCAGTGGTATCAGGCTATTTTCATATGTAAATGAGGCATGATATTTTTAATTATTTATACTAATTAAATATGTCACCTGAAAAAATAATATTTTAGACAGATTATAAAGTATGATCTTGGCACATCAAAAAATATATACAGAGAACAAATAGTAATGTCCGTTAACATTTTAAGGAAACACAGTTATCACCACTGATATCATCAGTGTGGAAATTTGCATCCGATATTATAAAATTTATAATAATGCCAATCAATATGTGGGGTAATGGTGAATGAATATTTATTTTGCCAGAAAATGTCTCAGATGATGTCTCTGATATAAAGAAAAGTTTGTGTTTACTGAGTGGGCAAGTACCATTTATTTAAAAAAAATCTCAGCTAAATAGACAAAACTGTATAAACATTTATGAGACAATATAAGTATATTATATAATGCTTCGATACAGAAATAGATAACGCACAGATTTTATCTGTTTACCCTACCCATCAAAAATAAACAATAGCGCCAATATATACACACCTTTTCTTGTAACACAATACCATTAATAGATATGACAGCATTATTCGCATTCATGAATCAAGAAATAATAAACAGTTGGCTAAACCAGCTACATAGCTGCTAGTAGTTCGCAGTATTGTAGATCAAACTACCCAGGGTATGGGATCACGTGGTATATTCAGGCCCGTACGCAGGAATTATTTTAGGGGGGTGCGTTATCGACGGCGCGAAGGGCTAAACCTTGTTTTTGAACACCCACGGACAGATCGACCTCAGCAGGTTAATCCTTTCACCCCTAAGTAACTGGAATGGATTTTGATTTGTTAATTTTGTGACCAATCTAAATTATCACAAACTGATTTTCAGACCAGTCCATTTATGAACATGGGGTGTTTTTGTTCTCAAAATTATGAAAATTAATTGCAAAAAGTGCAGATCCTGATGAGACGGACCGGCTCTTCTGGATCTACACTGTTTGCCAATACCACTATGCAGGCCTGCGGGTGAAGAGTGAAAGGGTTAAGGGGGGTGTGTATGCACCCGTCGCACCCCCTCTGCGTACGGGCCTGATATTGTTTTGTCTGGAGTAATGGTGGCGCCCAGGAGGTCTCAGGTATATCTTATTTTTCATAAACTTTGGTTCGATTCAAATTTCTCTGAACAAGTGTTTTGACTAACTACATGAGTAATGCTGCTGAATTTGGTATTGGCGGGCTTGTAGTGTTAACGGCTGGAATATGGTCATCATTAATCCTTAGACCGCTACACACAACAATTGTCGTCTGCTGTTGCTTTTATATCTTGCCTTATTTCTCAATAAAAAACATGGTTTGACAGCAATTCAGAATCATTTCCAATGGAAATGATTCTGAAGTACTGTCAAAGCATGTTGTAAATTATTCTAAAGTGCTGTAAAAGCATGTTTTTGATGATAAAAAGGAAAATAGAAAATAAAAAGCAGACCTGAAAAAAATAAATAGCGGTGTAAGGGTTAAAAGGAAGAAACCGCAGTCGTATTGATGAAAAAATAATTTACACGAGACTTCATGAGGGCCGCCATTACTCCAGACAAAACGATAGACCACCAGTCATGATCTCATACCCTGCTACCGTATATTGCAGAATTTTCTGAAACTGATTTCAATGAATAGTATATCTTCTGAAATTGATGTAAAATGTTGGTATTTCAAATATTTCAATACACTTAACCCCTACAGGGATCCTCTAGATTATCGGACAAAAATTGCTGTTTTTTTATGATATTTTTCTTAAAATAGCAGCTACGGGCATACAATTTTCACAGAACAATCGTCGGTTCTTGCTTTCTCAACGCATGGAAACTATTTAGCAAACTGTGCCATCTTTCTCACTTAAAATTGGGTCAGATCATCAGTTGTAAGATTGCCCCAAAATTAACATCGACAATCAATTATCCGGACAAATGTATAACCATCTTATAACTTGTATTCTCACCTTAAAATCATAATTTTATCTCCTGAAAACCAGTATAAACAGCATTGTGTCGTTTTGCAGAAAAAACAATCACCATTCGCTTCTTGGAAAACATCGTATTTATATAATTTATTGTATTTATAGAACAACTCTGCAATGACGTAATGGGCGCACTCGATTGAGCTCTTCATAATTTGGTGGAAAATCTGCGGTGTTTTCGCACCTGTCGATTTTACCCACGAATTAATATGGGTGCGAAATGGTGTGTAATGGCTTGGGTCCGAAATGGCTTGGGGCGATTTGGCCTTAAAACAATTATTATTTGTTTTTGAATAAGTAGCTCTTCGTTCTTTTTCTATCAGGATACATTTTCGCATTCCTTCCTATCTGCTCTGTATTGTACATTGTGTATTAAACAGTCTGAAACTGATAATGGAGGAATGCATCGTATCGTCTGCATACTTCACACAACAGAGTATTGAAAAACTCTATAGGGGGCCTCAAATTATGAGCATGCGCAGTGACAGATACAAGCCCCCGTGCGACGTTTGACGTTGTAAACAACTTGTGGACATAGTTGGGGGAATGTTTTCGGCAAATTTTACTAAAATGTTTACCTTGGCGATATATTATTCACACTGGCATGGAAACAGCAAGCACCTGAGTGACTTAGATGTGTCCGTTGCAAAATCGGATCAAATGAATGCGTTGAATTAAACAGCTATTTTGATTTGTCTGATAAATTGATTGTCCGGATAATTGGTAGGACCCCTGTACACTGCTGAATTAAATCTTTTTCACTTTTGTCTCATCAAAAGCATGCTTTGACAACACTTTATAATCATATCCAATGGAAAGATTATAAAGTGTCAAACCATGTTTTTATTGAGAAAGAAGGCAAACCTTCGTTCCCAGCATTGTAAGGGTTAAGTTACATTGCAGAATTCAACCCCGACATCATTTAGGCTGCCCAGCTAGGGATTTGAAAGTGCCTTACAACACAAGTGACACAGGACGACGGATGTGCACGACAACTAGAGTGGATGGAACCTCTCTACACTGGACACCCGAGAGATATCAAGGGTGCCCAGTGTAGAGAGTTTGTTTGTTTGTTTATTAGTGTTTAACGTCCTATCAACAGCTAAGGTCATGTAAGGCCGGGCAAACGGGTTCGATCCAATTTTAACCTGCTGCATTGGGGGAAAATCCCAAAATCAGAACGGAATATTTACATCAAGAACAAATATATTCAGCCCTGAAATTAGAATAAACTGACCTGGTGCCAGGTCCATACCACACCAAGTCACTTGGCCCCTTCCCCTAAAATAGGATTACGAATATCGTAATACTCACATAAGGGGTATAACCAGATTCAACGGTCACATACAAAATGCCAAAGACGTATGTGAGGGCCAAACCAGGTCTCCAGTCGGGATTCCGGTAAGGATGAACCCCGATCGCTCCCACCTGCCACCCACACCCAGTGTGGAGAGGTGCTACAGTCATTCAGGCCTATGACCACTCCAAGACAACATTTGTGTCACTGCCATTCATAAACAGGCCTTAACATTGGACATAAATACCCACAGGACGTACTTAGGGCGTCCATAGGTGATTTGAGAAACACTTACAAACACTTACAAATTCCAAAACTAAACGGACGGACGGCGGAGCCCTAATGAAGTATTTTGGGGTTTTCTGGGAGTCCGGTTTGAACAGGTTCTACAGAATTATCTGCCCGCAATTGAGAAAAGGTACCTGATGACATCAGCGACCAGCATAGTCCCAGATCAGACTGCGCATCCGCGCAGTCTGATCTGGGACTATGTTGGTCGCCCACCGTAGTTTGCATAACAGCATCAGCAAAATTATTATATTCAAATCCGACAGTGAACTGAAAAGGATAACTGTATACAATTCATACAAATGTTGCAAGGCCTGAAAACAAGAAGGACATGATGGCCCTAATTCGCTCACCTGACTCCATGAACACCAGAGGAGAATGTGACATAGAGTTCATATATGTTTTAAAAAAATTGTGCTATTTTTAGATGGCGGTCATCTTTGATTAAGCGATGACTCATTTTACCAAATCTGAAAATGCTTCACCCAAGGATCTTAACTTACTATGAAGTTTGGCCAGCATCGGCCACGTGGTTCCTGAGAAAAAGACGTTCAAAATCTCGAATAAATGGACCTTTTGGCATCCATCATGGATGACATAATCATCTGATTCCGACAAATATTGCACCAGAGCAATCGCCTCATCGATACCTTCAATTTGATATTATGACATGAGCATATTCAGTCAAAAATAAAATTTGAACCCACCGACTACACCCATTTTTGACACCGGGGTCACCATTTTAACACCTTTGAAAGAACATTCTACATCGATCATTCCTACCATGTTTCGTTGAAATCCGCCTGGCGGTTCATGAGAAGAAGATTTTTTAAGAATTTGTGCTATTTTTAGACGGCAGTCATCTTGGATTAGCGACGACCTCCGTTTTAACAAATCTGAAAAGGCTTCACCCATGGACCATAACTGTGAAGTTTGGCCACCATGGGCCAAGCGGTTTGTGTGAAGAAGAATTTTGAAATCTCTAATAAAAGAACGACCTTTTGACCTTTCGGCGGCCATCTTGGATGACATGACCATCCAATTTCGACAAAAAATGTACCAGAGCGGTCGCTTCTTTGATACTTTCGATTTGATATAGACATGACCATATTCGGTCAAAAATAAAAACTTGACCCCAATTTGACCCCACTGGCCATACCCATTTTTGACCCCGGGGTCACCATTTTAACAAAGAGCATTGTACATCGATCATTCCTACGAAGTTTCGTCGAAATCCGGCTAGCGGTTCATGAGAAGAAGATTTTTTAAGAATTTATACTATTTTTAGACGACGGCCATCTTCGATTAGCAATGACCTCCATTTTAACAAAACTGAAAAGGCTTCACCCATGGACCATAACTTTCAAGTTTGGCTACCATGGGCCAAGCGGTTCATGTGAAGAAGAATTTTGAAATCTCTAATAAAAGAACGACCTTTTGACCTTTTGGCGGCCAACTTGGATGACATAACCATCCGATTTCGATGCACCAGAGTGATCGCCTCGTTGATACCTTCGATTTGGTATATAACATGACCATATTTGGTCAAAAATAAAATTTGACCCCAATTTGACCCCACAGGCCACGCCCATTTTTGACCCCAGGGTCACAATTTTAACAACTTTGAAAGACCATTGTACATCGATCATTCCTACCAAATTTTGTCGAAATCCGGTTGGCGGTTCTTGAGAAGAAGATTTTTGAAGAATTTGTGCTATTTTTAGACGGCGGCCATCTTGGATTACACAATGACGTTATTTTAACAATTTTGTAATCCCCCTATCTAAGGACCATGACCTTGAAGTTTGGTGACTATAGGCCCAATGGTTACCGAGGAGAAGACGTTTAAAATGTTTGAAAATGTTACACGGACGACGACGGACGACGACAGACGACGGACGACGGACGACGGACGACAGACACATTGCGGTAACAATAGCTCACATGAGCTTCGCTAAAAATATAGTTGTATTTCCTGTTAAAGGTCGAAAAGAAATAGGGGTGGTCAGTCGGTCGGCTATTTATTTTATTTTTTTTATTTCTGTCGACATGGTGTTAAAACAAGGCGATCACCTGGGATGTCTCACCTACTAAACAAAGTGATCGCCACGAAGGTCCAGGTTACCAAGGTCAAGGTCACAATATGAAGAAGACCAAAATTGTTGATAAGAAGGTCACCAAGGTCAAGGTCACACAAATGACACTGAGTGGATAGCCATCAAAGTGAGGAAGGAAGCTATTGGTGACGTTTGGTTATGATCCGACAATCGGATCAAGGGATATTAAATACAAATACAAATCATTTACACCAAGGTGACAGTCAAGGCCACCGGAATGACACTGGATGAATAACTATCAATGTGAGGAAGTTATTTATGAAATTTGGAAATGATATGACTGGATCGGACAGATGTCCAAAATTGTTGACACCAAGGTGAACGTCACCAAGGTCAAGGTCAGATTACACTGGTAGATATCCATTAATGTGAAGAAGCTATTGATGAAGTTTGGAGATGATCCGACTAATGGATCAAGATATATTCAACGTTTGGATGTACGTCCAAAATTAGGTCCGAATGAGACACTGGTGGATAGCCGTCAATGTGATGAATTTAAGCTATTAAAGTTTGGTGAAAGATCTGACTACTGAATCAGGGATGAGGAGGTATTCAATATTACCTGAAAATTGGTGGATAGCCATCAATGTGAAGAAGCTATTTATGAAATTTGGTAATGATCTGACTAACGGATCAAGAGACATGGGAAATGTGGCTACGTCCAAAATTTACGTCCCACAAAGGTTAAGGTCACCAAGGTAAAGGTCAAGGTCACCCAAATGACAGTGGGTGGACATCAATGTAAGAAAGTTATTGATTAAATTTGGTAATGGTCCGACTTAATGAATCAACAGAAACCAACATTTGCCAATAAAATAATTACAGTCTGGGGTAAAAAATAATGTGGTCGGTCCTGGTAACAGGAAACACAGATGTTTTTTTTAAGCTTAAGGTACCAATTTTCAGCGCCGATGTGTACAACAGACAATGTAGGGTGTATACCAATGACCACTGGCTCATCCTGAACCAAACACATCATATGAGCTGACCAGCATCTGTTGTAACATGGCCAATGCACTGGCTCGCTGCCTCGGGCGTAATTTCCAGACTGGCCGGCAGATTTACTACATATTGAATGCTATATCACATCATGCTGTCGTACATCGGTTTCCGGACGAACTGAATATACAGACCTACTGAATGTATAAATATATCGGTTGTCATGCAAGAAGCTGGATATGGATTTGCGGCCATCTTAGATCTGTCAAAATCCACACAGCCTGATGAGTGGGAACGAAAATATTTTTTTATTGAAATATTTATAATTCATATACATGTATACCAAAAAAAGCGGTCAAGAATGTAATTATTATTATTATTATTAATACTATATAAACATAAACTATGTTGACATGACCATACTCTTCATTTGAAAATGAATTTTCGGTTTTGTTTTTTATGTCGGCTGATAATATAAAATCAGCCAATGCACAAATCTCTAAATATTTTCAACTTTTTTTCTCATTTCTCATAAACAGGTGTTGTTGTTACCACTCAGTTGAACCGTCTCGACGAGACGGTTCAACTGAGTGGTAACAACATACACTTTGGGTGGGGTACCCCCTACCTTCACCGAACCAATTATGATACTTCCGATGCACCTGTGATCAGTGGCAATCCTGATCGCTATCAGATCGGTGATGCATATTCACAGTTACAGCGCTCCAGATAAGCTGCGTATTTGCGTAAATACCCAATTGAAATCATAAGTAGTGAGTATCAAAAAGCAATGACAAATTTGTGGTATCTTTATCAGGCTACAGAAAACAATAAACAGACCACAAATATAGCATATTTTCTTATTTTTCCATGAAAACACATCTTGGTATTTCATTAGAATTGTCTCCAAGGAGACAATTCTAATGAAATACCAAGATGTGTTTTCATTTAGAAGCAAACTATTCAATAAATGCAGTATGCTGATGTGTAAACAGTAGTGTGATTCTATTTTACACAATTCAAATTTTGAAATACCCAATTGCTTCAGAAATTATGGAGTGACTGAATACTCAATTACTAATTCCTTATCTGAAGCCCTGCAGTTACTTATGTGCTTGCTAGCAGACAAAATAGACCTACTGTTTGTTCTACACTTTCCTGTCGACTTACTCTTGGCCATTAAAGGTACATGCCCACTCAGTAGGCACAAACTGTTCTTTATAGGCATTAAATAAGTGTATAATTGTGTCACTATTCCACCAGTTCTAAAAATTACGAGTGCCGTTATACAGATATAATCATTTAGTAATATGTATTTTACTGATAGTGACGTGCGGTGGTATACCAGGCTATTTTCATATGCAAATGAGGCATGATATGTTTTAATTAATTATACTAATTAAATGTGTCACCTGAAAAAATAATATTTTTGACAGATTATAAAGTATGATCATTGATCATCCAAAAATAAATACAGGGAATAAATAGTAATAGTAGCATTTTAAGGAAACATGGTTATCGCCCCTGGTATCAGTGGGGAAACTTACGTCTGATATAAAATGTATAATAATGCCAATCAATATGTGGGGTAATGGTGAATGAATGTTTATTTTGCCAGAAAATGTCTCAGATGATGTCTCTGATATAAAGAACATTTAGTGCCTGCTGAGTGGGCATGCCTTTAAATGCATTACACATTTTCCGATTTCCATGGAATTTACCGTCAAAATACTGCTATGAAACGAAAGTGAAAGTGAATGGGTTTAACTTCACACCAACAGCTAGGGTCATCATATAGAGACGGGACCATAGTTTAAAGTCTCATCTGACAGACCTGAGTGGGATGGAAATACTCTGAAAGTATTTATGATGCCTAAAGCGAGGTTTGAACCCACAACCTCCAGATTGGAAGTCAGGCAGCGCGTATTGGCGTAAATACCCAATTAAAATTGCCAAAAACCCAATTGAGATCAGAAGTAGTGAGTATCAAAAAGCAATGAAAAATTTGTGGTATGTTTATCATGCTACAGAAAACAATAAACAGACCACAAATATAGCATATTTTCTTATTTTTCCATGAAAACACATCTTGATATTTCATTAGAATTGTCTCCTTGGAGACAATTCTAATGAAATACCAAGATGTGTTTTCATTTAGAAGCTAACTATTAAAAAAATGCGGTCTGTTGATGTGTAAACAGTAGTGTGATTCTATTTTACACAATTCAAATTTTGAAATACCCAATTGCTTCAGAAATGATGGAGTGAAAATACTCAATTACTAATTCCTTATCTGGAGCCCTCAGGTCAGGTATTCTAACCCCTAGGCCACAAACCATCCCTCTATGAAAATAAGTCCAGTTAAAATGCAGTTCACATTTTTTTGCAACAGGGCACCAGATAAGGAATTAGTAATTGAGTATTGTCACTCCATCATGTCTGAAGCAATTGGTTATTTCAACATTTTAATTGGGTAAAATAGAATCACACATCAACAGACTTCAATGATTGAATAGTTTGCTTCAAAATGAAAACATGTCTTGTCATTTCATTAGAATTTCTGATGAAATAACCAAGATTTGTTTTCATGGAAAATAAGAAAAATATGCTATAGTTGTGGTCTGTTTATTGTTTTCTACACCATGATAAAGGTACCAAAAATCTTTTATTGCTTTTTGATACTCGCTACTTCTTATTTCAATTGGGTTTTTGGCAATTTTAATTGGGTATTTAAGCAAATACGCAGCTTATCTGGAGCTCTGTGCAAGTTACAGCACTTATCATTTATTAGAGGTAATAATTTTGATAAAAAAATCTGCCACACAGTACAAGTGCCAAAAATGGCATGTGGGTGTTTATTAAAGCATGGGCGCTTAATAAAAGTATTACGGTATCTCAATGTCATTTTCAACAACTGAAGGTCAATACATAAAGTGGCAATGGAAGAAATGTAATTTGTCAATGGTTAACAGTGTCAACCAAAATTAATTGTGGTGCAGTCGGACATACAATTAATTAACCCTTACAATGCTGAATTAAATTGTGTCTTCTGCTGTTTATTTTTTATTTTCCATTTTGTTCTCATCAAAAACATGATTAGACAAACCATGTTTTTAAAAAGACAAAATATATAGTAAATACATGGTTTAAGTGCCATCGAATATAAAATATATTCGGTTATGCCTCTAAGGCAGCTTTATTGGGACGAGCTTTAGCGAGCCCCTATAAAGTCGTCGGGGCGAAACCAAATATATTTTATATTCAACGACACTAATCATGTATTTAATTTATACCGCATACTAAACTTAATTGTTGAACGTGCGTGCGTGACGTCATCTTTTGACGTCATTCACTCGCCATACGTCACAAATCTAACATCATTCAAAGCAAAATGGCGGCGTCCACGCTAGGTAGATTCGGTATTGTATCTGATTAAATCTCCGATTTATTTACGATGAGCTTCAATAATGGCTGGTTTTAGACTACACATTTGTCATAATAAGCATTACAATCATAATGGACATATCCATGTCGTTGGTTACATCGCATACCCTGTAAAAATGGACAAAATTCAGCTGAACCGACAACGATTTCGATTTTAAAATTGAGGCCACGGTTAGGGGACAAAGGTGAAAAAATAAAGGCAAAAATGGCACTTCATGTATATTAGGCTACTTCAGGTATATTAGGTTACTTCAGATATAAACAACATTTATTCAACCCCCTTTAAAATGCTACATGGAGCAATGGTTGCGGTATAAAAAACAATAGCAGACGACTATTTTTGGTTCGCACTTTCTAAGGGTTAATTTGTCTTGCAGACATTATTATGTACTGTATAAGAATCCCACCCCCCCCCCCACACCCCCACCCCCCCGACTAGCCAGAAGAATGATATGATCATTTTTCTCCAGTGTAACCCCTCATCAGCCTGTATACAGTGCATCAAGTGAAGTCCTGATGGCAACAAATCACCTTTAACTCTTTGCATGCTGGGAAACTTGCAGGCTATAAATAGTTCAAAACAAACAATCATGAATATGTCTTGGAATTTCATTAGAATTGAGTCCTGAGGACTCAATTCTAATGAAATTTCAAGACATATTTACAGAGAGAAAGAAAACATATACAATTGTACTCCTAATTCGTTTGGCGGATATTTTCGCTGCTAGCACGCAAAGAGTTAATGGCAACTGTAACATAATTTCTCAGTGACCTTCACCTTGGTTCTTCAGACATGTTATTTATGCAAAACAAAGCACAATCTAGAGAAAGAGATTGTGGCCAAATATTATTGAAACCGGTGAAAGGGTTTATAAGTTATTAAGAAATGAAAGGCGTTACTAATGTACAAACTCCCGCAAGTGTGTACGCACACACATACATAAACTAATGCTATATATCCCCTCTGGCCTGGATGCACAGGTTGATCTTGATCTACACTGGTCGCAAAACCCATTAGTGCAATTTCTCCAGTCAGAGCCACAAATGAGTTTGGTCGTTTGTTTTTGTCAGTGAGTGGCCTGCGTATTCTGACAGATACACTTGTAAAGACAAAGCAGAGAGACATCTATCTGGCAGCCACATCAGACATACGAGCGTGTCTCGGTGCATTGTGCATGATGCCAGACACAGATTTGCATACGGTATAGAAAGGGACACCCAGAAAGCAGTAGAAAATACACACTTGTCATGTGCGATACTGTCACTCACAGGTATCAAAAAGATATTTTTACTATTTTCGTTATTTGGTTAAATGGGTTCAACTCATTCCTTTCTGAATACACCTTTACGTGTATGAAATTGATTAAATATGTTATTTTTATTTTTGTAATTTTTCAATGAAAGTATATGTTATGACCACTCATTTGAACCATCTTGACGAGACGGTTCAAATGTTGGTAGCGACATATACTTCTAATTACATTTAACCCTTTCAACACCACAGGCCTGTATAGTGGTATTGGCAAAACGTGTAGATCCAGATGAGCCGGCTCGTGACGAGCCGTCTCATCAGGATCTGCATTTTTTGCAAGTAATTTTCATATTTTTGAGGACGAAAACACCCACTTTTCATTAATGGACTAGTTTGAAAATCATTTTTTGACGGTTGGATTGGTTGCAAAATTAACATATGAAAATCCATTCCAGTTACTTAGGGGTGAAAGAGTTAAAGAAAATATTTATGATTTTCCCAAATAAAAATGGCATATCCTCAGCATGAAAAATAAACGTCCCTGTAACAGCTAAAAATTACAGCACAAAAATATTTACACAATTCCCTAACATTTGATTGGCCTGTAGCAAGTCTCTGTCCAAAATTTTATCCCAGTAAACTCCCACGCCGAACGACTTTCTACAGAGTGTATCTATGTCGTTAGAGAGATATCAGGTCAGGCCGCCAACATATACTTAATTTTCTACTTGTACAATCTGAATTTTCTACTAATCCAGTGCTATATATATTAGGATTATTTCTTGTATTTATTTATTTAATGGTGTTTAATCCTGTCAACAGCTAAGGTCATTTTAGGCCCTGCTAACAGGGTCGAATCCCATATTACACCTGTATGGATGGGGGGAAATTACCAAAATCACAACTAAATATTGATGGTATGGCTGTATACCGAATATGAAGAGAATCGGCCAAAAACTGTAAAAGTAGTTAGCCGGACAAGGAAAACTAGAAATGTGGCCTGTCGGCACACGAATACCCCCACTGGCAGCCAAAGAAAACTAGGCATTTTTTATTATAAGCCATTTAGCCGAGCGTTAAGGTTTCAAACGCATCTGTCTGTGACCTTGACCCTGGGCAGTGTGATAATCCATGCATCGGTGTAGAAGATGAGCGGAAGGGAATTTCAATTAAGTTTGACCTTTGACCTTCAACTGTGACCTTGACCTTGGATGTAGGTGCGTGGTTATTGATCGCGACACACCTTCTCATCATGAGAAACATTTGTGCCAAGCCATTTGATAATCCATGCATCGGTGTAGAAGATATAGAGCGGAAGGGAATTTCGATAGGTTTGACCTTTGACCTTCAACTGTGACCTTGACCTTGGATGTAGGTGCGTGGTTATTGATCGCGACACACCTTCTCATCATGAGAAACATTTGTGCCAAGCCATTTGATAATCCATGCATCGGTGTAGAAGATATAGCGCGGAAGGGAATTTCCAACAGACCGACAGACCGACCGACAGACCAACCGACAGACCGACCGACAGACCGACAAGCTGACTCCTATATACCCCCAACAAACTTTGTTTGTGGGGGTATAACAATTATTTTCAGAGTCGAAAAAAGGGGCCTAACTCTGGATGTATCAGTGGGACAGAGACAACGTTTACGTTATGCACTCATGCACTTGATCGTAGGGTTGTATATCGAATATGATGAAAATGAGCCAAAAACAGCAGAAGTAGTTCGCCGGACAATGAAAAAATAACATTTTCATAGTCGAAAAAGGGGCATACCGGTAACTACGGATGAATCAGTGGGACAGCGAAAATGTTTATGTTACACACTCTAGCACTTGATGGTAGTGGTGTATACCGAATATGAAGAGAATCGGCCAAAAACTGTGAAGTAGTTCGATCGCCGGACAAGGAAAATTGTCTACTGACAGACGGACGGACAGGGTAAACACTATATGCCACCGACAACTATCGTTGCGGTGGCATAAATAGGAGTAGTACTAATCTTACGACTTTTTAAAGTCTCGATGTATACGGTTCAACTGAGTGGTAACAACATATATTTTTGATCAGAAAAAAAAACAACAAAAAATTCGCTATAGAAATGTGTTAAAGAATGAACAAGGAACATAAGGTGCAGGCAATGACTGCAACACTTTACCAATTGTAGCCTGGAATCTCCCACAAGGAAGTAGATTAGAAACTGCAGACATAAATTACTACAGCATGCGAAGGTGTAAATGATTAACGAACATCAATGGATTGTTGCTAATAAACTACACCTCCACAGACAGCAGTACGTATATACCTGACATTATTATCCAACTTCCGATTATACAATTAGCAAAAATGGGTTGCCTACTGACAAAAGAGACGTAGTAAGGTTGGCATACACAAACTCACAGACCAGCCGCCGCATGCACACAGTCTGATCAGGGTCTACGTTGATTACTAAATCATTCACTGAGATAATTTAACTTTTTGCATACTAGCGGTGATGATAACATCAACAAATTATGAGTGAATTTCTTATTTCTCTCTGTAAATATGTCTTGGAATTTCATTAGAATGGAGTCCAGAGGACTCAATTCTAATGAAATTCCAAGACAAATTCATGATATTTATAGGGAGAAATAAAATAAAATTTAATAAATTATCATCTGCTATTTTTTTGGAACTATTTATAGCCCACACATTTCCCAGCATACAGTAGTTAACTGCCAGATTTCTGATTTGATTTGATTTGGTGTGAATTTCTGCAACACCCTTTTCACATATTTACTTGCAATATGGATTATTTGTTGCGGAACTTTTGTTGAATTTCCTTTACTTTTTTATATGTTTATACTGTTGCTGTATATATATATATATATATACATATATATATATATATATATATTACATACATATATATATATATATATATATAATAACAGCAAACAGTATATGGGTATATATGAATCGCACAAGTTGTGCGATTCATATATACCCATATGTGATGTTTCCATGAACAACTAGATTGGTCAGTAAGCGAGGCTTACGGTATACCCCCGCGTGGGCCCAGGTACCCCTAAATATGTAAACAAAAATCCAAGTGTGTGGGCTTGTGACCTTGACTCTGGGCACGAACGTTGTCACACGGTGGTAGAGGTCCATTGGAGCAATGTGTGTGTGAAATGTGAAGCAGATCCTAGCAAGGAAATAGAAGTTATAACCAATTTCTCTCATGTTAAGTTTTGTAAAGAGACTAAGTATGTGACCTTGACCTCGAGATCAGCGGGGATTTGTCACAGCATGATAGTGGAGCCTTAGAGGAATGCATGCATGAAATATTAAGAATTTTCGATGAAAGAAAGAGAAGTTATAAAACATATTTCTCTGATGTTAAGTTTTGTAAAGGGACTAAGTATGTCACCTTGACCTTGGGATCAGCGGGGTTTGGACGGTTGTAGGTTTGTCACAGCATGATAGTACAACCTTAGAGGAATGCACAAGTGAAATATTAAGCATTTTAGATGAAGGAAATAGCAGTTATAACTTATTTCTCTGATGTTAAGTTTTGTAAAGAGACTAAGTATTTGACCTTGACCTTGGGATCAGCGGGGGTTGGACGGTCATGGATTTGGCACAGCATGGTAGTAGAGCCTTACAGGAATGCATGTGTGAAATATTAAGCATTTCAGATGAAGGAAACAGAAGTAATATTTCTCTGATGTTAAGTTTTGTAAAGAGTATTTGACCTTGACCTTGGGATCAGCGGGGGTTGGACGGTCGTGGATTTGGCACAGCATGGTAGTAGAGCCTTACAGGAATGCATGTGTGAAATATTACGCATTATAGATGAAGGAAATAAAAGTTATAACACTATTTCTCTGATGTTAAGTTTAGTGACGGACGGACGGACGGACGGACGGACGGACGGAACGTTCGGGCAAACGAGAGGGCATTTGTTGGGTATTTTTGTACCCAACAAGTGCCCTCTCATTTGCCTGGACGGACGGATGGACGGACAGGACAACCCGACTCCAGTATACTCCCCCCCCCCCCCCGCAACTTGCGGGGGGTATAATGATACAGACACGAAATGACTTAAAATAACACAAAACTTATACACTCCCGCCTGCGATTCTCTTACCAAGAATTGCAATCCAGCGGTCCTTGAATTGCAATTAGTCCCCTCTGAAATTGCAGTCTAATTGCGGTCCAATCGCAGTCCCGTTTTTGCGGTCATTCTTTCGCGATACCGTTTGTGCGGTCATTCTTTCGCGGTCCAGTTTGTGCGGTCATTCTTTCGCGATACCGTTTGTGCGGTCATTCTTTCGCTATTTGCGGTACAAATTTAGCGTTACGCGTATATATACACCTACAGTAGCGCTTTTCTGTTCCTTACCTATTTGTATATACTAATATCGTATACATATAGTAATCGTATAGTATTGGTATATTTAATGAGCATATCGTATGATCATATAATATTGGTATGTTTGTACCGTATCATATAGTACAGTTTGTTTACATTATACAAACGTACTATTTACGAATATTATACAAAAATATTCGATATCCGTTTCGTATATACGATTTTATCCGTACGGATATGGTATGAATATACAGTGGGGTCATCGTGCGGTTAAAATATACCAATGCACCGGTTCATTTCGCATGTAAACATCCGGTTTTCATTTCGATCATCTGCCACAATTTTAAGTTTTTCAAAATGAATAAATTTTCAGTTTTACAATACAGAAACAAATTAAAACTGAGGATTGTGAAGTACGGTATCACAGTGCATATACATGTGTGTTCAATACAGTAATTCATCAGTAATTCATCATTGTACTCCGCACAACCACCGGGGACACAAAACAATGATCCCCACACACACCAGCCATTTACATTTGGCGTCCTAAAAGTTCTGGTTTATATCCCACAGTGGGAACAATGTGTATCACCACCACCACCAGTTTTTGTCTATGACTACACTACACTACCCCACCCCCCCCACCCCGACCACTACTTCTGTCTGTAACGCAGGATGACGTGGCCGACTGATCAAGTGCTAAACTAGTCTTGGTGCGATGGCCGACTGATCAAGTTCTAAACTAGTCGTGGTGCGATGGCCGACTGATCAAGTTCTAAACTAGTCCTGGTGCGATGGCCGACTGATCGAGTGCTATACTAGTCCTGGTGCGATGGCCGACTGATCAAGGGCTAAACTAGTCTCGGTGCGATTGGCCCGACTGATCAAGGCTAAAACTAAATTCTGGTGCGATGGTCGCTGATCAAGTTCTACAACTAGTCCTGGTGCGATGGCCGATGATCGAGTACTATTCATGGTGCGATGGTCGCTGATCAGCTAAACTAGTCTGTGGCCGATGCGGGAGATGGATAATTCTAAATAGTCCTGTGGCCGAAAATGCACCGATGATCGAGTGCTATACTAGTCCTGGGTGCGATGGCCGACTGATCAAGTGCAAAGTAGTCATGGTGTGATGGCCCAAACTGATAATCATGCTATACTCGGCATGGCCGACTGATCACGTGCATACTGGGCAGGTGAGATGGCCAACTGATCAAGTGCTATACTGGGCATGGTGCAATGGGCGACTGATCAAGCGCTATACTAGTTATGGTGCGATGGCAGACTGATCAAGTGCTCTAATAGTCCTGGTGCGATGGCCGACTGACCAAGTGCTTAACTACCGGCATTGGCCGACTGATCACGAGCTGTACTGGGCAAATGGTGAGATGGCCAACTAGATCAAAGTTGCATATACTGGGCATGGTGAGAAATGGCCAACTGAATCAAGAGCTTATAACTGGGCATGGTGCAATGGGCGACTGATCAAGCGCTATACTAGTTATGGTGCGATGGCAGACTGATCAAGTGCTCTAATAGTCCTGGTGCGATGGCCGACTGACCAAGTGCTATACTCGGCATGGCCGACTGATCACGTGCTGTACTGGGCATGGTGAGATGGCCAACTGATCAAGTGCTATACTGGGCATGGTGCAATGGGCGACTAATCAACCGCTATACTAGTTATAATGCGATGGCAGACTGATCAAGTGCTCTACTAGTCCTGGTGCGATGACCGACTGATCAAGGGCTAAACTAGTCCTGGTGCGATGGCCGACTGATCAAGTTCTATACTAGTCCTGGTGCGATGGTCGACTGATCAAGGGCTAAACTAGTCCTGGAACGATGGCCGACTGATCAAGTTCTATACTAGTCATGGTGAGATGGCCGACTGATCAAGTGCTAAACTAGTCTGTGCGATGTGCCGATGCGAACTCGACCAAGTTCATAAACTGTCCTGGAGTGATGGCCGACTGATCAAGTTCTAAACTAGTCCTGGTGCGATGGCCGACTGATCGAGTGCTATATATACTTGTCCTGGAGCAATGGCCGACTGATCAAGTTCTAAACTAGTCCTGGAGTGATGGCCGACTGATCAAGTTCTAAACTAGTCCGGGTGCGATGGCCGACTGATCGAGTGCTATATATACTTGTCCTGGTGCGATGGCCGACTGATCAAGGGCTAAACTAGTCCCGGTGCGATGGCCGACTGATCAAGTTCTAAACTAGTCCTGGTGCGATGGCCGACTGATCAAGTGCTATACTAGTCCTGGTGAGATGGTCGACTGATCAAGTTCTAAACTAGTCTGGTGCGTATGGTCCGGACTGATCATCAAGTTCTAAACTAGTCCCACCTGGAGCGATAGGCCGCCGACTGATCAAGTGCTAAACTATCCTGGTGCGATGGTCCGACTGATGGGTCCGGACTGATCAAGTGCTAAACTAGTCATGGTGCGATGGCCGACTGATCAAATCGCATGCCATAATAACTAGATGGCCATGGCCTGCATGTCGTGCCCGCCGAGGCATTTGATAGTACAAACAATTTTTTTATTGCAACAAAACTTTAGCCCGTTGACGTAAAAACATGCCGCACCCGCCGAGGCTTTGATAGTATACCCAAAAACTTTAACTAAACAAGAGGGCCATGATGGCCCTAATTCGCTCACCTGACTCCATGAACACCAGAGGAGAATGTGACATCGAGTTCATGTGTTTTTAAAACAATTGTGCTATTTTTAGATGGCGGTCATCTTGGATTAAGCGATGACTGTCATTTTACCAAATCTGAAAATGCTTCACCCAAAGATCTTAACTTCCTATGAAGTTTGGCCAGCATCGGCCATGTGGTTCCTGAGAAAAAGACGTTCAAAATCTTGAATAAATGGACCTTTTGGTCGCATCATCGATACCTTCAATTTGATATATGGCATGAGCATATTCGGTCAAAAATAAAATTTGACCCCAATTTGACCCCACAGGCCATGCCCATTTTTGACCCCGGGGTCACCATTTTCACAACTTTGAAAGAGCATAGTAAATCGATCATTCCTACCAAGTTTAGTCGAAATCCGGCCAGCGGTTCATGAGAAGAAGATTTTTTAAGAATTTATGCTATTTTTAGACGGCGGCCATCTTGGATTAGCGATGACCTCCATTTTAACAAATCTGAAAAGGCTTCACCCATGGACCATAACTTTTAAGTTTGGCTACCATGGGCCAAGCGGTTCATGTGAAGAAGAATTTTGAAATCTCTAATAAAAGAACGACCTTTTGACCTTTCGGTGGCCATCTTGGATGACATAACAATCCGATTTCGAGTGATCGCCTCATTGATACCTTCAATTTGATATATGACATGACCATATTCGGTCAAAAATAAAATTTGACCCCAATTTGACCCCACCGGCCAGCCACGCCCATTTTTGACCCCGGGGTCACCATTTTAACAACTTTGAAAGAGCAATGTACGTCGATCATTCCTACCAAGTTTTGTCGAAATCCGGTTGGCGGTTCTTGAGAAGAAGATTTTTGAAGAATTTGTGCTATTTTTAGACGGCGGCCATCTTGGATTACGTGATGACGTCATTTTAACAATTTTGTAATCCCCCTACCTAAGGACCATGACCATGAAGTTTGGTGACTATAGGCCCAATGGTTACCGAGGAGAAGACGTTTGAAAATGTTCACGGACGACGACGGACGACGACGACGGACGACGGACGACGGACGACGGACGACGGACACATTGCGGTAACAATAGCTCACATGAGCTTCGTTCAGGTGAGCTAAAAACACTTTAACCAAAAACTTTATCCTGAATGCACACCAATGTGCCGACTATATATCGCTCTGTTTGCAAGCGGGCCCAACAAAAACTTTAAGGGAAATTTCAAAGTAATTTGACCGTGACATTGGGCACATATAAATAATAATGAAAATGTGGGTAACAAACACACAGTATTTGAAGTTTCGAGTGAATTGGTGAAGCGGTTTCAGAGATATAGTGTTCTTAAAGGTACATGCCCACTCAGTAGGCACAAAATGTTCTTTATATCAGAGACATCACCTGAGACATTTTCGGGCAAAATAAACATTAATTCACCATTAATACACATATTTATTGACATTATTATACATTTTATATCAGACGTAAATTTCAACACTGCTATCAGGGGCGATAACCGTGTTTCCTTAAAATGTTACCAAGACATTACTATTTATTTTTTGATGTGCAATGATCATACTTTATAATCTGTCGAAAACATTATTTTTTCAGGGGATCACATTTAATTAGTATAACTAATTAAAAAATATCATGCCCCATTTGCCTATGAAAATAGCCTGATATCACCGCGTGTCACTATCAGTGAAATAAACATTACTAAATGATTATATCCATATAACGGGCACAAATAATGTTTAGAACTGGTGGAAGAGTGATAAAACTAGAAATGGACGCTTGTCGACAAGCGCATGTGTATCCCCCTCCCCAGATACACAAGTAGTTTGAAAAAAGGGTGTTCGAGTTATGCTCCGGAGACAAAATCAGTGACGGAAAAACAAAGGGAGATAACTAAAGAATTAGTGATGCAAGAGTTGTCATTCTTGCGGGACACACCTTTAGGGTCGTGGTCTATGCATGTGTGAAGTTTCATGAAAATATTCCAAAGGGTGTTCGAGTTATGCTCCAGACACGAAATCAGTGCACGAAACAACAAAGGGAGATAACTAAGAAATTAACGACGCAAGAGTTGTCATTCTTACGTGCGACACACCTTTGGGTCGTCTTCTATGCATGTGTGAAGTTTAATAAACTAGAAAATGTGTTCATAGAACACGGATGTCCCACATATCGCTTTGATAATAAATGAGGCCAAATTGCAAGTCAAAATTTTCTTTTACCTGAGCGTTAAAGTTTTTGAAGCACCAAGTATGTGACCTTGACCCTGGGCTTGGCGGGGGCCAGGACAAACGTGGATTTGGCACAGGGCGGTAGAGGACCATTAGAGCAATGCATATATGAAATATGAAGCTGATCCGTGAAAGAAAACAGAAATTATAAGATATTTACCTGAGCGTTTAAAGTTTTTGAAGCACTAAGTATATGATGTTACCTGCTGGCGCGATGTTACCTTGCCTGGCGGGGGCGGACGAACGTGGATTTGGCACAGGGCGGTAGAGGACCATTTAGAGCAAGCATATATGAAATATGAAGTTGATCCGTGAATGGAAAGAAAAATTATAAGATATTTACTGAGCATTAAAGTTTTTGAAGCAACCAATATGTGACCTTGACCCTGGGATTGGCGGGGGCAGGACGAACGTGGATTTGGCACAGGGCGGTGAGGACCATTAGAGCAAGCGTATATGAAATATGAAGATGATCCATGAAAGAAAACAGAAATTATAAGATATTTACCCGAGCGTTAAAGTTTTTGAAGCACTAAGTATGTGACCTTGACCTGGGCTTGGCGGGGGCAGGACGAACGTGGATTTGGCACAGGGCGGTAGACGACCATAGAGCAACGCGTATATGAAATATGAAGTTGATCGGTGAATGGAAATAAAAAATTATAAGATATATTTTACCTGAGCGTTAAAGTTTTTGAAAGCACTAAGTATGTGACCTTGGACCCTGGGCTTGGCGGGGGAGGACGGAGAAAACGTGGATTTGGACAGGGCGGGTAGACGACCATTAGAGCAACGCGTATATGAAATATGAAGTTGATCCGTGAATGGAAATAAAAATTATAAGATATTTACCTGAGCGTTAAAGTTTTTGAAGCACTAAGTATGTGACCTTGACCCCTGGGCTTGGCGGGGGCAGGACGAACGTGGATTTGGCACAGGGCGGTAGAGGACCATTAGAGCAACGCGTATATGAAATATGAAGTTGATCCGTGAATGGAAATAAAAATTATAAGATATTTACCTGAGCGTTAAAGTTTTTGATAAGCACCAAGTATGTGACCTTGACCCTGGGATTGGTGGGGGGCAGGACGAACGTGGATTTGGCACAGGGCGGTAGAGGACCATTAGAGCAATGCGTATATGAAATATGAAGATGATCCATGATCCATGAAGAAAACAGAAAGTACTAAAAAGATATTTACCCAAGCGTTAATGTTTTTGAAGCACTAAGTATGTGACCTTGACCATGGGCTTGACGGGGGCAGAAACGAACGTGGATTTGGCACAGGGCGGTAGAGGACCAAGTTTAGAGAGCAATGCGTATATGCGTGTTTCGAGTTATGCTCTGGATACAAAATCAGAGCACGAAAACAACAAAGGGAGATAAGTAAACAAGAATTCGCGGAATCAGATGCCTCGCCTTGTCCCGCCTTGACCTCGAGCCTGGGCCCGAAAGCAATTTTCACTGGCCCGAACATATTATACAATTATTGACTAGTGAACCATAGAATATCAGATTATATTCTATGGCTCACTAGTCAATAATTGTTTCATTATATGATAATAGTCTGTATATAGCACTTACGACCTTATGCTACTAGACAAAAATTGAAAAAGAATTTGAAAAAAAAAATGAAAAAAAAAAATGGAAAAAAAAAAAAGGAAAAAAAGTTTAAAAATTAAAAATAATAATGCTTGCTACTGGAGCCCAGAATTTTTTTTAATAGTCCTATATTTATCTACATATATCTGCACAGGTCCACATAATGCCACAATATTTTCAACACAGTTTACGGAAATGTAATATAATCATTTACCTGTATAAATTACCTGTAAGTGGTCAGTGGTCAGTTGCACATGCTAGCACATGCACAGGTGAATAGTCTGTATATAGCACTTACGACCTTATGCTACTGGACAAAAATTGAAAAATAATTTGAAAAAAAAAATGAAAAAAAAAATGAAAAAAAAGAAAATGGAAAAAAAAAGTTTAAAAATAATAATGCTTGCTACTGGAGCCCAGATTTTTTTTCCAGTCAAATTGAAAAATAATTTGAAAAAAAAAATGAAAAAAAATAATGATTTTTTTTTTAAAAAAATGACAAAAAAAAGTTTAAAAATAATAATGCTTGCTATTGGAGACCAGATTTTTTTTTAATAGTCCTATATTTATCTACATATATCTGCAGAGGTCCACATATTGCCACAATATTTTCAACACAGTACCCAATGTAGTGATTTACCTGTATAAATTACCTGGTCAGCAGTGGTCAAGCACTGGACATCTGCACATGCTAGCCCATGCTTAGCACATGGTTCTCCAGTTTCTATTGTTCTCTCTCAAGGTAAGGTGTACAGAGCACACGAGAAAAGGTATACAGAGCAGACGAGGGAAAACAGGTCTTCATGCATTATTGTCCAGTTTGTAGAGTGCGCAAAACAAAAAAGGGAGATAACTGAAAAATTAGCTACGCAAGAGTTGTCATTCTTGTGCGCGACACACCTCCGGGTCGTGGTCTATGCATGTGTGAAGTTTCATGAAAATATTCCACCAAAGGGTGGTCGAGTTATGCTCCAGACAGGAAATCAGTGAGCGAAAACAAAAAAGGGAGATAACTCAAAATTAGCTATGCAAGAGTTGTCATTCTTGTGCACGACACACCTTCGGTTCGTGGTCTAATTGAATGTGTTAAGTTTCATAAAAATATTCCAAAGGGTGGTCGTGTTATGGTCAATCAGTGCGCGAAACAAAAAAGGGAGATAACTAAAAAAATTAGCTATGCAAGAGTTGTCATTCTTGTGCGCGACACACCTTCGGGTCGTGGTCTATGCATGTGTGAAGTTTCATGAAAATATTCGAAAGGGTGGTGGAGTTATGCTCCGGACACGAAATCAGTGCGAGAAACAAAAAAGGGAGATAACTCAAAAATTAGCTATGCAAGAGTTGTCATTCTTGTGCGCGACACACCTTCGGGTCGTGGTCTATGCATGTGTGAAGTTTCATGAAAATATTCCAAAGGGTGTTCGAGTTATGCTCCGGACAAGAAGTGTCTGCGGCGGACGCGGCGCGCTGTCAAATCCATAGTATCCCCCGACGGAGTCCGGGGGATACAATTATACACTTATTTAATTCCTACAAATAACTAAGAATACACATAACTTTAATTGTTGTGCCTACTGAGTGGGTATGTACCTTTAATTAGCATAAATAATTAAAAAATATCATGCCTTATTTGAATATGAAAATAGCTTGATACCAACGCTAGTCATTATCAGTAAAATAAATATTATTAAATGATTATACATTGTATATGGATCGGGCACACGTAACTGGTGGAATAGTGACACAATTATACACTTATTTAATTGCAATAAAGAACAGTTTGTGCCCACTGAGTGGGCATGTACCTTTAAAAAACTTTGAGGTAAATTTCAAAGTAATTTGACCTTGATATTGGGCACAGGGGTTGCAGGGGTTGAGCATAGAATGAAAATATGGATGATGATAAACACACATGTGAAGCTTCGAGTGAATTGGCGAAGCTGTTTCTGAGATATAGTGTTCTTAAAAACTTTAACCTATGGTAAATAAAAACCAGATGGCCATGGCCCGCATGTCCAGCCCACCGAGGCATTTGATGGTCTCGGAGTATATTTATTTGAAGTTTGAATTAAGGTATGTAAAAGCTTTAACGTAAATTTGAAAGTCATTTGACCTTGATCTTGGGCATGTGGGTCGCATGCGTGGGCTATAATATGAAAATATGGATGCTAATAAAGAATTATCTGAAGTTTGAAGCAAATCTGAGTAAGTGTTGTGGAGATATAAGGTATGCAAAAACTTTAACACAAATTTCAAAGTCATTTGACCTTGACCTTGGGGCATAGGGGCTGCATGAGTGGGACACAGAATGAATATATGGATGAGGACTAATAAGCATTTGATGTTTCAAGTCAATGTGACTTAGGATATGGTATTTAAAAACATACACCGATTTCGGACGGACTGACGCACGGACGTCATTGTGATCACTAAGTCTCGCTTTCCGCAAGCAGGCTCGGCAAAAAAACTACGGATGGACGTCAATGCGCAGACTATATCGCACTGTCCGCAGGCGGTCGCGACAAAAATTGTCCAACACCTTTTTAAAGGTGCATGCACACTCAGTAGGCTAAAAATGCTCTTTATGGGAATTAAATAAGTGTATAATTGTCACTATTCCATTAGCTATAAACATTATGAGTGCCCGCTATACAGATATAATCATTTGGTAATATTTATTTTACTGATAGTGACGCGCGGTGGTATCGGTATTTTCATGTGCAAATGGGGCATGATATTTTATAATTATTTATACTAATTAAAGCATCAACTGAAAAATAAATCGACAGATTATAAAGTATGATCATTGCACATCAAAAAATAAATACAGAGAATAAATAGTAATGTCCGTTAACATTTTAAGGAAACACGGTTATCGTCCCTGATATCAATGTGGAAATTTTCTTCTGATATACAATGTATAATAATGCCAAACAATACGTGGGTAATGGTAAATGATTGTTTATCTGGCCAGAAAATGATGATGTCTCTTGACATAAAGAACATTTTGTGCATACTGAGTGGGCATGTACCTTTAACGCTAGCTCCGCACTGTCCCGTGAGACCTATGCATGTGCTAAGTTTCATAAAAAATATTGCAAAGGGTGTTCGCGTTATGCTCCGGACAAATCAGTGCGCGAAAAAACAAAGGGAGGTAACTAAACTAGAAAATGTGTTCATAGAACACGGATACCCCACATATCGCTTTGATAGTAATTTTAACAAGGCAAAATTCCAGTGTCCAAAAGGGAGAGATAATCCATGACACGGGGGTTCAAATCAAAAATCGAAATAAACTTTCCGCATCTACTCATCATAAGGAAGCTACATATCAAATTTCAGGTGTGTAGCTATTAGGGTTTAAAATTCAATTCCAATTCAAAAAGGGGGAGATAATCCATGACTCGGGGGGTCGAATCAAAATAAACTTTGCAAATCTACTCATCATAAGGAAGCTACATACCAAGTTTCAGGTGTGTAGCTATTAGGGTTTAAAAGTTTTACGAGCTACGAGCCAAAATTGGAAAATTCTAACTCGAAAAGGGGGAGATAATCCATGACCATGGGGTCGAATCAAACATACATGTACCAAGTTTCAGGTCTGTAGCTATTACGGTTTAAAAGTTTTACAAGTTACTAGGTTGGTGACGGACGGAAGAACGGACAAGGATAACACTAAATGCCCCCTCCACTATCATGGTGGGGCAAAAAATTAGTGAGGCAAAAGTAGTCATATACAAGTAACTTACCTTAATTCATCAGTTACACACAGACGATGAATGAACTTTAATTCTGGTGTAGAATATTAAAGTTATTCATTATGTTCAATAGTGCTGCTTTGACAGGACATGAAATTAAAACATGCATGACATGATCTGGAAGAATAACCACAGACCACGCATATTCAGAATCACGTCTGTCGGTTCTTATCCAGCTCCGATTTCTGTCACCTGTCCACAAAATCCAGAATCCAACATTGTCGCAAATTTAATCCTCTATGTTGGTGTACGTTAGAACAAAATGTCACTTAGTATATTATCCAATGCGGGTTGTAATCTCTTGTTTCTCTAAATAAATGCGTCCAACAATCCCTGTAGCTGCTATCGTGATACAAAATGTTAAAGGTTCTGTCAGCGCCTCACATATTGATCTTAATATCCACCATTTTGATTCCAAGTACCAGAATAATGATGTTTCCATGCACCGTCGTAGTGTTATATGTCAGATTCCGTTGTTTATTTGATCAAATTGATGGACAAATTTTTGTCCACTAATGTCGCCAAGAGCATAATCTGTGACGTTGACTAATAATTTGGTATAACTTATAGCTTGTGAATTTTTGGTTGAATGAAGTGATCACTATGGTGAATAAGTGTGTATTTGTTTGCTCAGTAGGTAGAGCGATGGTGGGGTAAACCAGAGATCCCCGATTCGATTCCGGGCTGGTGCGCATCTTTCTCACCCTTGTGACATTTAGCGCCCAACATAGTTGCGGGAAGTAACTCTGCAGAATACTCCCGCATCGTCCGTACCGAGAGTTATGGTGCTCTCCGTAGGTTTGCACTTCAACTGTTAATTGCGACATATTTTCTGTACTTTTCAATTGAAAGAAATGTCAGTATTATACTTATTCATTTCTGTGTAATAAGTACAGAAAAATATGTCACAATTAACAGCTAAAGCGCGAATGAGATCCAATTCGGTACTCTGCAGGAAAAACCTATGGAGCACCGTAACTCTGGGTACTGACGATAATTGAGTATTCTGCAGTTACTTGCCGCAACTACTCCCAACATGGAGTCGTGACTGATGAAGAAATGTTCCACAAATATGGAATTCTGGGTGGACATATTTTTGCCCAGTGACAATTGTTGCCCAACGAAAGACCGCGACTGATAAATACTCCCAAAATTGTACCCAAACATATGGAATTCGGAGACAAAAATTAAACATGGAATTCGAGGACGAATTTCAATTTGGCGGAGAAGAATGTCACAGTACGCAACTGACTATGGGGATGAAGTGTGTATGATCTGTGCCTTGGGCATGGTACGGTAAACATGAGGTCCCTGGTTCGATTCCGGGCCGTTATTTATCTTTCTCACTCTGTGACACAAGTAAACCGTTTTATTTTAAAGAAATGGCTATCACCGGAATAAATATTATCTTCACAAAATTTGATTCGGGCCAATAGAAATCAACAGCCAGAACAGAACGTTTGCAGTAATAGAAATCTAATTCCAAAATACAAATTTTATTTTTTTTATGATCAGGTTTCGAAAATTAAAATACCGGTATGCTTTTCTTTTAAAATTATTATCAATATGTTCACCATGTTATTATGGTTAATATGCAATTCACAGTCTCCTTGCAGCTTGAAATTGAAAGACATTATGAAAAGTTGTGTCATGTCGACTATAGGATCGCGTCAAAATAATGTTAACAGAATAGGAAAACGTAATTTGATACCGACGAAAAAGGAAACAAAACGCAAAATTGATGCTTAGTTTTGCCATATTATACCGTAGACCACACATTATAATTTGATTGTATATGAAAATAAATATATTGTGAGTATGGTGGTGTCTATTAATTTGGCAGTGACAACATTTTTTTTTGTCCAAGAAATTGTCAAGGTCAAGGTTTCACTGTTTGTCTCGCAATAACCCGCCGATTTATATTTGCGCACCAAAAAAACAGATCACCAATACCGCTGACTTTCTAGTCACTTTGAATTAAATAGATGGGATAAAATTTTGGATTGGAACACGGATACGTTTGTCAACTATTTTGATTTTATTGCCGCATTGGTCAAGCAGAGCGGTCCGCTGGTTTGACTGCAGAGCGCAGCGCAAAGCGGTCATTGTTTCGCAGGTTAAAGAAAAAAAGGGAGTGTAAACTGCAATTAAAAGCGGAGTGCAGCGCTAACTGCGCTATAAGTATTGCAATTCCGCAACCAACTCTTTGGACCGCAGTCACATGATTGCAGTCCGATTGCGGTCCAATTGCAATTAATGAACGCGAATTGCAATCCTGAGCTCCAGGAATTGCAATTCGCCTGGTAAGAGAACCGCAGGCCACTCTGTATGTTATACATATAGCCCATCGCATGTTAGAAAGCAATTATGTTTGAATCATATGATGATCAGGTATAGAACGGGTCTTTACGTGCCATTCTTGTGACACGCAATTTGGTAGATATCTCCCAATTTGTGAAGGTTCAGGAAAATACGATAGTCCTTAGGCCATTAGAGATCCACTCCATGTTTTAACATACCTACAAGAACGCAACCAACGGCATGTGTCCCATCGCTGTGGTGGTTTGATCATAAACATGTACACAAAATTTTAATTGTTGATACGGTAAAGAAGTCAAAATCATTTGACCTTGACCTCTGGCAAGATGGGAATATGTATGGGGCTGGAATGAAAATATGGATGATGATAAACATGCACAAGAAGTTGTCAAGCCAATTGTTTAATATGGTGAGGAAGTTATTGGAGACTGGAGAAACGTGCACTAAACTGTAAATTTCTACATCTGACAATAGACCTTGACATCGGGCACGGGTGAGCATGGGTGGGATGAGAAATGAAAATATGGATCAAGGTGGACTTACACATGAAGTATCAAGTCAATTGCTCATACAGAATACATGAGGCCCATTTTCTCGGTCGATGGCCCAGATGTATCTATTCGCCAACACTGTACAGCGTAACACTGAGTGAGAGATATGGAGATGTGAAATCAATAATTGCCTCATCACACAGAGATTGCTGTGCAGTCATGACTACAAAACAGATTCAAGAATTATACACTGTTTTCATAGCGCTTTAGGGCGTCCTTAAAAAATTGTTTGTTTCCTGTAACCCGACCCAGAATTTTAGAAGTGGGTCGGTCGGTAGGCAATTTCTTTTTTTTTCTGTCAAATGACATATTAAAATAAAAAATTATTTGCATTATTTTGCATTGCAAGTGTTAAAATATTGTACATTTTTAATATTAATAATTTTTAAATTCAATATTGGCAGTCTTGCAATAAAAGTATGTCAATTGCTGTATGTGTTGTTGTATGAACATGTATGCCATTTAGAGCCAGAGATTATATTAACCCTTTTAACCCACTGTAGCACAAAATTGAAAAAAAAAAAATTGTAAAAAAAATTGTAAAAAAATTTGTAAAAATATAATAAAAAAAAATTGCAAATGCAATAAAAAAAAATCGGGTCGCACCATTTTTAGCGGGTCGGTCGGGTTACAGGAAACGGAGATATAATTATGTATGGCCTTAGCATGCTCCGTGTATTCGTAGTCTCGTCAGCCGAGATGTCTAGAAGAATTCAATGTGCACCCTTTCAACAGACACCACAGGCTTGTATAGTGGTATTGGCAAACAGTGCAGATGCAGATGAGCCGGCTCGGTCTCATGAGGATCTGCACTTTTTGCAAGTAATTTTCAAATTTTTGAGACCAAAAACCCCTGTTTTCATAAATGGACTAGTCTGAAAATCATTTTGTGACCTATCAATAGTCCATTCCAGTTATTTAGGGGTGTTTCTTTGTTTGTTTATTGGTGTTTAATGGCCTATCAACAGCTAAGGTCATGTAAGGCCGGGCAAACGGGTTCGATCCCGTTTTAACCTGCTGCATTGGGGGGAAAATTCCAAAATCAGAACTGAATATTTACATCGAGAAACAATATATTCAGCCCTGAAATTAGAATAACCCGACCTGGTGGCAGGTCCATACCACACCAAAGTCACTTGGCCCCTTCCCCTAAAATAGGATTACGAATAATCGTAATACTCACATAAGTGGTATAACCAGATTCAACTGTCACATAAAAAATGCCAAAGACGTATGTGAGGGCCAAACCAGGTCTCCAGTCAGAATTCCGGTAAGGATGAACCCCGATCGTTAAATTACCCATCGCGTGCTCCCACCTGCCACCCACTATTTAGGGGTGAAAGGGTTAATGATTGTTTGATATTTCAAATGACCACAACATAAACAAGAGCTGTAGGAGAACAGCATAGCTCGACTACGAGGGTGTCGATGTACACATAGCTTGACAAAGAAGGTGGCTGCGGCCTACATAAAAACCTTAACCAAGGTTGACTAAAAACATTAACCAAGGGAAACTAGAAATGTGGCCTGTCGGCACAGGAATACCCCCACTGGCAGCCAATGAAAACTAGGCATTTTTGATCATAAGCCATTTAGCTGAGCGTTAAGGTTTCAAACGCATCAAGTCTGTGACCTTGACCCTGGGCATAGTGTGATAATCCATGCATCGGTGTAGAAGATATATAGCGGAAGGGAATTTCAATAGGTTTGACCTTTGACCTTCAACTATGACCTTGACCTTGGACGTAGGTGCGTGGTTATTGATCGAGACACACCTTCTCATCCTGAGAAACATTTGTGCCAAGGCATTTGATAATGCATGCATCGGTGTAGAAGATATAGAGCGGAAGGGAATTTCAATAGGTTTGACCTTTGACCTTCAACTGTGACCTTGACCTTGGACGTAGGTGCGTGGTTATTGATTGTGACACACCTTCTCATCATGAGAAACATCTGTGCCAAGCCATTTGATAATCCATGCATCGGTGTAGAAGATATAGAGCGGAAGGGAATTTCAATAGGTTTGACCTTTGACCTTCAACTGTGACCTTGGACGTAGGTGCGTGGTTAGCAATTTGATAATCCATGCATCAGTGTAGAAGATATAGAGCGGAAGGGAATTTCAATAGGTTTGACCTTTGACCTTCAACTGTGACCTTGACCTTGGACATAGTGCGTGGTTATTGATCGGGACACACCTTCTCATCACGAGCATTTGTGCCAAGCCATTTGATAATCCATGCATCGGTGTAGAAGACATAGAGAGGAAGGGAAGTTCAATAGGTTTGACCTTTGACCTTCAACAGTGACCTTGACCTTGGACGTAGGTGCGTGGTTATTGATCGCGACACACCTTCTCATCGTGAGAAACATTTGTGCCAAGCCATTTGGGAATTTCAATATTTTTTAACTTTGAGCTTCAACTGTGACCTTGACCTTGGATGTAGGTGCGTGGTTATTGATCGCGACACACCTCATCCTGAGAAACATTTGTGCCAAGGCATTTGATAATCCATGCATCAGTGTAGAAGATATAGAGCGGAAGGGAATTTCAATAGGTTTGACCTTTGACCTTCAACTGTGACCTTGACCTTGGACGTAGGTGCGTGGTTATTGATTGTGACACACCTTCTCAACATGAGAAACATCTGTGCCAAGCCATTTGATAATGCATGCATCGGTGTAGAAGATATAGAGCGGAAGGGAATTTCAATAGGTTTGACCTTCAACTGTGACCTTGAACGTAGGTGCGTGGTTAGCAATTTGATAATCCATGCATCAGTGTAAAAGATATAGAGCGGCAGGGAATTTCAATAGGTTTGACCTTTGACCTTCAACTGTGACCTTGACCTTGGACGTAGGTGCGTGGTTTTCCAAGTATGGTTGCTGTAGGCCCAGGAGTATTCCATATACAAGCTTGAGTAAAAAAAAAAAACGTAACCAAGGGGAGATAACTAAGTGATCCAAGGATAAAAGTAGGTCAAGGTGAAATATAGGTCAGGGATTATTGATGTACATCACTAGGAGATGAAGTTGTCCAAGTATGGTTGATGTAGGCCCAGAAGTATTCCATATACAAGCTTGACTATAAACATTAACCAAGTAATTGAAGGTTAAATGTAGGTGAAGGTAAAATAAAGGTCAGGGGTTATTGATGTACATCCATATGAGAAAAAGTTATCCAAGTATGGTGTCTGTATGCACAATAGTATTCCATCTACAAGCTTGACTAAAAACATTAACCAAGGTTGAGTAAAAACCTTAACCAAGGGGAATTAAGTAAGTAATTTAAGGTTAAATGTAGGTCAAGGTCAAATATAGGTCAGGGGTTGTTGATGTACATCACTAGGAGATGAAGTTGTCCAAGTATGGTTGGTGTAGGGCCATGAGTATTCCATCTACAAGCTTGACTAAAAACCTTAACCAAAGAGAATTAAGTAAGTAATTCAAGAGGAAATGTAGGTCAAGGTCAAATATAGATCAGGGGTTATTGATGTACACCATCTACAAGCTTGACTAAAAACGTTAACCAAGGGGAATTAAGCAATTCAAGAGGAAATGTAGGTCAAGGTCAAATATAGATCAGGGGTTGTTGATGTACATCACTAGGAGATGAAGTTGTCCAAGTATGGTGGGTGTAGGGCCAGTAGTATTCCATATAGAAGGTTGACTAAAAACCTTAACCAAAAGGAATTAAGTAAGTAATTGAAGAGGAAATGTAGGTGAAGGTCAAATATAGACCAGGGGTTATTGATGTACACACCTATGAGAAAAGGTTGTCGAAGTATGGTGTCTGGATGCACAATAGTATACAATGTACAAGCTTGAAAAAAAACCTTAATCAAGGTTGACTAAAAACGTTAACCAAGGGGAATTAAGTAAGTAATTCAAGAGGAAATGTAGGTCAAGGTCAAATATAGATGAGGGGTTATTGATGTGCATCACTAGGAGATGAAGTTGTTCAAGTATGGTGGGTGTAGGGCCAGTAGTATTGCATATACAAACTTGACTAAAAACCTTAACCAAGGTTGACTAAAAACCTTAACCAAGGGGAATTAACCAAGTAATTCAAGAGGAAATGTAGGTCAAGGTCAAATATAGATCAGGGGTTATTGATGTACATCACTAGGAGATGAAGTTGTCCAAGTATGGTGGGTGTAGGGCCAGTAGTATTCCATATACAAGCTTGACTAAAAACCTTAACCAAGGCGTGACGGTGACGCCGACGCCGACGCGACAACATAAGCTCTACTTATTCTTCGAATAGTCGAGCTAATAAAGGTGCCAATGGAAGGGGGCATTCTGGACTTAGTCCCCTTTTTCCACCAACACCTTCACATTTTAATATTGAATGTTAATTTGAGAAAATATTTCAAACATTTTACACCACTTTTGGGTATGGCAAGTCAAATGCACAATAAATTCTCATACCCGGTCCAAACACGAGTTTGAGCTCCTCAAACCCATATTTCAGCTATCGATGTGCACAATAATTCCTCAAACCCTGGTTTCAGGTCTCAAATCCTGGTTGGAGCTCCCGGGTTTTGCGGAATTATTGTGCAATTGGTGAATAACGACCAATCAAGATCACGATGCCATTTTTTCTTTGCCAATCTCAATTGATAGTTTTACCTAAAACTAAGGTAGTGCTACGATCGATAGGTGTTTGTAAAACTAACGTTTGAAAGCCAAATGCACAATAATTCCTCAAACACGGGATTTAGATCTCAAACCTGGGGTTAATTTTATTTATTGGTGTTTAACGGCCTATCAACAGCTAAGGTCATTTAAAGCCAGGCCAACGGGTTCGATCCCGCATTTAACCTGCTGCATTGGGGAGAAAATCCCAAAATAAGAATGGAATATTAATACTGAAATAAAAATGTCAGCCCTGAAATCAGAATAACCTAACCTGGTGCCAGGTCCATACCACACCAAAGTCACTTGGCCCTTTCCCCTACAAGTAATAGGATTGGGACTAATCGTATTACTCATACAAGGTGTATAACCAGACTAAACCCTAACACACATTAACAAGAATGCCAAAGACGTACCTGAGGGCCAAACCTGTAGCCCGTTTCACCAACAAATTTTAGGATAAATTTATTAATTTTTATTATATTGAATTTATTACATTATCACAGCCAATTTAGCTGTGATAATGTAATAAATAATAATTCTGCATACTTTTAATCATGAAATATATGCATTTGTTAATTCTATATGAAATAATGCATTTCAGGAAAAATGAATGGTTACTCCCTCAAAGTATACTTTGCAATGTTGGTGAAATAGGCTACAGGTCTCTCTCTGTTCAAGACACCGGTAAGGATGAATCCTGATCGTTAAATTACCCATCATAATTGCTCTCACCTGCCACCCACCAAACCCGGGTTTTTGCGGAATTGTTGTACATTTGGCAAACCTTAAAACCCGGGTTGGAGGTCTCGAATGGGGGTTTTATGCGTCAAGTAAACAATAATTCTTCAAACTCGGGTCTAATTAGAAAAAATACTGATCGAGATCGCGATTGGAGCTCAAACTCAGGTTCAAACCTCAGCTCAAACCCTGGTTTGAGGAATGAGGAATTATTGTGTATTTGGCTTGCCATATATGGGTATATTCTGCAACTAATAGACAACAAGATGATGTTCCCAATGGCATGACTATTATAACCCTGAATTAAATTTTGTCGTCTGCCGATTATTTTTTATTTTCCATTGCTGCCAAATGATCTTTTTCATGAGAAAAATTACAAAATTCAAAACAACAGCATACTACAATTTTTGTTTCCCGCATTCTAAGGGTTAACAGTACAGGAATAACAACGCTTTTATCAAATTTTGTGTGGCCTAATTAGAAACGCATAATTCACCTAAATCCATACTTTAAAACAGTAAATATGCAAATTAGTCCCATAGAAACTTGAACGATACTCTGTGACAGTGATAAATATTTAATTAACGCTTCAAAAACGATCCATCAAAACAAAACAACGTGGAACTTCAAGGTAATTTAGAAACAAATTGGTCGCTGTGGGCTTATGGGTTTTGTGACCATTGTAATCCAGGTCAGCCTGTGCATCCGCAGTCTGATCAGGATCTGCTTTTTCATCAATGAAACATTTCTATAACAAGCAATATAGATCGTCATCAGGCTAAATGAGTGGGCTATTTGATCAGAAGCAATACTGGTCACAAATCCCACAAGCCCCATTTCACAGCCTCATTTAGGAGAACATGTCAGTGGAAGATGGGACAAGAGACATCAGAAGACAACACAGTGCACTAGCCAGTGCTCCAGATAAGGAATTGAGTATTGTCACTCCATCATTTCTGAAGCAATTGGGTATTTCAAAATTGTAATTGTGTAAAATAGAATTACACTACTGTTTACACATCAGCAGACCACACTTATTGAATAGTTTGCTTCTAAATGAAAACACATCTTGGTATTTCATTAGAATTGTCTCCTTGGAGACAATTCTAACGAAATACCAAGATGTGTTTTCGTGGGAAAATAAGAGAATATGCTATATTTGTGGTCTGCTTATTGTTTTCTGCAGCATGATAAAGATACCACAAATTTTTCATTGCTTTTTGATACTCACTGTAACTTCTGATTTCAACTGGGTTCTTGGCAATTTTAATTGGGTATTTACGCAAATACGCACCTTATCTGGAGCTCTGCACTAGCTAGGTGATGCTATTTCAAATGAGTCGGGCTTGTCTAGAATTATCTAAAGGAGAACTAGAAAATGTGTTCATTGAACATGGATGCCCCAACTAATGCTTTAATAATAAAACAAGGCAAAATTGCAGAATTCTAAGTCCAATAGGGCTTGTTGGAGATAATACATAAACTGGGGGTCAAATCAAAACATTTTACACATATTCTGGGAAGCTACACACCAAATTTCAAGTCTCTACATATTATGGTTTAAAAGTGTTACGAATTACAAGAACAGGACTGAAGGATGAAGCGGAAGGATGGACAAGGCTATAACACTTTCAACACTACAGCTCGAGATCTCTATAGCAGCGTTGGCAAACAGTGTAGATCCAGATGATCCGGCTCATAACAAGGCATGTAATCAGCATCTGCACCTTTTGCAAGTAATTTTCATATTTTTCAGAGAAAAAAGCACCCCCTTTTAATAAATCGACTGATCTGAAGATCATTTTGTGACGACTGGACTGGTTGGAAAAGTAACATATCAAAATCCATTCCAGTTATTTAGGGGTGAAAGGGTTAAAGTGCCCCCTCTGCTATCATGGTGGGGCATAAAAGTATGCGAGTATGATCATGTGAAGAGGTTGTGCAAGTAAAGTGGCTGTATAGATTCACTTGTGAGACCTTCAGATTGTATGCAAAGTATACTTTGAGGGAGTAATCATTTATTTTTCCTGAAATGCATTATTTCGTATAGAACTAACAACTGCATATATTTGATGATTAAAAGTATGCAGAATTATTATACTGAATTTATTACATTATCACAGTCAAATTGGCTGTGATAATGTAATAAATTCAGTATAATAAAAATTAATAAATTTATCCTGAAATAGAAAATTTCTCCCTCAAAGTATACTTTTCTAGAAAAGTATACTTTGCAATGTTGGTGAAATATGCTACTGATTGTATGCAAAAGTGTGGGAAAATGGCTATATTCAAAAGGCTTTACAGGGCTCAACGTCAACTTTTTTTTTCACTAGACCAGTCGGGCTAGTACTTTTAGAAACTACTAGCCCTGACCTAATTTGTACTAGCCCTGACCTAGTGAAGCTTGCATTAATTTATCAAAGTTTTTATTAAATTATACAATACATGTACTGTATAGTTATTATCAACTAACGTTCCATTGTACTTGTAGGAACTAGGACGCGATTGTACTGATTGTTTGGTACTACATGCATATAAAGCAGATGTCAATGGTAATAAATTATGAAATATTGAAGCGGACAGTTTTGAAACCTATTCAGTGTGCATTCCAGGAATTTTTAAATTGGGGCCAGTTGACCCACCTCATACACAAAGTTGGGGACATTTGAAAAAGGTATAGGCCATTGTAAATGACAATAGAAAATATAATTAATGGAACTAACATCACAGTTTCACAAAACACAGTGCTAAGTCATTTTTAAATCGGCTAACATAGTGATCGTGATGATACAGGTGTGTCCAACTACTGGGTATGTCGACTACTGGTTATGCAACAATGTAATGTAATAGTTGTATCATTGGAATGTTTAACGTTGAAGAAGCCAGTTGTTTACTTCTGAAAGAGTAATAATAAACTTATAACTACACAAATTAATCATGGAAGTGTCTGGAATGCAGCTAATATTCACATCATTACTGAAAACAAGCCAAAAAACGTCAGCAGCAGGCACTTCCGGTTTGAACATTTCGTGTTTTTTTTTCAATTGGTAACTATTAAATTCATCTTATCCAAGGTGTCAGATCAATGAATAATGATTCATTAATTAGCAAATTCTAATGTCCACTGATTCTGCCTCCCAGCCCAACAAGACAAGAACTTTCAGTGACTTAGAATGGTCCATATCAGTTGAACTCATTTTCACTATGCTCATATCAGGGCACAAGATTTATTAGCGATGTGGATGTTAGTAAAATCACGTGCTCAGCAGCATGCCTCAGACAATACAAACAAGTTGTTTGACACATTTGATCCACTGTGTGTGATTGGCCGAGTCACTGTGAGGCCGATTACATGATCGGCGCAATGAGAATTCACTTTTTTTTTTTCCAAGATAATTTTATGATCAATACGTACGGTACTCACTGTTTGCGTATATTTCTGACAGCTTCCAATCAACAGTTGCTATTTGGTGAATGGAGCACCATCAATCAACGTAGATTTTACTTCTACTTCTTATGTAAATTAGCTTTACTCCGGACTTGATTGTTATGATTTAGTTTGGTTCATTTATCGGGATCTGGTCAACATTACATTAGAATATCATAATGCAGTGCGGTATTGAGGTTTGCATTATTGACAATATATTTAAACTGTCCAGCCAAAAAACTGAACGAACTAGAGACGTACATCAGTGCACACAGAATTTTAAATTCCCTCATTAAATTATCATATTCGATGGTAGCATTGATCCCATCGTTTAAAATGGGTACGTTTTGGTTTGGGTACGAAATATAGAGGCCTACTACAAATATCATAATAACAAGTCCGCCTGGAGTTGTAAATAAACTATTTTCGAACTGTCAATCAGCGACTTTTTGGAAGTTTTGTTTGTTATTACCAGAAAAATAAAAGGTGAACTAATATTGTTTTATTTCTGACATTTTTGGCAGAGACTTTGGTCAAATTGGAACACGACCAGTCGGGCTACCGACAATGGTATTCCTGGAAAATTGACACGACCGGACCATTTTTTACTAGACTCAGTCGGTCGGACGTGCCTTAGTGTTGAGCCCTGCTTTATAAAATGACTTTCGATTTTTGATTCCACCCCCAGTCATGGATTATCTCCCCCTTTTCGAGCTGGCATTTGGGAAAAGCTATCGACTGTGTTCTAGTTTGTATTAATTAAGGTTGTATTTCCTTACAAGATAAACTGTAACAGAAAAACATAGAATAACTGAATGAAGTCATAGTTGGCATAAAGATCGTGATATTCCACGCTCAATTGAAATGTAGTGTAAACTTGCGGAACTGCAATGAAAGAAACTAACAATGAAGGATGATGTGTCAATCGTCAATAACTGTTCTAACCTCCTCCTAGGAGAGCCACTGATGGTAAATCTATATATAGGCATCGCGGTCGCCATTCAGTAATTAATGCGACCTGTGTAGATCCAGTAGCCGATTTCATCAAAATTGCAAAGTATACTTATCTAGCAAAGTATACTTTGAGGGAGTAATCATTTATTTTTTCCCGAAATGCATTATGTCATATAGAACTAACGACTGCATATATTTGATGATTTAAAGTATGCAGAATTATTATACTGAATTTATTACATTATCACAGCCATTTTGGCTGTGATAATGTAATACATTCAGTATAATAAAAATAATAAATGTATCCTTAAATTGAAAATTTCTCCCTCAAAGTATACTTTGCTAGATAAGTATACTTTGCAATGTTGGTGAAATAGGCTACAGATCTGCGTGTGCATCCACACAGGCTGATTAGGATCTAGCTACAATAATTCGCCTCCAATATGTTATCTACGGCTACAATTTGACCCATTCAAAAAATGTGAGCCACAAAAGTGCATACCCAAACTGTTGCATGTAGGTCAAAATTTAGTAAACTGTATATTTTATACCTTTAAACAAAGTAACTAGTAAATTGCCAATACTAACAGAACAGGGAAATCATTTTCCCATGGAAACCATCTTTTCTCTAGTTGTTGTTCAACATTCAACATAACGAAATGAAGCTTTCAAATTTACAAGATATACATGTAAATGTCAGATAAACACCTTGACACGGTAAAATAAACAATTCCTGCATGTGTATGTTCTTTATTAATAATTTATTGACACAGCTTTGACAGTTTTATATCGCTAACAGATCGAATGTGCCGTATAACCGATTGCAAAAATGACTCTTTCATGCGTTACATTAAAGAGATGGGGTTAAATTGCTACCGTCACGAGAGTATGGAGCTGGGTAACAATTTTGTTTCTAATCACGATCTACAGTATTCGCTATTTCATCAATGTCAAAAAATAATCAGCAGACGACACAATTTAATTCAGCATTGTAAGGGTGAAAGCTACTCTTACATAGAAGCTGGTCGCACTTCGTCCTGACAAAGATATCGATGATAAATCTTTATTCGAGAATTACTTTGCTGATCATGACCTGTGAATGCGATCTTATTTCCCACTTGAGATCCCAGAGAAGACTGATCACCTTGAACTGTCACTGTACAGATTATGTGAGCACAAAAACCATGCGGTAGGAAATCTTTAATACAATGCTGAATTAATTTGTGTTGTCTGCTGAATATTTTTTATTTTTCCATTTTTCTCATCAAAAACTTGGTTTGGCAGCACTTTAGAATCATTTCCAACGGAAATGATTCTAAAATGCTGCCAAACCATGTTTTTACTGACAGAAAAGACAAAATATGAATTATCAGCAGACGACTATTTTCGGTTCCCGCATTCTAAGGGTTAATCCTAGGTTTTACTGTCAAGCTGGAGACAACATCTTTCCCAGTACGCTAATACACACACTGGCAGGCTTGATAACAAAATGAACGTAGTCAACAGTCACCCTGACCTTGGGTGTTCAGACGTAGAGTGCATGAGAAGCAAAGTACCATCTATCGACACACACTGTGGCCAAATATTATTGAAATCGGTGCAGGGGTTAAGCAGTTATTGAGAAACAAAATAACTTTTTTTGCCTTACAAACAAGGTGAACAAGAAAAGTCCACCGTGACCTTGACCGTGAGTGTTTAGATGTGGGGTGTTCGCGAAACAAAGTAGCATTCCTAGACGCACATTATGGTCAAATATTATTGACCTCAGTGAAGGCTGTCAGTGAAGTTATTAAGAAATGAAAGGCGTTACTAACGTACGTACAGTGAAACCTCTCTAAACCGGACACCAAGAAAACACATGTGATCTTTGATGAGTTTCTTGGTCATTTATCTCAGGTGATAATGTCTGTTAGTGATCGCATAGCACACAACTGTGGCTCAGAATGATCAAATGCCTGCTTTACAGTGAAACCTCTCTAAGCAGGACACCCTGGGGATCACGTATGTACACATACAGTGGGGTCAGCGTATAAGTGCACACATGAACGAACACGACAGGTTGGAACCAACCTGTCGTGTTCGTTCGTGTGTGCACTTACATGCTGCACGACCCCACTGTATGTACACACCACTTATTATTACGTATTTGATTTTTAACCCTTTCAACACCAAGTAACTTAATAGGATGTTCCATGCTAATGTTTCACGCTATTTCATTAATTTTGTTCATTCAAATTATCCCATTCTTCTAAAAGGGTAATCTGTACGACGTTTAAAATTATTAACAAACAGTGGAGATCCTGATGAGACGGCTCGTTACGAGCCGGCTCATCTGGATCTGCACTGTTTGCAAACATTGTCTCTATAGAGGTCTGTGGTGTTGAAAGGGTTAAGGAACTAAAAGTGAGGGAGCGTTAGTGACCGCAGCATTAAGTTCCTTTAAAATACAATACGTGAACAATAACATACTTATAACGAGGACGACGGACAAGAAGTGGTAACCATTTTGGTAGGAATCGGTTCAGAAGAGCTCGGACAAAAAGCGGTAACCATTTTGGTAGGAATCGCTGTTCTTTTTCACAAAACTAGAAGGCCCATGCCCCAATGAGAATTTCCATAAACAAAGTGGTGCATCCTCAATATGCATTGGGTTACTGAAGGAACACATGAAATGTATAAGAAATAATATACTCACTGTGACAATTTCTAACATCTCTTGCCGCGATATAAATCCATTTCCATCAAGATCGTACATGCTGAAAGCCCATTTCAATTTTTGTTCTAACTTTCCACGCGACGTCACACTTAAAGCACAGATAAATTCACGGAAGTCTATTGTGCCGTCACTGTTTGCATCGAATGTACGAAACACGTGTTCTGCGAATTTTGATGCATCACCGTATGGGAAAAAGTTTCCGTAGATTTTTTTGAACTCCTCCACGGATAGGTGGCCGCTGGGGCAGTCCTTGAGGAATCCTTTGTACCACTCCTGTAGCTCCTGCTCATTGAACTCAGTGTTCTGTCTCAAGTCCTCCAGCAGTTCCGGCTTGAGCTTGCTGTTCTGCTTCCCCATCTCACACACTTAGTCTGCAACAGAGGAAATGTAATGTCATCCCCACAGGTTGATTGGTTGGTTGGTTGGTTGGGTTAACTGATTGATTGATTAATTCATTATTAGCCGATCTATTTATAGATCGGCTAATATATTGGTTATCCATCGAATTCTGAAAAAGTTTGTAGCAACCCTTTTCTCTGCTATTCGGTAATCTACGAACGCGAATTTTTCTGTATCACTTCCAAATTGCATCAACCGATAAAGTTTGCATTTTTGGCAATTATCTCCGTTTAAAACTTTACTTATAGCCAAATAACACAATTTTGAATACTTAATGAGCTGAACGCCTGAAGAGATTTAACCCGGAAGTTATTGTTGTTGAAGTCCATAGTTGGCTCTAATGGCCATATACGCCAACATACGCCGATTATTGGGCTAATTTAAAGCTTTTATTTATTAAACAGAACAAGTTTCAGCCACGTATAATCGCGTAAAATGTGTTTATTCGGCTAATTTATAATCGACCTCTGGTCAAAATCTCCTTACTAGCAACCCCAGCATTTTCGGGTTTATCCCAGCATCTCGGGTTTATCCCATTGGATCGCGTATGCGCGTCAAATATGCGCGTCATTTGACGCTAGTTAATATTCACAAAATTTTCCACCAATCAAAACGAAGAATTGCCCTTCATAGCCAACTTTGATTTGTTTACGTATCATGCAGGGATGGCAGGGATGCATCCAGCACGCGCGATTGCGGCAATCCCCCTTAATTATTGTCAATGCCTGCAAATTATTGATTGTCTTGCGCCCGACATCGCGCAAAAAATCACGGATGGGGCACATTAGGCCAATCTGGGCATGTGCCTGAATACGCAGGAGCTTGCGTCTATTTTTAGATGACACTGTAACCGCTAGATATATATAGCCCTGGTAGCTCCGCCCACTCGCATACTGCCACAGAATTCGGACAAACACACACACAGTGACTACAACTTTGTGTATTGCGGAGTGTAATTTGTAGATAAATAGAGCATACAGTACAGGTGTTACGCTGGAATATTTCGCAACATAATGGTGACAACAAAACATTGCTGCTATGGCATTGCTGCTATTGGATGGATTTGGGAACGGGTTTCCAAAACCTGCACAAAATCGAGAAAAATGTCAACGCTGGGTACAGAACTGTGGTCGAAAATAGTTTACCATTGACAATGTTACCAGGGTCTGGCAGAGACACCTACATATGTTCGATGCACTTTACCCTGATTTGATCGGCTAATAACATCATGCTCTGCATGACTTTTCATTTATTGATTTCACACACTTAGTATGCAATAAAGGAACATACTGTTCATTCCACTGATTGGTTGGTTGATTAATTGATTGATTGGCTGATTGATTGATTGATTGATTGATTGATTGATTGATTGATTGATTGATTGATTGATTGATTGATTGATTGATTGATTGATTGATCCTGGCAGACCAAATATTATTTCAAGTGCAAAGCCTCCTGCATCAATATCCAATTTAATTTGGAGAAAACATCACGTTTCAAATCTTCACAAAATCATGTTACCTCAATCACGAAAGACGGCATCATAAATGACAAGGCGCAGCAGAAAAAACACAGACTGACTAAAAACACAAATGGAATCACAAATACTGCATGTCATGTTCATTTAGACGATTTAGTTGAGTACAGCAGTTGAGTAAACCAGGAATGCCTATTCACAAATTATGGAGACAGATTCGCATAAGCAATTTGCTTTCTTATGAATCCCATTCATATTACCTTCAGTTTTGTTTAATCCATGTACAAATAAAATTATGTTTATATTCACAATATTCTGCTGGGCTAAGAAATGCACATTCAGACAATAAAAATTCTGGTGTTGCTGCTAACAGGATACTATTCTCTTAACCCTTAGACCGCTACACACAACAATTGTCGTCTGCTGTTGCTTTTATATCTTGCCTTATTTCTCAAATAAAAACATGGTTTGACAGCACTTCAGAATCATTTCCAATGGAAATGATTCTGAAGGGCTGTCAAAGTATGTTGTCAATTATTCTAAAGTGTCAAAACATGTTTTGATGATAAAAATGAAAAATAGAAAATAAACAGCAGACGACAAAACATTAATATAGCGGTTTAAGGGTTAACTATGAATTGAATTTTGTTGTCTGCTGTTTATTTGGTAAAGTCTATTTTTATCAATAAAAACATGGTTTAACAGCACTTTCTAATCATTTTCAATGGAAATGATTGTAAAGTGCCGTCAAACCATCTATTCATTGAGAAAAAAAAGATAAATATGAAACAACGTCAGACGACAATTTCCGGTTCCCGCATTATAACGGTTAACATGAAACCAGCTAGCACAATATATTGAGTATACATGTACATCATAAATTGTGGTTGCAAGTTTACTTCAATAATCTATGATTTACAGTCCTTCAAACAGCAGGAAAGAGTCAATACAACATTAACACTTACAATGCTGAAATATATTTTTCGTCTGCTGATTATTTTTTATTTTCCATTTTCATCATCAAAAACATAGTTTGTCTTCACTTTAGAATCATTTCCATTGGAAATGATTCTAAAATGCTGCCAAACTAAGTTTTTATTGAGAAAAATGACAACAGCAGAAGACAATTTTTATTTGCCGCGAGACACTTGTCATCTGTCTTCTTTCTGGATAAAAACATGGTTTGACAGAACTTGAGAATCATTTCCATTCAAAATGATTCTAAAAGTGCGGTCCAACCATGTTTTGGTTAGAAAAAATGGAAAATAAACAAGTGGGCCATGATGGCCCTATATCGCTCACCTGTGCAATGTCACAAAAATCAAGCAAATACTGGTATGTAAAGTTGTCATTTTATGTATTATATAACCATATTCCGTAAAACAGTTGACCCCTATTTGATACCCCCAGGCCATGCCCATTTTTGACCCAGAGGTCACCATTTTAACAGCTTTGAAAAAGCATTGTACATCGATCATTCCTGTCAAGTTTCGTCTAAATCGGTCTGGTGGTTCGTGAGAAGATTTTTTAAGAATTTATGCTATTTTTAGATGGCGGCCATCTTGGATTAACGACGACCGCCATTTTAACAAAACTGAAAAGGCTTTACCAATGAACCATAACAGCGAAGTTTGGCCACCAATGGCCAAGCAGTTTGCATGAAGACATTTGAAATCTGTAATAAAAGAACGACCTTTCGGCGGCCATCTTGGATGATCTAATCATTCGATTCGATGAAAACAGCACCTCATCAATACCTTTGATTTGATATATTAAAAGACCATATTCCGTCAAAAATGAAATTTGACCCCATTTTTTGCCCAGGGGTCACCATTTTAACAAATTTGAAAAAGCATTGTACATCGATCATTTCTGCGGTAACCATTTTGGTAGGAATCGCTGTTCTTTTTCACAAAACTAGAAGGCCCATGTCCCAATGAGAATTTCCATAAACAAAGTGGTGCATCCTTTTTTAAAATGTTGTGCTATTTTTAGACGGCCGCCATTTTGGATTACCGATGATCGTCATTTTAACAAAACTGAAAAGGCTTTACCAATGGACCATAACTGCGAAGTTTGCTACCAATGGCCAAGTGGTTTGTATGAAGAAGACGTTTGAAGTCTCTAATAAAAGAATGACCATTTGACCTTTTGGCGGCCATCTTGGATGATGTAATGATCTGATTTTAACAAAAAATGCTCCTAAGTGATCGTTTCGTCCATACCTTCGAATTGATATATGACAGGACTATATTCGGTCATATGTGAAATTTGACCCCTACTTGACCCCTCCTGCCCCGCCCATTTTGGACCTGGGGGCCATCATTTGAAGGAATCAGAAACATCGTTAACGATCGATCATTCATATCAAGGTTCGTCGAAATCAGCCTGACGGTTCGTGAGAAGATTTTTTGAGAATTTGACCTACTTTTCAACGTCGGCCATCTTGGATTTCACGATGACCATCATTTTAACAAAAATGATAAGGCTTGACCCACTGACCATTACTGTGAAGTTTGGCCAATATTGGCCAAGTGGTTCACGAGAAGAAGACTATTGGCCAAGTGGTTCACGAGAAGAAGACGTTTGTAATCTATATTGAAAGAACGACCTTTTGGCGGCCATCTCGGATGACGTAATTACCTGATTTCGACAAAAAAAAGCTCCAGAGTGACCGTCTCGTCCATACCTTCGATTTGATATATGACATGACCATATTCGGTCAAATGTGACATTTGACCCCTACTTGACCCCTCCTGCCCTGCCCATTTTTGACCCGGAGTCAACCATTTGAAGGAATCTGAACCAGTATTAACTATCGATCATTCATACCAAGTTTCGTAAAAATCGGCCTGACAGTTCGCGAGAAGATTTTTTAAGAATTTGACCTAATTTTCAACAGCGGCCATCTTTGATTTCGCGATGACCACCATTTAAACAAAAATGAAAAGGCTTGACCCAATAACCATTACCGTGAAGTTTGGCCAATATCAGCCAAGTGGTTCACGAGAACAAGACGTTCAAAATCTTTATTAAAAGATGACATGACCATCCAATTTCGACAAAAAATGTACCAGAGCGATCGCCTCTTTGATACCTTTGATATAGATATGACCATATTTGGTCAAAAATAAAATTTGACCCCACGGGCCACGCCCATTTTTGACCCCGCGGTCACCATTTTAACAACTTTGAAAGAGCATTGTGCATCGATCATTCCTACCAAGTTTCGTAGAAATCCGGCTAGCAGTTCATGAAAAGATTTTTTAAGAATTTATGCTATTTTTAGATGGTGGCCATCTTGGATTAGCGATGACCTCCATTTTAACAAATCTGAAAAGGCTTCACCCATGGACCATAACTTTTAAGTTTGGCTACCATGGGCCAAGCGGTTCATGTGAAGAAGAATTTTGAAATCTTAACTTTTTGGCGGCCATCTTGGATGACATGACCATTCGATTTTGACACAAAATGCACCATTTCTCATTGATACCTTCGATTTGATATATGACATGACAATATATGGTCAAAAATTAAATTTGACCCCACGGGCCACACCCATTTTTTACCCCGGGGTGACCATTTTAACATATTTGAAAGAGCATTGTACATCGATCATTCCTACCAAGTTTTGTCGAAATCCGGTTGGTGGTTCTTGAGAAGAAGATTTTTGAAGAATTTGTGCTATTTTTAGACAGCGGCCATCTTGGACTACGTAATGACGTCATTTTAACAATTTTGTAATCCCCCTCCCTAAGGACCATGACCATGAAGTTTGGTGACTATAGGGCCAATGGTTACCGAGGAGAAGACGGTTGAAAATCTTCACGGACCGACGGACTACGGACGAAGCTCGGACGGACACATTGCGGTAACAATAGCTCACATGAGCTTCGCTCAGGTGAGCTAAAAATAAACAGGAGACGACAAAATTTTATTCAGCATTGTAAGGGTTCAAATGTCGCCGATGGAAAGAAGGTAAGCGAGACATTTCATGACCAGTAAATAGATAAACGACAATAAAAGGCAATTGACCATACTGAGGTTTTTTTAATTTCTGGGTGCCTCGTTTAATGAGGTTCCAGAACTCCAGATAAGGTGCGTATTTGCATAAATACCCAATTAAAATTGCCAAAAAACCCAATTGAAATCAGAAGAAGTGAGTATCAAAAAGCATTTTTTTGTGGTATTTTTATCATGCTCAGGCCCGTAGCCAGACCTGTTTGAAGGGAGGGTCGTTTCGAAGGCCCAAGGGGCCTGAGATATCTAGGGGATCTAAAAAAGTGGACCTCGAGGCTAAAAAAGTGGACCTCGAGGCTGGGCGGGGGGGTTGTCCGACCGCTCCGACCCCCCCTGGCTACGGGCCTGATGCTACAGAAAACAATAAACAGACCACAAATATAGCATACTTTATTATTTTTCCATGAAAACACATCTTGGTATTTCATTAGAATTGTCTCCAAGGAGACAATTCTAATGAAATACCAAGATGTGTTTTCATTTAGAAGCAAACTATTCAATAAGTGCGGTCTGCTGATGTGTAAACAGTAGTGTGATTCTATTTTAAGCAATTACAATTTTGAAATACCCAATTGCTTCAGAAATGATGGCGTGACAATACTTAATTACTAATTCCTTATCTGGAGCCCTGAGGTTCTACTGTAATTGCTGGCTGTGACAGGAGAAATGAGGCTTATGGGAATTGTGACCAGTGCAGCTCCCAATTCAAATAGCACACTCCTGTAGCCTGTTAGTATGACAGGTGATTCTAAGATGGAATGGTGAACAGTGCAGATCCTGGGGCCCGTTTCACTAAACTTCTTATGACTAAAATCTTCGTAAGTGCAAATTTAGAATCGTCAGGAAATTTCAATTGATGGATTTACATTTATTGAGCATAGGCTGCATATGCAGCCTATGCTCAACAAATGTAAATCCAATATTTGTTTACAAGAAAAAGTTGTTAATGTGAAATTTACAGACTATCATAATTGTGCACTTACGAACATTTTAGTCGTAGGAAGTTTAGTGAAACGGGCCCCATGCAGATCAGCACAGTTCATATTATTGCATATGGCCCCCTTTCACCTGTTACTCATCCATATTAAAGGGGCATGCCCACTCAGTAGGTTATAATATAGGGAGACACATAGTTTTGTATATTCTGCTGACATGACATTTTCTGGTAAAATAAAAATGCATTCACCATTACCCCACGTATTGATTGCCATTACTTAAAATGTTAACGGACATTACTAATTACTATCTGTATTATTTTTTGATGTGCAATGATCATACTTTATGATGTCGAAAATATTATTTTTTCAGGTGACACATTGAATTAGTATAAATAATTAAAACATATCATGCCTATTTGCATTGTGAAAATAGCCCGATACCACGGTGAGTCACGATCAGAAATATATCTAAATGATTATATCTGTATAGCTGGCACTCGTAAGTTTTAGAACTGGTAGAATAGTGACAATTATACACTTATTTAATTCATATAAAGACCAGTACAGTGTGTGCCTACTGAGTGGGCATGTACCTTTAAAAGTTCACTCTCTTAAGTCAATAAATATGCCAGAAATGATAATAATGAACTTCATAGAAAGAGATAGGGTTTCAAGTGGATTACACAACCAATGTGCAGCATAGACAAGACAGCAGAACCAAGGGCAGGCAGCACAGTGCTCCAGATAAACATTGGAGTAATTGTGTTTTTGACTACCGTAATAACCCTAAATATTTGGACACAATTTGCTTTGGGAAACCCCTAGGTAAAGTAAATTGTATCCAAATACATTGTTATTGTGATGAAACAAGTACTGCCATACCAACCCTAAATATGGGCACCCTCTGTCTTGTAGGGAAACCATATATGTTTATGTATTCTACAAAATAAATGGTGTCCAAATATTTAGGGCTATTACGGTACTCAAAATGAAAATGTTTGGCCATGTTCATGGTAAAGCAAATGGTGTAAATGAAATCATACATAAAACAAATGGCGTATGTTCAAAAGCGATTGGTGTAGATCAAAGATAAATTAGTATACTTGTGATTGTTAATAAGAAATACAAGTAATATACGGAACTGTAGGAATAGTCCTAGCCAATTTGTCTCTGTGTGCCTTTATAGAATAATAATATGAATGTGTCTGACACACAGCTTCAGTGGAGTTAGCGTCATACGTGAAATTAATTGCGTTTTTGCAGAAATAATTTTTTTGTACAAATGTATTGCGTTGTGCGCCTCCATCCACTAACATTCAGTGAATATATTTTTATACTAAATATATAATCTCCAACTTGTAACTAGATTGGTCAGTAAGCGAGGCTTACGGATTACCCCCAGCATGGGCCAATAACGTACCCCTAAATATGTAAAATTTTCCAAGTGTGTGTCGGCTTGTGACTCTGGGCTTAGCAGAGAACTCAATTCTAATGAAATTTCAATACATATTTACAGAGAGAAATAAAACATACTCGTAATTTGTTTGGCTGATATTTTCACCACTAGCATGCAAAGATGTAAATTAACCAGCTGGCCACATCAGTCCGAGCAGAGGCTCGAACCTTCGACCTCCCAGTTGCGAAGTGGATGCCTTATCCACTATAGGCCTCAGCGACGCCCATAATATATGACACCCTATAACACCTACATAAAAAACACATAACAACGGTGCTGCATCTCAGAATTCTGAAGATATGCTTTAATCCTTCCAGCCCTAAATAACTGGAATGGACTGTTGATATATGTTAATTTTCCAACCAATCGACTCCAATCATCACAAAATGATTTTCAGACTAGTCCATTTATAAAAGCAGGTGTGATAATATGAAAATGAATTGCAAAAAGTGAAGATCCTGATGAGACGGCTCGTTACGAGCCGGCTCATCATGATCTACACTGTTTGCAAATATTAGGAAAGAGGTCTCTAGTCTTGAAAGGTTCAAACCAAACTGCAAAGCTGCAATCTGGTATATAAGATAGATTACAATCCTCGGCTGATACAATTTACACGAGTTTAGAGCGCTCCCTTGGGCATTTCAATATAAGCAAACGATAGACAAATTGCCGCACATAAGATACACTGCAGCCTTATTACAGGCATAAAACTTCCGAGTAGATACACAATTCCCATTCCTGATATCTAAAACATTGTAGTGTGATTGGTCGACGTCGAGTTGTGCTCAGTTTCGATCAATCAAACTGCCCAATTAACCCTATAAATGCACAGGTTGAAGTAACAGACCGAGGTCTATAAATACATTAAATATGCCTAAAAGCATCAATAAGCTAAACATTTTTTTTTAATCCCCCCCCGCGAGATATCTGGAAATCTGATAAAGAAACAAGTGCAGAGTATGAGTTTCTTTGTTGCATTTACAGATGTCAGGGGGAATAAATCCGATATTTTAAAATAGTAGTGGAATAAATTGTATACTACATGCTCTTCGGAAAATGTAAAATTTGCTCTTAGACCAGCTTATCATGTTGCGTATGAATTGTTTCTTTGCCGGAAATAACGTCTCGCGAATGTCTGGGATGAATTATTTCCTTGAACGAAATAAATTGTTCCAGAATCACGGTAAATCACTGGGTAGCATGTATTATATATCCTTATTTCTTCGCAGAAGTATAAGTTATGACCACCAATTTAACCATCTCATCGAGACGATTCAAATGAGTGACAACATATACTTTGGATGAAAATATTTTCCATCTTTTATACCGACCGAGGCATTATAATTCAGCATGTAATCAGTTAGCAGCACAAGTTTAGAGAACATGCTCAGAAAGTTTCATAATTATGTGACCGGAAGGGCAAAATTGTGGTCACTAGCTGGCTTTTGGCATAATAACGTGACCGGAATAACAGGGCAAAATTGTGGTCAATGGAATTTGAAACAGAATCCTTCACACCTTCAACACTACAAAACAAAAAGCCAACATGTGCAAATGCTGTAGATCCAGATGAGCCGGCTCGTAACAAGCCGTCTCATCAGGATCACCAGCATTTGTCAGCATTATTCAATACTGAAAATAAATCAGCATTTTCTCATTAAAGGTACATGCCCACTCAGTAGGCACATAATGTTCTTTTATATAGGAATTAAATAAGTGTGTAATTGTGTCACTATTCCAAAAGTTCCGCTATACAGATATAATCATTTAGAAATAATTATTTTACTGACAGTGACGCGCGGTGGTTACAATCAGGGCCCGGTTGCTCAAAACATCAGTTAGCTTAACGGACTGTTAAATCCTTAACTGAATGGTTAAAATCTCTGTTTAACAGAGATTTTAACCATTCAGTTAAGGATTTAACAGTCCGTTAAGCTAACTGGAGTTTTGAACAACCGGGCCCAGGCTATTTTCATATGCAAATGAGGCATGGTATTTTTTAATTATTTGTACTAAGTAAATGCATCACCTGAAAAAATAATATTTTCGACAGATTATAAACATTATAACATGTTGTGCCTACTGAGTGGGCATGTACCTTTAAATCTGATAGTTTTGTATAGTCTGTAGATATGAAATTTTCTAGCAAAATAATCATTCATTCATTTGGCATTATTATACATTTTGTATCAGACGTAAATTTCCACACTGATATCAGGGGCGATAACCGTGTTTCCTTAAACTGTTAATGGACATTACTGTTTATTTTCTGTATTGATTTTTTGATGTGCAATGATCATTCTTTATAATCTGTTGAAAATATTATTTTTTCAGGCGACGCATTTAAATACCGGTAGTATAAATATTAAAAAATATCATGCCTCATTGCATAATATTATATATGAAACTGAACAGCCTGAATTACCACCGCGAGTCACTATCAGTAAAATAAACATTACTAAATGATTATATCTGTATAGTGGGCACTTGTAATTTTTAGAACTGGTGGAATATAGTGATACAATTGTACAGAGCCAACATGTGCAAATGCTGCAGATCCAGTTCAGCCGTGCTCAACATTCACTTATTTGAGCTTCAAAAAGCAAACACTGTTTGCTTTTTGCAGCTCAACTAAGTGAATTTTCAACTTTATGAAAGTATTTTCACTACTCAATTTGAAAATCAATGCGTATTTTCACATTGCTGTGCGTATTGTGTACTCCCAATTGTGATAATCAATGCATATTCAGCTAAAATAATTGTGTAAAATACGCCAATACACACCTTATCTGGAGCTCTGCTTAGAAGTGAAAGGGGTATTAACCGAACAATCGGAATGGTGATACCATGTTTCTTTCACGGTGAAAACCATTTTAGGATATTTAATAATTCACGACCAAATCAATACAGTAAGAGCAACGTACTACAGGGAGATGGCTGTGTAAGATGAAGCTGACATTTATCAAACCAAATTGTCCTTGGCACCAGAGTAAACCCACTTCAACACAAACATGTGTGCCTAAACAGATTGCCTTAACCCTTTCACCCCTAAATAACTGGAATGGATTTGAAATGCTAATTGTGCAACCAATCGCACAGTCATAAACTGATGTTAAGACTAGTCCATTTATATAAATGGGAAGTGAAAAGACGAAAATATAAAAAAATATTTGCAAAAAGTGCAGATCGTTACGAGCCGGCTCATCTGAATCTGAACTGTTTGTCGGGTTCAAAGGATTAACATCAGTTTGGGTTCACAGAGGTGCCAAGTCAAGGTGTATGATCATGTCGTACTAACAACAAGTTCCGATTCAAAGTACGTATTCTTTTATAGTGTCCTTATTTCCTAACGGATTTTGATGAAATATAACGCATCAAACGCATCTTGTTAAGCTGCATTTGGTGGTCTCTGTATTTTCACCCAAAACTTCTGTCGTTTTTGCGAAGAATCGATTTTCGTGTCTCCGACACGGAAATCGATTCTTCGCAAAAACGACATAAGTCTGTGCCAAACTCCCTAGACCACCAAATGCAGCTCATTAAGACGCGTTTGCTGCGCCATATTTCGTCAAAATCCGTTGCATATTAAGGAAAATATCAAATAATACTTACTTTGGAGTGGGCGACGTTGTTGTTGTTGTAACCACGTGATCATGCACCTTGAGTTTGGATTCTCAGAGGTGCCAAGTGTTTTGTGGTGATTATTGTATGTTCTACATTTATAATGTACAGAGCTCCAGATAAGCTGCGTATTTGCGTAAATACCCAATTAAAATTGCCAAAAACCCAATTGAAATCAGTAGCGAGTATCAAAAAGCAATAACAATTTTGTGGTAAATTTATCATGCTGCAGAAAACAATAAACAGACCACAATATAGCATGTTTTTCTTATTTTTCCATGAAAACACATCTTGGTATTTCATTAGAATTGTCTCCAAGGAGACAATTCTAATGAAATACCAAGATGTGTTTTCATTTAGAAGCAAACTATTCAATAAGTGCAGTCTGCTGATGTGTAAACAGTAGCGTGATTGTATTTTACACAATTAAAATTTTGAAATACCCAATTGCTTCAGATATGATGGAGTGAAAATACTCAGTTACTAATTCCTTATCTGGAGCCCTGAATGTATATAGATTCAAGTCTATGCTGGATAATAGCAAAGGTCACTTATTGTTTACCCTAGTTTCTCGACCAATGAAAGAACAGCATTTCATCTCAATTAATCGCATATTGTGATGCTTTCGCCAATATCTATTAAATTAATCATTAACTGTTCACCGCTATATTTAGAACTGATTTTATGCCTTGTCATCAGTTCACGAGACGCAAAGCATATTACCGCCCACACATGCGATCACTTCGTGTCACACCGCCAAGCACATGCTAGTATAGTGATTGAAATCACTGTTTGGGGCAGAGCTTCGCGACTGGGCTGGTAAACAATAAGTATGTTATAGTTCACATATTGAATTTTTAATATGTGAACTACAACTTATACATACTGTGTTATTTTTGTAATTCACAAATATGAAAATATCTATCTCAAGTCTAACATTTCCGGTAAATTGCAACTATTTCATCAGCAGTTGTATATATACGGAGTGGAAAATTAAGAATTTATCGAGGCCTGCATGATCAGTAGCCTATTTCACCAACATCGCAAAGTATACTTATCTAGCAAAGTATACTTTGAGGGAGAAATTTTCAATTTTAGGATAAATTTATTATAATAATAAATTTATTACATTATCACAGCCATTTTGGCTGTGATAATGTAATAATACATTCAGTATAATAATTCTGCATACTTTTAATCATCAAATATATGCAGTGGTTAGTTCTATATGAAATAATGCATTTCAGGAAAAATAAATGATTACTCCCTCAAAGTATACTTTGCTAGACAAGTATACTCTGCATTGTTGGTGAAATAGGCTACAGAAGATATACAACATTTGGACATAAGTCTAAAATCGTTGACACTGACGCCACCGATCACGCCATGGGAATTGTGACTGCAACATCTCAGTTTCCACACAAACATGGGAAAGGTAAAATATATCATTATGTATGTTACACACGAACGTCCCTTTATAAATCTCTCCATCCTCTTGCATAAGTCTCCTACTTGTTACTGCAGAGCCAGTCTGTTACATAATCACAGGTTTGATGATTGTATGATTACTTGCCAATTGGATATGTTACATACCACAGACTGGGGTACATCTCTCTTCCAGAACCTGCTTGTTTACACTGCACAAAATACTATTCAAGCTACACCAGGAGATAACAAGGTTCTAACCTATGTCATGATGAATATGCACACTTTTACTTATTAATAAAAAAATATTTTATTATTTCTCACCAGAGTATCATGTTATTACCACTCAGTTGAACCGTCTCGTTGAGACGGTTCAAATGAGTGGTAACAACATATACTCTCAGTGAGAAATTGAGAATTAAAGAAAATAGAAAAAAAAAATTGGGAAATAAGGAGATAACAAGGAACTACTCATTTCAAGCTGAATTTAGACAACTTTTGTTGCAAATAAAAAACAAAATAGTTTTCTTACTTCCCATGACAGGTGTACGTTGTTACTACTCAGTTGAACCTGAATCGTCGGATAAAATGAGCGGTAACAACATATACTTTCATTGAGAAATAAACAAAATAGAATAAAAAAAATTGGGAAATTTTGAATCAGTATTCCGTATGAAAATGGGCTAAAAAGCATAATTTCTCCACTAACAGCCACACTTGTGAGAAGGTACATTAGTCCGTGTCCCTGTGAACCAGTTCAGTTCCAGTAGATTTTTTTGTATTCTATGTTTAGCCCAGTTTCCAGGCAACTGATTGGCGTCGGTAACCTGTAAGTTCTGTATTTAGCACCTGTCAGAGCTCTGATGAACAGTTACATCATTTACACCCTATTGTTAGCAGCTATTCACAAAAATACAGAGCTCCAGATAAGGTGCGTATTGGCGTATTTTACGCAATTATTTTAGCTAAATATACACATTGATTATCAAAAGTGAGAGCACAAAATATGCACAGCAATGTGAAAATACGCAGGGGGTATAGTACGCTTGAGGGTACATATTGTGACATATACACATGTTACACGGCATCTTTCTATGCTGTTCTTTGCAGTTATTTGCAAAAATATGGAATGGTTGGTTGGCAGAATGGATGGTTGACCCACTGGCTTGAAATCAATATTGGTTTAAGTATCGCCTCATTTACACACCATAACAGTGTTAGCTGTTAATTGCAAAACTATCACAGCGGCTAACAAGTGTGGCTGTGACTGGAGAAATAGGGCTCATCGCTCCAGATAAGCTGCGTATTTGCTTAAATACCCAATTAAAATTGCCAAAATCCCAATTGAAATCGGAAGTAGCGAGTATCAAAAAGCAATAAAAAATTTGTGGTACCTTTATCATGCTGCATACAACAATAAACAGACCACAAATATAGCATATTTTTCTTATTTTCCATGAAAACACATCTTGGTGACGATTCTAATGAAATGTCAAGACATGTTTTAATTTCGAAGCAAACTATTCAATAATTGCTGTCTATTCATGTGTAGGTGTAATTTTATTTTACACAATTAAAATTTTGAAATACCCAATTGCTTCAGAAATGATGGAGTGATCGACAATACTCAATTACTAATTCCTTATCTGGAGCCCTGGGGCTTATGGGATTTGTAACATTTGTAGATACTGATCAAGTAGCTCAGTCGATCACGTATCCTGATAACCTTCTAAATTGCTTGTTAGAAGCATAACATGTTTTTCATTGATAGAATGGCGAATAATGCAGATCCTGCTCAGACTGTGCGGATGCACAGGTTGATCTGGATCTACACTGGTCACAAAACCCATAACTCCCATTTCTCCAGTCAGAGCCACATGTAAGGAGTATGGATGGTGGTTACAACACTGCTAAAACTTGTGAAATACATATGTTACACCTTGCCTCATTTTCACGCCATACGCTAGCTGTTAATCGGATTTTATTTTTTTTGAAAAACATTCATAGAATGTAGGTCAGAGATTGTAACATATTTAACAGCGGAAATTGGCTCCGAGACCTTCCGTGTCTAGCTATGGCAGAGAAAACATGTTTGGATTTTAGTTTGTTATATTAACCCTTAGACCGCTACTCACAACAATTGTCGTCTGCTGTTGATTTGATATCTTGCCTTATTTCTCAATAAAAACATGCTTTGGCAGCACTTCAGAATCATTTCCAATGGAAATGATTCTGAAGTGCTGTCAAAGCATGTTGTAAATTATTCTAACGTGCTGTCAAAGCATGTTTTGGATGATAAAAATGGAAAATAGAAAATAAACAGCAGCTGACAAAACAATTAAGATAGCGGTGTAAGGGTTAATTAAAAGGAACTTGAAGGGTGTGACCTGTATAGCCCCTGTTGAATATTAATTGGCAATATAAGTATCCATCTCACTGATATGTACAGATAGGCATTTTCACTTTTTAACCCATAGAATGCGGAAAACAAAATTTGTTGTCTGTTGTTGTTTCATATTTAACCCTTAGACCGCTACTCACAACAATTGTCATCTGCTGCTGCTTTTATATCTTAGCTTATTTCTCAATAAAAAACATGCTTCGACAGCACTTCAGAATCATTTCCAATGGAAATGATTCTGAAGTGCTGTCAAAGCATGTTGTAAATTATTCTAAAGTGCTGTTACAGCATGTTTTTGATGATAAAAATGGAAAATAGACAGCAGACGTCTAAGGGTTAACATGAAATGGCAGCACTTTAGAATCATTTCCATCCAATGAAAATTATTATAATGAGCTTCCAAACTATGTTTTTGTTGATAAAATTGAAATTAAACAATTAACAGCAGACGACAAAATTTAATTAAACATTGCAATAGTTAAAATTCAAATGGGATTGAGTTAAAGGTACATGCCCACTCAGTAGGCACAAAATGTTCTTTATAGGAATTAAATACGTGTATAATTGTGTCGCTATTCCACCAGTTCTAAAAATTACGAGTGCCTGCTATACAGATATAATCATTTGGTAATATTTATTTTACTGTTAGTGACGCGCGGTGGTATCGGACTATTTTAGTATGCAAATGAGGCATGATATTTTTTAATTATTTATACTAATTAAATGTGTCACCTAAAAAAATTATATTTTAGACAGATTATAAAGTATGATCATAGCACATGAAAAAATAAATACAGAGAATAAATACTAATGTCCGTTAACATTTTAAGGAAACGCGGTTATCGCCCCTGATATCGGTGTGAAAATTCACGTCTGGTGTAAAATGAATAATAATGCTGATCAATACGTGGGGTAATGGTAAATGAATGTTTATTTTGCAATAAAATGTCACCGATTATGTCTCTGATATAAATAACATTATGTGCCTACTGAGTGGGCATGTAGCTTTAAGTTACACAATTATGAACTTGCATATTTTCTGTAATAACATGTTTTGAACCAGCCCATGGGATCCTACATTTAATGGTTGTAGAGATGACAGTCCCATCCATTTTCCTGAGCATTTCTGGGCAGGTTTTCCAATTATTCTAATGATCATGGTATTTCAACATACCAGATGTGACTCATCACAGCAAAGTTGGTCCAATTCACCATTTGGCCAGTGTAACATTTACTCAATTAAATAACTCTCAGTAATTAACCAATTAGTGAAGTCAAATTGAATGTTGTAGCATCATAAGAGGAGTCGCGGGCTGAACTACGAACAGTGTAGCCCCAGATCAGACTGCGCGAATGCGCAGGCTGATCTGGGACTACACTGTTCACAAACACGTTTGTGCCTTTTGTCGCCGGGCGTTTCACATATCGGTCCAAACGAAGTGCCAATATTTCTGCAATAACCATTTACAACTCACAACCATGGAAATAATGTTCACTCTTTAACCTTTACGTATTATATACAACAAAACAACGTGCCTGATAACCATTGTATATATTGTTTTCTTCAGTGAAGTATATTCTGGGATCATTGGCTTGCCGTAGACATTTATTATACCCACTTTTTGTAGAAAAATTGTTTATTGTTTTCGTCACGGGTGTCCCTTTGCAAATTTGCCTTATAAGTTGTATAATTTCTAAACTGTAATAGATGGAGCTTAATACTTCATATAAATTTTCTTTATACCGGAAGGTAGATACTGGAAATTAATTAAATTTTAAATCCGACCCTTGGGACATGGATTATCTCCCATTTTGGATCTAAATTGTCCGTACGTTCGTCCGTCATGTTTCTTGAACATTACGCAAACATTGTATTAGCGAGCCTACCTCACCAAACCCCCGGTTACCTATGTAAACAGCGGGTTTGGTGAGGTTGCCGCGCAATAGGTAATGCGGTCAAATAGGTCACGATGCAGTGACTATTTTCAATCAATAACTTATGTTGTAAGCGATTGTAATGTGTATTTTCAATATTTATATTATTAAAATGTATCATATCGGTACCCCTTTAAGTAATATTTGTATATTTTAAATGTAATGATGTTGTCATGAAGCGCATGAATATAAGTATTAATTAATCCAGTTTATATTGAGGCAAATCACACAGCCTAAAAACATAGTGCTGGAGTATAAACCATAGTATTGTATATTATTCATAAGTATATCACTATTAAACATTAATTACAATATGTATGCATATTATTAAAACAGTAGATGCTACGCTGTTTCGCTGTATGTGATATTTATAACAAAATATTTTTTTTATTCGTCCGCGTACGGATTTCTGTCACACAAAGCGCCATTTTCAGTTCATATTTTGACCTGTGCATATGAACCGGACTAAGTTTAAACAACGCTCGATTCCGTCCAATTCAGATTTCTCTGCAGAATGTTCAGACTAACTACATATTAAGTAATGTTGCTAAATAAGTGTTAACGGCTGGAACATGGTTATCACTAAAAGGAAGAAACCACAGTCGTATTATTTAAAAATAAGATTTACCTGAGACCTCATGGAGGCCGCCATTAATCCAGTGTAAACAATAGACCGTGTGATCCCATTTCCTGAGTAGCCCCCGCTTAGTGAAACGATGTGCTAATCATGATATTATGTTCCCCAATAATTGGAAACGGTTTGAATTTCTCGGTAAAAACTACGAAAGTCATAAAAAAATAACGATGTATATTTAACATTGGATACGCTTAAATGGTATTACTCTCTCATCGGATCGTCAGTTGTCGTCGATAACGATTTAACGTACTGATCTGGTCTTAATTTATTGTCAACTTTCAATGCCATTTACAGAATATATGGTTAATTTTGGAAATAAATAACAGCAACTTACGATGACGTCTGCTCTGAAATATCTGTCAACATGCGGACGTAATTTAAGGAAATCGATTATATTTTAAGGCTACATCTGTGACTAATTACGAATTTATGTATGGTCTTTGGCTACACCCGACACATTACACAGATCTAGTTGTAAATACACGTCGCTTTGTGTGGGGAAAAAATCGATAATGCGTAGTTGTGTGTGACGAGGTGTTGATCTGATGACACCACACAGCTGCGACCCTTAGGCAATGTTTTGAAATTGACGTGTCGTTTTGATGTGTGCCGCAACACCTCACTGTCGGAGACAACATGACAATTAACGATATACTCTCGATTATACACAGATCTATTAGGCCAGTTTTTTTTTATTAGTTGGTTTACAGATCCGCCGACCCGATTTTTTGACAATGTGGAAAAAAATAAAAAATTTAATTTCCGATTTTTTTTTAGATTTTTTTAACTCCGATCCAAAAAAAAAAAATAATTTTTTTTTTCTGTGCCGAGAAAAGTAAGTGGCGGAAACCGGATCTTAGCAGCAGCGACAACAACAACAACCTGTGGACGATTCGATATGATTTGATATATCTCTGTTTCAGATTGAATGCAAAAATTCAAAACCTTAACGCTCGGGTAAATGGCCTATATTTTCTGTTTTCTTGCTCCGATGTGCTTCATATTTCATGTATGCGTTCTTCCTAGGGTCCTCTACCGCCCTGCCACAAATCCACACTCGTGCCACCCCCACCCCCATGATATTCGTTTCAACTATATCGCCGCTTCGTTGTCTTGTATTTAATTATACCAGATACGGTATTAATATGTACGCATTAATTACGCAACCCATTCACAGTGATCAACATTCAACAGTATGTGAATATGAAACTGAGTTGCTATGTAGAATATAAAGAAACTTGCTGAACCGACTCCCTACGTTAACCGACAATGTCCGAGACGATGCCGGTTAACACAAGTTTCACTCTATCACAATCACTGGCCTTTTTGTTTTTTACCGACCACAAACCGACCCAACCATGAGCCTTAAAAAGGTGAACCGACCCAACCATGTGCCTTAAAAAGGTGATTTTTATGGTGTTCGGACCGTCCGTCTGTCCGTCACATGTTCGGTTAACCACTTTGTAACAGTTTCTCAAACCGGCCATATCTTTTACATAAGTTGCTCAAGTTCTTCAATATTTCAACACATCATTCATTGGTATATGTGTGCTATACCTGCCTTGTCATACTTTATATTACCTTGACCTTTTGACCTTCACAGGGCTGCTGAAAGGACTTAACCAGTTTGTCACAGTTTCTCAAACTGGCCATAGCATCTACATAAGTTGCTTAACTGCTTCAATATTTCCATACTTCATTCATTTGCATGTATGCTACACCTGCCTTGCCATACTACATATAACCTTCACCCTTTGACTTAACACTTTTGGTTCACCCGTTTGTCAGTTTCTTCAATATGCCGCCGGTGGCATCCGCGTTCGACTTTTTTTTTTTTTTTTTTTTTCCTTGACCGACCCAACCCTGTGCCAAAAAGAATAAAAAAATTGAAAAAACTTTTTTTTATTTTTATTTTTTTCCGACCGACCGACCCGATCTCGCGAAAAAAAAATCCGTAAACCAACAAATAAAAAAAAACTGGCCTTAGACGGCTGGTTATTTAAAATAAAGAGTAGTTCAGTACACCTTCGCCGATATTGTTTTTAGAAAATCAGTAATATTTTCCGTAAATGGTGTTGAAAAGTTGACAAAAATTCTATCACCGTATTTAGTTGTGCCGATATTGTTTTAAAAAATCAGTAATTTTTTTCCGTAAATGGTGTTGAAAATTGACAAAATATATAGCCGCATTTCTCCGATATTCGTTTAGAAAATCACCAATATTTTCTGTAAATGGTGTTGACACAAAATGCAGCGTTCACGCGGAATTCAAATAAAATACAAAATAATAATTTAATAAATAGACGCCAATGGCTACTGTGTTTGCGGCCAGTGAATTCTGGTCGTGGTAGCCACAGGCGCAGTTCGAACAGTGTTGTGAGCAGATGGAGGACAATAATTATTTCAAATTCATAAAAAAATGTTTGCTGTCCGAAAATTAATTAATTGTGACAGCCAAAAAAAAAAGATTTTGGGACAGTAAAAACATTATATGGTATAGACAGTATAGACAGTACCTCAAACTTAAAAAAAACAGTAACAAACTGTCTGTGTATATTACTTAAAACTTATAACATCAGTAACAAACTGTCTGTGTATATATTACTTAAAGACAAGACACTTTAATTGTTGGTAAGTTTCTATCAATTTATAGGTATTTTTATTAAAATCATAAAATTGTGAAAATATTAAAAAATATTAAAATCACAAAAATAATATATATGGAGAAAAAATGGAAAATTATTTCTAATTTTAGTTTTTATTATTCATACTCACCTGAATGGTTGCAAACTGATAGGTTGCTATGAAATCGTCCTAATAATAAAAATCTGCCTACTCTAATCACTCAAATAACCCACCACAGACCATTCCGCTCTACCCACAGCCAATTGGCTAGTCCGCTATTTAAACTCCTCCTATTATTGTTAGGTATACAGCTACAAAAGTAAATCATTTCCATATGGAAATGACACTGCTAGATAAAAATAGCCTGAAGTATACTAAGTAGGGAGAAGATAAAACCATCAAGCGGGGACGGGAGGAGGGTCTACCTTACCATTCAGGTGAGTATGAATAATAAAAACTAAAATTAGAAATAATTTTCCATTTTTATGTCTTCAAACTAACCTGAATGGTTGCAAGAATTCGTAGTGATGGTGGGAGGTATTCTCACTACTCATACTCGACCGGAATGGTAAGGCAGATTAAAAACCCTCAAAACAGACAAAAATATTTGGTCTAGGTACAAACTTGGGTGTTACCTATATAGTAATAACATGGTCTCACCCTAGAATCATAGGGGAGCCCAAAGCGGTGGGCCCCCCCCCCTTTTCTACGAAAGTAGAAGAGAGGTGGATAAAGACAAGCACCACCACGCTAGTCTCGTAGACTGACTCGTAGACTCCAACCTGCTATACTTGGTTAGAACGCCGGAGAATACTCAAGGTATAGCTGCTGCTTACCAGACGAAGCCCTGGCGAATGTAGTCGCCCGGCACTTCACACGCAATAACTCAACTGAGATAAACTCAAAGTCTATACATAGTCTAATGACGACACACGACTCGTACATATCGAGAACACAGTATAAACGCCCTAAGCACTAAGGTCATCCTAACAAGCAAGTGCTGAGGAGTTAAACTGGCCCTAAAGCCAGATCAAAACCTATACCAGGGTTTGACACTAACTTTTGGCCCAGGGATTCCGCAGCATGGACATCCCTATTGTTACATAATGTTGAATGGGATTTTCTTGAAAATGCAGTGATTCCTCCTACAAAACAGGGATCCTCGGGATCTCGGGACACTGCGAGTGTCGACCACTGTATACCTATAAACCCATGTATAGTAGACAAAAAAGTGAAACACTATCCTTTTGCAACAACACTGCTACAAACTAGAAAGGTAGCCTCGCCCTAATTGAAACATGTACAAAACAATGCTCCTGGGCCAGCGTGATGAACCGTAAGAACCATAGATCACCACAGATCCCCGTTCATCAACAAAAGCAAGTGAAGTTCATCGAGCGGAGAGTCACACTTACCAACCCCCAGGATTCCACTGGGACTGTAAAGACAAAAACCGAATAATCGGGTAATCAGAAAAAATCGCAGACTATCGCGAACAGGTAGATCCAATCAGCCTCCTAAACTTGATGCTACCAGGCTGATAAACCCACAACTGCACCCGCTGCTACTAACGGACCCAGTTCTTAAACATCTCCCTGAGATGCCAACCCCATGTCGGTCACATGAGGAACATGGAGAGAAAAGGGGGTTACTTTCCGGAACACCACATATGTATTCCGGAACACAAATCAGTACTCACTTATATGCATAAAAAATAAGTTAAATATAGCCTTGGCCCAAGTTTCGGCTACCATGAGCACCCGAATAACTACAATAACACTGATTGCAAGACGCAAAAACATCACCGCGCTGTGACAGGACCAAATTGGGCCATGTCTCGCTGTAATCATAGATGAACGAAGTGTTGTCCTAACTTCTTCCGATAAAACAATCCCCAAATAAGTTGGCTGCACGCTTAGATCAGACATTATACGAATTACGTGATGAATAAATCAATATCTCTGAGCGCTGGAATATCAAATGGTAATCGCCTAGACGAGAATGATAACGGGTAAATAAAACAATAGGATTATTGGCAGAATTGTATTTAAAGAACGAAATAATAATATCCAGATATACCGCGCCGATCAAAAATCGTACTTTTAATAGTAATCCGTACTACCGTCTATCTAACGTATTTCCCGGAATAAATACGGAAAAATCGTAACAGTTGGCAGTTACGCATCTCCTGCCAGTGCAGAGAGCGATCATAGAAAGAAGTTGAGACTACATGCACCTCGTGCATTTAGGGCCTAAACAACTCAGCTGCAGAACCACTTACTGTAGAATAAACTCAAGTAATGGCCCTATCTATCCAACGGAAGACAAAGGATTGCGATACCTCCCGTTGGCTTAAAATTGGTAATAAAAAACTTTACGGTCGGACCGGATGTCCTAATTCTTCCGAACCTAATGCTTCATCGCACGGACTGGACAGAACGTGTGAACCACTGTCGCTGACAGGCGTGACGGAGGGAGGCCCGAACCACAACTGATTCCAGATCATGTGAGAAGGGATAAAGTATCTGAGGGAGAAATCTCGGTCATAGGAGAAACTGCTGATGGTGTAAACAGTAGTGTGCTTCTATTTAACACAATTAACATTTTGAAATACCCAATTGCTTCAGAAATGATGGAGTGACAACAGCATGTTGTATATACAGTCGATACGCGGTATGTCGACATTGCTTACATCGATATACCTGCTTATGTCGATATACGCTAGTGGTCCCGGCCGAACTGCTATATAACTCATACATTACATACCTGATATATCGATATCGGAAATGTCGACATTTCGTTTATATCGATGTGGAAAACAAGTGCCGATGGTATAATTAATACACATTATACTGTAATGTCGATATGCAATTTGAACAGCGGCCGTCGTAAAGTCTGGTCAAACTTAATTGGCACAGGTAAGTTTCTCACACATACAAAGTGATCAAAACATGCCGCCGGTAACCGTGTTACAAATCGCGGAATACCGTCAAAGCCGACCACGTAAGCCTGGTCAACCAATTAACGACAGTGTGACGTGAAATCACAAAAATACTCTTGTTAATAGCCAATTATATGCTTGACATGAATCGATCCGTAAATGCCATAATCATTAACGGACGCTTGTTTATAATAATTACAATTGAGTGAATTACATGCGATCTTATAAACACGAACAGTTGGTATCTCAAATCACTTCCTTAGCAATGTCCAACATGCCGTACATGGGTCCGAAGTTATACTGGAACGAGTAAATTGAAAAGTCCGAATCGGTACGTGGGCGCAAACAGTGGAAAAAATAAAACCGACGTTTGAGCCTTGCCGCAACAAAACCACAAATGGATACCCCCATCCGGACAAGATAGCACTGGACACCAACGGATGCAGAAGCCATTCCGTCAGAACCGGAGATGACCGCAGAAACCATAACCACCTGTCCGTGCAGAACAGAATCCCGCCGCGCTGTCAACCCCGGAACACTGCCAAAAGCTAAAACATGTTGATGTGTCCCTGAGTTTCCTGCACTGACCACCAACACACCAATGTAGGGGCTCCAATGAGCCCCCCAGCCTTCTCACGACGCGTCTGTGGACAGAAAGCGAGTAGGAGGAGGTAACACATATGGGGAAATCCCTGTAGGAACCAGACCTCCACTGCCCACCATCTGATACAACGTAGGAAGATGGTGATCCTAGGCAGAGACCGATCCAAAGGATCGGGGTTGCGGCCTCCATAGCCCTAGTAAGTAATACTGGAGGTCGCAAACATAACCTTCCCCTATTCTGCACCCCGAAATTCCAGGAGTGCAGAAATTTCCTAGCTGACAGAGAACCTCTGACCAGTACCCGGAAACTAAAACAAGATGCCACGCACCCTGTCCAAAGGTACTATGATGACTGATAGATCGGTCAATAAGCTAATTCCCACCTAAGAAAAATCCTGTGTGGGAACCAACTACGACTACTCTAGATCTAAAAGACACAAAACTCGGAAACAACTTAAACTTTCCGAGAGCATCTGCGGAAGGGGCAACGTGAAGTACGAGACCCGCAGATCTATGGAAACAACCCAGTCTACCGGGTAAATGGCGCTCCGACCACGTCCCGAACTTCCTCTATAGCACTATACTTCAAGAGAGAGACTCTACTAAACCCTTGAAAATACCCCCGTAAGGGGAAACGACCCCACAGGAGGTAGACAAGAAGGAGCAGCAGGAGGGACCATCGGTACCGTAGCTGCCCTTTGGCCGTTCGATCGCACAATTAACAGAGGTCAAAAGAGGCGAACGAAGCAAAACTATAGCCGTTCAAGAAAAAAAACTAGCCGGCTATCACTGTGTCTCACCTGGACAAGAGCATGTCCATAGAAAACTCCAAAGACATGTTGACAAGAGGCTTAGCGGCACAAATCGCCGACTGAAGCACTGCGTCCAGAGACGATGAATCATACTGATTCAAACATAAATCGAAAGTTGGCATAGCCACAATCGACTTAACAGCCTACCCCCATGCCTTCGCAAACGCGAACCAGGACCAGGAGCCGAGATATCCCAAACGCTGCGGCGTCCTTGTCCAGAAACGGAGATCTCAAAAACCATACCGCATAGAGGGGCATGTAGAACTTAGACCCCAGTGTGGCGATCAAAGTTTGAGCACTAGGAACCCCGCAGTGGCCAAATCCTACCTAAAGCTCCCCAATGTACGTAACAAGAAGCCCTACTGTAGGAGAGCAATGAAACCACGACAACTCCGGCAATTCCACCACCACCGAATCAGCCTCACAACAGCCATCCGAGGAAGTACCCCTATGGGAGGCTCCACTGGCAAAACCACCAGCTGTGAAAGAGCCGACAAACCCACTAAGTACTAGGACTTAGACAGGAACTCCAGAATCTTAGCCAACTGAACCATCATAACTCTATCGCGTGTCGAGTCCTGAATATAGACTGGGAATTCGAACTCACATACACTCGAATAAAGAGCAGGCCAGACAAGTACGGAGCCAAAGCACCACGGCGTCCAATACCACCTCGACCGTCTCCTCCGAGAACGGAAGAGCTAGATCTCGAGGAGCCGGATACAAAAACACAATATGTACACAGGATACGAACCCACGAACACCCCGGTCAGAAATAGTTGCTACCCCGGTGCCCGGTACCCGGTGCCTACCCGGTGCCCGGTGCCCGGTGCCCGGTGCCCGGTGCCCGTAACACAATACCGGCACCTCTCCTGCGAGAGTTAGGGTACGTTGTGACCGGGAACGGGTGAATGTGATAAGCACCTGCCGCAGCAACCCTAGACTGGTAGTCATCTACCACATACGTGGAATCTGATTCAACAGAACTGTACTGTATCGTTCCAAATAGTATATGTACTGCCGAAGCTAGTACTACATGTAGAAGCCCTATACAACCGTCTCCTACGACGAACAGGAGAACGAGATCTAGATGAACCTGTTCCAAAACCTGAGAATGACCTCGAGGAAAAGGAAGAACAAGATCTAAACTCCGAACCCGAAATCGAAGAGCTAACCCAATCCTGACCTACGACGAGATCGACTCCTCGACTTACGTGAACACGTAAAACGAAGACCAACCGAAGACAAGAACGTCTTCCTACCGGAAGCAGCAGGCTGTCCAAGGAGAGTCTGGTGCCCGGTGCCAGGTGTTTGACCGGTGCCCGGTAGCCTAACCGGTGCCCGGTGCCCGGTGCCATAATGCCCGGTGCCATAATGCCCGGTGCCCGGTGCCCGGTGCCCGGTGCCCGGTGACATAACCGGTGCCCGGTGCCCGGTGCCCGGTGCCCGGTGACATAACCGGTGCCCGGTGACATAACCGGTGCCCGGTGACCGGCGCCCGGCGCCCGGTGACCGGTGCCCGGTGCCCGGTGCCCGGTGCCTACCCGGTGACCGGTACCTCTACTGTGAGAGGCTACACCGGGCGCCTCTACTGTGAGAGGCTGGGTTCGCTTTGAACCGGGTGTTATGGGAACAAGCACCGCCAAAGCAACCCTGTGATAGGTATAGTTCTATGAGAACCGGGTGATATGAGATCAGTACCGGACCCAGCAGCCCAGTATCCCCTGCATGGATCACCGGCCTATCACCTGAGCAAAGTTTCGAAGTCAGAGAACCTGACCGAACTTTCTCAACGGAACCAGATCCCCCCGATGGGGGGATCCCATCTGGCACACCCTCCGAAGCCTTACCAACCTCGGAAGGCCCCACCGCTCCCAAGAGCTGGAAAGCGGCCACAGACTACTTAGAACGTGAGATATGGGTCCTACGATACCCATCCTTACCCCACGTCGTATCCGTCCAACGGACAGACAACTCACATGGCCTCTCCTTGCAACACCCGCCACAGGCATAAGCACCTGTTCCTTATGGGTGTCCCACGGAGAAGTCATGTGCCCACAAGCAGAGCGTGATTGCGGCATGCTAACCGGTATTGTAATACAAAACCCGATAGAATACACCGCAATACGCTACAAAAAATGTGTCACGGGAACGAATCCACTAAGGGACGAACCCGTTAGGGTACGAATAACGTACACGCGCAACCGCGAAAATACGTGACACAGAATAAAACACAGTGAAAAACCCCAAAAAACGCAAAGGAGAATAATCACGCAACACGAATGAGTGATAGTAATATGTATTGAACAATATCAAATGACAAATAAGGTACAATACACGGCAGAAATTCAAAATTAGAACGAAATTATGGGAGATACAAAATATACCTGCACCCTGATAGCGTCCTAAAAATAATAGGAGGAGTTTAAATAGCGGACTAGCCAATTGGCTGTGGGTAGAGCGGAATGGTCTATGGTGGGTTATTTGAGTGATTAGAGTAGGCAGATTTTTATTATTAGGACGATTTCATAGCAACCTATCAGTTTGCAACCATTCAGGTTAGTTTGAAGACATAAAAATGTTTATACCAAGTCGAGGTTTGAACCCCCGACCCTTTCGGGAATCGGTAATTAAATCATTGAAGTCGGCGACCTTAACCTCACGACTGTTGCGCCATTTATGACAATCACAGTTATACAGAAGTGCTATCAGTATTACGCCACCATTTGAACGTAATAATTATTAAATTATTTGCAACTCCATCTACAACAATACCGTTACAGAGATACGCTATTGAAACAACATGTATTAGTACCCATAACATAACAAAGTAATGTATCATTATATATCACAGGAGATAGCTTAAAACTATATATCCTAATCATAAACAGAACAATCCGCTTGGCTCGTATGAAAATAGTTTGCGTGATATTGATTATCTCCCTTGCCGAAAGTAGTTCAGTGATTTATTAATTCCAAATAAGACGTGTTTGCGTAATGAAAGAAGTAAAACTGTTTAACCATAATAGGTAGGGACTTGAAGCTTGGTGTGCGCCTTCCTTATGGTGTGTAGATGCGTAAAGTGAATGTCGAATTTTTATCCTCCTCCAGTCATGGATTATCTCCCCCTTTTCGACATTTGGGAAAAGTGGGTATATTGTGATGGCGCGCTATCGAATGTGCTCTAAATATACATACTTTTTTCACAAATGAGAGAATAGATGGGACTATAGAATTAGGAGTATATGTTTTATTTCTCTGTAAATAAGTCTTGAAATTTCATTAGAATTGAGTCCTCAGGACTCAATTCTAACGAGATTCCAAGACATATTCATGATATTTGTCTGCTAGTTTTGAACTATTTATAGCCCACAAGTTTCCCAGCATGCAAATAGTTAAATAAAACTTTACAGCATGTGAATGTAAGAAATTAATGTTACTTGATTCTTCATGTAAGTTATAAGCTATTGTAAAGCAGTGCTCCAGATAAGGAATTAGTAATTGAGTATTGTCACTCCATCATTTCTAATCAATTGGGTATTTCAAAATTTTAATTGTGCAAAATAGAATCACACTATAGCTATACTGTTTACACATCAGCAGACCACACTTATTGAATAGTTTGCTTCTAAATGAAAACACATCTTGGTATTTCAACGATGTGTTTTCATGGAAAAATAAGAAAATATGCTATATTTGTGGTCTGTTTATTGTTTTCTGTAGCATGATAAAGATAGTGGAGCGCCGTGGCGTAATGGTTAGTGTGTCGGACTACTGATCCAAGGGTCGTGGGTTCGAGCCTGACTAGCGGCGTGCGTTGTGTCCTTGAGCAAGACACTTTATCCACACTGCTCCAGTTCACCCAGCTGTAAATGGTTATCGATAATTCGTAGTTGCTCTGTAAATACGAATTACCGGCTTCTCTCAAAAATCTCTACCTCCGTTCTTTCTCCCATTCTTGGGAGACGGCATGCAAGGTCATAGAGCCAGTGCCGCCGTTAAATATAAGCTAATTGGTTATTTACGCAAATACGCACCTTATCTGGAGCTCTGGTAAAGAACGTTTAGAGCGCCTATGAAAGACACAATCATCGTCTTTGGTACGCTGTATATCATCAAAATCCGTCTGTGTGAAAGATTTTAAAGAAAATATGCTGTAAACATTACGTCACAGATTACATCACGTCGGAAAATCAGGTTCGGATCCTGTATCCTGTAATCCGTGTCAGACGACCTTATCACACAAGATTGCTCACAAGCTCCAGATAAGTTTTCTATTCTAAAGAGAATGATACACCATATTTCAAATTCAATGCGTATTTTACTTTTACAAATGTATTATTGATTTACTTCCTTATTAAATTGGCGACAAATGATAAAAAATGAAACAAATTTAAAAATTCACTTATTTCAGTTGCAAATGCTTTTTGCAGCTCAACTAAGTAAATTTTCAACTTTATTACAGTATTTCCCTACTAAATTTGCAAATCAATGTGTATTTTCGCATTCCTGTGAGTATTTTGTTCTCCCACTTTTGATAATCAATGCGTATTCTGCTAAAATAAGTTTTGTTTGTTGGGGTTTAACGACCTATCAACAAGGTCATTTAATTAAGGCCGGGTCAATGGATTTAGCACTGAATCCCATATATTACCTGTGCAATAAGTGTGTAAAATACGCCAATACACACCTTATCAGGAGCACTGCACTCGGGCTCCGCTGGGAACCCTGTAGCCGATTTCACCAACATTGCAAAGTATACTTTTATAATCTAGCAAAGTATACTTTGAGGGAGAAATTTTCAATTTTAGGATAAATTTATTAATTTTTATTGTACTGAATTTATTACATTATCACAGCCATTTTGGCTGTGATAATGTAATAAATTCAGTATAATAAGTCTGCATACTTTAATCATCAAATATATGCAGTGGTTAGTTCTATAGGAAATAATGCATTTTGGGAAAAATAAATGATTACTCCCTCAAAGTATACTTTGCTAGATAAGTATACTTTGCAATTTTAGTGAAATAGGCAGAGCTCCAGCTAAGGTGCATAATTTGGAGGTAAATTTCTTATTTCTCCATCAAAAATGGCAAGTTGGGAGTGCTTTAGAATCGTCTCGATGAGACGATTCTAAAGGACTCCCAACTTGCCATTTTTGATGAAGAAATAACAAAATTTCACCCCAAGTTGGTCAAATTACGCACCTTAACTGGAGCTCTGCTGGTATGAATGGATTCAAAGTTCTAGGTTTGAACCTGGATAAGGATCAATTGCAACTTACCAATATATCCTCCCATTCTTCAGTCAGGAATTAGAAGTTGAAACCTCATTTCAGATAAAAGATATTTTTTATACTCTCGGTAAATTAGTTCAATAAATATTCCATCGATTTGTGACCCAACTCACTCCGAGATTCCCATCAGAGAGCATTAGAGGTTATCCAGAAATGAGAATAAATATCGTCCACACTGTTACAGAATGGTATTAAACTGTTATAGGCGGGATTCAACTACATGCAGTAGTATAAAATTTGTTTTCGTTACTTTCTTAATTTTTGTTGCAAAGTATATGTTATTACCACTCATATGAACCATCTCGATGAGACGGTTCAAATGAGTGGTAACAACATATACTTTTATTGTGAAATAAACAAAATAATCAGATTTTTCAATAAAATATATTGTATACATATACTTCAATGGGTTAACCCTTTCAACACTCGTGACGAGCCATCTCATCAGGATCTGTACTTTTTGCAAGTAATTTTCACATTTTTTACAACAAAAACACCCCCTTTCCATAAATGGACTAATATTTTCGTGATGATTTGATTGGTTGCAAAATTAACATATCAAAATCCATTCCAGTTACGTAGCGGTGAAAGGGTTAACCTCTGCTTTGCCAGCATGAACAGATATTATCATCATATATAAATTACGGCAAATCACACCAAACTAGCATATTTAAGTTTCTAGTAGGTGTCCTATTTAAAGAGGTTCTAAGGTAATATTTTATTCATATTTCCATCAGCAAATTGTCGGAGTATGATGGGTGTTGCAATTATCCCCTGTCCATTATATCTCTGGTGGGATCCGACAGCCAGATAGGAAAGGCCATCACATAAAAATTCCTGTATGTGGGAGTTGCCAAGCAATTCCATAGGTACATATAGATCAAGTCGTGCCAGCAAGAGTCAACAAGAGTGCCGAAGATCACAATATACGCCCGTCGAGGCAAGGCCAGTCAACAAGGGAAGATAACTTATCTTGACGTGATAAACATGTACGTAAACCAAAATTGGTTACGATCCGTCCAAGTAGAACTCAACTTATTGAGTGGACAAGTATACGGAGTCCGAAAACCGATAGGCTTCTTCATCTTGCTGTGATACACATGTAGAACTTGAGTTATTGCATGGACAAGGATACAGAGTGCGAAAATTAAAAATGGCTGCCAAGGGGAGATAAGTATCGGAAATTTTTCAAAATCAATAGGCTTCTTTGTCTTCCCATGATAAACATGTATACCGAATTTGGTTTCGATCGGTGAAGTATAACTTGAGTTATTGCGTGGACAAGGATACAGAGTGCGAAAATTAAAAATGGCCGCCAAGGGGAGATAAATCATGGGAAAATTTTGAAAATCAATAGGCTTCTTCGGCTTGCCGTGATAAACATGTATACCAAATTTGGTTACAATCCGTCAAGTAGACTCTAGTTATTGTGTGGAAAAGCTGTGCCCGACCGCCCGCCGCCTCCCCTCCAGCCCGTACAAGATGAATACATAATACGTCCCGTTTTTTCAAACGGGCGTATAAAAATCAGATCTTCCGATACAAGCTGCTTCTAATTCTATCACATACTAGTATATTTGGTCAATATATTTAGATTATATATGTGATTTATTGATTGGTTGATGAATTTAATTATTTAATTGGTGGATTAAATGTAATGCCCACTGCCGGCTGAGTAAAGGTACCTTACCACACAGGACCTCCAGATAAGTTGTGTATCTACAGAGTATTATACCCCCATATTTCAAATTCAATGCGTATTTTACTTTTACAAATGTATAATTGATTTTCTTCCGGAACGAGTAGGAACAAATGATAATGAAATAAAACAAATTAAAAATTCACTTATTTGAGCTGCAAAAAGCAAACACTTTTGCAGCTAAACTAAGTAAATTTTCAACATTATTACCGTATTTTCACTATTCAATTTGAAAATCAATGCATATTTTCACATTGCTGTGAGTATTTTGTACTCCCATTTTTGATAACCAATGCGTATTCTGCTAAAATAAGTGCGTAAAATACACCAATACGCACCTTATCTGGAGCTCTGCCACTTTTGCAACAAGTGGAAATTCTGTTAATCTTGCACATTCACCCAATAAGATTAGAAGAGATAATCTTTGCTGATGACCGTTAACCTAGTATACTTCAGTGATTGCATGGTGAACAGCCATAGTCCCTGTAGCCTATTTCATCAACATTGCAAAGTATACTTTGAGGGAGTAATCATTTATTTTTCCTGAAATGCATTATTTCATATAGAACTAACAAATGCATGTATTTCATGATTAAAAGTATGCAGAATTATTATACTGAATTGATTACATTATCACAGCCATTAATGTAATAAATTCAGTATAATAAAAATTAATAAATTCAGTATAATAAAAATTAATAAATTTATCATAAAATTTAAAATTTCTCCCTCAAAGTATACTTTGCTACTAAAGTATACTTTGCAATGTTGATGAAATAGGCTACTGATCAGACAGGCTGATCTTGGGCTATGCTGGTCACAAACGTTGTAAAGGTCCCTTGTCCTGACAAAATTTGTTTGATTTATTGGTGTTTAACGGCCTATCAACAGCTAAGGGCATTTAAGGCCGGGCCAACTGGTTCTATCCCATATTTAACACGCTGCATTGGGGGAAAAATCCCAAAATCAGAACTGAATAATGACAAAATTGGAAAGCTTCCTCCAAGTCCAAGTCCAAGGGATAATTGTTATAATTGCTGTCCCGAGTATACTAGACATATATTGATTCTAGTTGTCCTTTGCTTACAATTACTTGCACTTACAATTACTTGCCCTTTGTGGGGACATTATAGTAAAGGTCACAGTTCAAAGTTCTCATACTGGACAAGATTAGGTAGATTATAAATTATCAGGTACCATTATATATTGTACACAGTGACTAAATATAGACTGGCCGATAACACTGTGCTGAATGTATTGTCGCTGATATAAAGCGTGACAGTCAATCCGTATTCTAAAACTACTTTTCATGAAGTTCTATTTGTCAGATACTACCATGTGACATCCTGATTGACGTCAGTGTGGTGACGCAACATAAACAAATCTGTGTTCTTTTAAATGAACACCACATCGCATAAAGCCTTGCCTGATAGATGGAATACATGGCCAGTGACATTTGATATAAAATATCAGGCTCGGCTCTATCTCATTTCATCGCATAAAATGTTACCTGATAAATAGAATATCAGACTAGAGTCATTTGATACAAAAATTTATCAGGTTTGGCTCGGAAACGCGTAGGAATTCCGAGGTGAACCTACGTATTTCCAGATAAACTTTACATCTATTTTATTTAAGACACAAGCCAGTTGAGACCTTTATATTCATACACATGTAGATATTGGAGACACTGAATAAACTAACTTGGCTGAACATACCTTCCTCCTCTCTCTCTTTGGGCTGACTGACACCAAACCACCAATCCTGTCCTTCAGCACTGATTGCTGTATCTACACTGAATAGCACCAGTGAGTCACACATGGATAGAACAGCAATAATTCATCCATTCCACCTGAACAAACGGACACCTTCCTGATAATCAGCATTGTAGACTACAGTAGCAACCCAATTGGTGATTGGGACTAGAGAATATGGGGCTTATGGTAGTTGTCATGGGTCTAGATTGTGACCTGTGACCGGAGAATCTGGGCTTATGGCAGCTGGGATGAGTCTAGATTGTGACCTGTGATCGGAGAATCTGGGCTTATGGCACTTGGGATGAGTCGAGATTGTGACCTGTGACCAGAGAAACTGGGCTTATGGCAGTTGGGTCGAGTCTAGATTGTGACCTGTGACCGGAGAAACTGGGCTTATGGCAGTTGGGAGGAGTCTAGATTCAAGGTGCATGATCACATGGTTACAACAACAACAACGTCGCCCACTTCAAAGTAAGTATTATTTGATATTTTCCTTAATATGCAACGGATTTTGATGAAATATGGTGCAGCTTTAAACGCGTCTTCATGAGCTGCATTTGGTGGTGCAGGGAGTTTAGCACAGACTTATGTCGTTTTTGCGAAGAATCAATTTCCGTGTCGGAGACAGAGGTGAGAATCAATTCAACGATGGACTCATGATTGAGGCGAGAATCCATTTAAGGATGGACTCACTATTGACGTGAGAATCCATTTAAGGATGGACTCGCTATTGAGGTGAGAATCCATTCAAGGATGGACTCACGATTGAGGCAAGAATCCATTTAAGGATGGACTCACTATTGATGCAGGAATCCATTTAAGGATGGACTCACTATTGAGGTGAGAATCCATTCAAGGATGGACTCACGATTGAGGCGAGAATCCATTTAAGGATGGACTCACTATTGAGGCGAGAATCCATTTAAGGATGGACTCACTATCGAGGCGAGAATCCATGTAAGGATGGACTCACTATTGAGGCGAGAATCCATTTGAGGATGGACTCGCGATTGAGGCGAGAATCCATTTAAGGATGGGCTCACTATCGAGGCGAGAATCCATGTAAGGATGGACTCACTATTGAGGCGAGAATCCATTTGAGGATGGACTCGCGATTGAGGCGAGAATCCATTTGAGGATAGATTCACTATTGAGGCGAGAATCCATTTAAGGATGGACTCACTATTAAGGCGAGAATCCATTTGAGGATGGACTTGCGATTGAGGCGATAATCCATTTGAGGATAGATTCACTATTGAGGCGAGAGTCCATTTAAGGATGGACTCACTATTGAGGTGAGAATTCATTTAAGGATGGACCCACTATTGAGGCGAGAATCCATTTAAGGATGGACTCACTATTGAGGCGAGAATCCATTTAAAGATGGATTCACCAGAGGCGAGAATCCCTTTTAGAATTGACTCCCTATTGAGTTATGAATCCTGGTAAATTTGGATTCACCAGTGAGGTATGAATCCGCTAACATGAAATGAATGGTGTTTAACATCCCAGCAACAGCTAAGGTCATATAGGGACAGGTCCACAGTTTTAAAGTCTCATCTGACAGACCAGTGGGATGGAAATACTATGAACATATTTTTCATGTCCTAGGGTAGGTTTTGAACTTACAACTTTCAGTATTGAAGTCATCCTATAGTCTACCCCTGAACCACATCCCGTCCCTATGAATCTCGATAAGGCAACAAAAAATTAATGTTTAGATTCTCATCCAAATTTTGGGGAAAAATGGGGCGGGTGGGACACTTTTATTTTATATTTTCAGGCAATACTAAAACGAGGTGTTGAACGGCAATGCGCAGTTGCGTGCAATAGTGTTTTGTAATAACATGTTCATATTGAAGTATTGGTAGTCTGGAGGGGGTGGGTTCCGGGGTTGCTGTATTGCGCTACGTAAAGCACTCAGAGGAAAAGCTGTGGGAGCAGTATAATACGCGGGCTGCATCATTCTTGTAAATTTGACCAAATGATTTTTAATTATTTTTTTAAAAACCCTTGGGCGGGCTGTTTTATTAGGGGCGGGCGGGGATGAGAATTTAAACAATAATTTTTTGTAGCCTAAGGATCTATTCACCACACATCTACTCGCCCATGCTCCATGACAGATCAATACAACTGCTTCATCTTCCTGCCAGAGACTTGTCATTTCAGACATCAAAAGAAACCACTTCAAGTAAATCCACCTATCAGGTGTCATCAACCGGGTCGATTGACAATTGCTGACAAGAGGTACGATGTTTGCAACCGTCATTGGACACCATTGACCTGATCAAGGGACTCACTCCACTAACACATTTACACCTGAAATCTAAAATTGATAGGTTCATGCTCATTTCTGGATTATTCAAGTAACCCATTGCATTCTGAGGATATGCCATTTTGATTCATGAGGAAAATCATAAATATTTTCTTTAAATGTGCTTAGAACTGTATGTCGCGACCACCATTTGAACCGCAATGAGTGGTCAAAGTATACACTTTCATTGAGGAATAACAAAAGTAAAAATAAAATATTTAAAAAAAATGTTATACCCGTAAAGGTGTATTCCGCATGTATTAATGGGTTAATTTGATAACGGGTATTATTAAAATATCTGAAAAATACTGACAAACACTGCAGATGCTGATGAGACAGCTTGGCTCATCAGGATATACAGCGTTTGCAAATTACTGTTTTAGTGCAAATTTAGTGCAAATGAGTGCCAGCGAAGAATTATACTACCAACATCCAAATTTGAGGTCTTACAGCTTTTATACAAATTAGCTAATGTCGGTCACAGCAATTATTTTGCGGGCAAACTAAATTTATAAAAACACAGGTCTAAGGCCATAAAAAAATATTTCTAACAACTTAGCTTGGTCGCCTATTCAGTGTGATAAATGTTTTGTTTGCTTTTTTTGTGCTAAATTTATGTTATTGCAAATGTTTCCGTAGTCTAAGGGTGCGATGATTAACTGCAATACTCGATTATTCGCAATTCGCGACTCGTTGTTGTTGTTTTTGCTGCTGTGAAATTCCCGAGCTTATTTTTCGCAAAACGCTTTCCACTCTAGATTAATTATAAGTCTATGTGTCATCCACTATGACACATACTGCGAAGAATTTCAGGAAGTTCAGTCCTTTGATTTAGTCTGTGGGGTTAGTTAATAGATAATCAATCAGTGAAACAATTTGCCACTGATAACAAGAATTCCGCGGAATCAAATGTCTCGCCTTGTTCCGCCTTGTTCCGCACCTTGTTCCGCCTTATTCCGCCTTGTTATGCCTTGTTCCGCCTTGACCTTGACCCTGGGGTCTTGACCTTGACCCTGGGGCGTCGAGAATAGTCCTATATTCATCTACATATCATAGTAAAGGTATGTATACAGTTTGATGACTGTAGCTGATAAGGTGTTGAAGTAATGACCATAAGACGAAAACTTAACATTGAATGATGACGCCGCCACCGACGATGCCACCGACGACTCCGGAAAAGCAAAACCTATGTCTCGTTTTCCGTTTACGCGATTTCGAGATTTCCAATTATCGATGTTTGTCAGACCGCCATGTTTGGTGTTAAAGTTATCTAACGAACAGAACAACAACGCATCTCGGTGCTTTTATTATTTTAATGCATTTTTACCAATGTGAGCGTGAAATTTGTTTGAATTTTATTTGAACTTTAGCTAAGTGCAAGATACATTCCCAAATATGTCTATAATCGGGCATATATGTGTGTGAAAAATGGAACATTCTTCGATCTGTCCTGGGCTGTGTACGACTAAAATGTCCAAACTTAGGATCGTCTAAAAATTTCAATTGATGGATTTTCATTTATTCAGCATAGGCTGCATTATGCAGCCTTCAATAAATGTAAATCCAATAATTGTTTACAAGATACATGGATTATGTGAAATTTACAGACTATCATAATTTTGCACTTACAAACATATTTATCGAACAAAGTTTAGTGAAACGGCTCCCTGTGTCCCGTCTGGGAATGTATTGGATGAGCGCTAAACTACGGTACTAACGTTCTAACGTTCGTACGAAATACGCCGTGTGACTTTTTTATTTGAAACAGGCACATCTTATATATGTTTTTTTATTAACAATAATGGCGTAACGATACTTTTCTTTTATTATTTTCCTGTTGATATCACATATAACAAGAGGGCCATGATGGCCCTAATTCGCTCACCTGACTCCATGAACACCAGAGGAGAATGTGACATGGAGTTAATGTGTTTTAAACAAATTGTGCTATTTTTAGATGGCGGTCATCTTGGATTAAGCGATGACTCTCATTTTACCAAATTTGAAAATGCTTCACCCAAGGATCTTAACTTCCTATGAAGTTTGTCCAGCATCGGCCATGTGGTTCCTGAGAAAAAGACGTTCAAAATCTTGAATAAATGGACCTTTTGGTGGCCATCATGGATGACATAATCATCCGATTCCGACAAATATTGCACCAGAGCTGAATCGCCTCATCGATACCTTCAATTTGATATATGACATGAGCATATTCGGTCAAAAATAAAATTTGACACCACGGGTGCCACGCCCATTTCTGACCCCGGGGTCACCATTTTCACAACTTTGAAAGTGCATTGTAAATCGATCATTCCTACCAAGTTTAGTCGAAATCCGGCCAGCGGTTCATGAGAAGAAGATTTTTTAAGAATATATGCTATTTTTAGACAGCGGCCATCTTGGATTAGCAATGACCTCCATTTTAACAAATCTGAAAAGGCTTCACCCATGGACCATAACATTTAAGTTTGGCTACCATGGGCCAAGCGGTTCATGTGAAGAAGAACTTTGAAATCTCTAATAAAAGAACGACCTTTTGGCGGCCATCTTGGATGACATAACAATCCGATTTCGACAAAAAATGTACCAGAGTGATCGCCTTATTGATACCTTCGATTTGATATATAACATGACTATGTTCGGTCAAAAATAAAATTTGACCCCACGTGCCATGCCCATTTTTGACCCCGGGGTCACCATTTTAACAACTTTGAAAGAGCATTGTACATCAATGATTCCTATCAAGTTTCGTCAAAATCCGGCTAGCGGTTCATGAGAAGAAGATTTTTTAAGAATTTATGCTATTTTTAGACGGCGGCCATCTTGGATTAGCGATGACCTCCATTTTAACAAATCTGAAAAGGCTTCACCCATGGACCATAACTTTTAAGTTTGGCAACCATGGGCCAAGCGGTTCATGTGAAGAAGAATTTTGAAATCTCTAATAAAAGAACGACCTTTTGACATTTTGGCGGCCATCTTGGACGACATAACAATCCGATTTCAACAAAAAATGTACCAGAGTGGTCGCCTCATTGATACCTTCGATTTGATATATAACATGACCATAATCGGTCAAAAATAAAATTTGACCCCAATTTGACCCCACGGGCCACGCCCATTTTTGACCCCGGGGTCACCATTTTAACAACTTTGAAAGAGCAATGTACATCGATCATTCCTACCAAGTTGTCGAAATCCGGTTGGCGGTTCTTGAGAAGATTTTTTAAGAATTTGTGCTATTTTTAGACGGCGGCCATCTTGGATTACGTAATGCCGTCATTTTAACAATTTTGTAATCCCCCTACCTAAGGACCATGCCCATGAAGTTTGGTGACTATAGGCCCAATGGTTACATCTGGTTAACCTAACGCGAATTTTCAGTTTATTACTCAATTCTTTCCTTCTAATATAATGTATAAAATTAAAATTTAGCGCAACCTTTATCGATTTTCAGAAAAAAATATCTCCTGCAAAAAATAAAGCCATGGATGTTACGACTACCGGTAGTATAGCCACAGATCAGTCTCATCTGTGCATATGCTCCGTCTGATCAGAACATACGATGGTCACCATTCAGTCACTGGAGAATCCTTTCTCGATCGCCGACAGGATATGGCTCGCCGATCGTAAATTTATTGCAGATATTGTTTTTTCAGCAGGTGGTCCAAGTACTGCTGTACGCGAGACAATGTCGTGAACATTCAACATTTCTGTTGTATGAAATGAAAAGCTTCAATCTGAATGCATGCTGACATCGTCTCGATGTGTGTCATGTTAATGCAAGAACTAGATACGGTGGGATGATATTTCAAGGCAACATGTTGGGGACATTAGTGTCATGGACTGTGAGTGAAAATATGTGACACAAATACAATAATACAAAAAGTCAAAAGAACTAGATACATGTACTGTAGGATTATATTTCAAGGCAACATGTTGGTACATCAGAGAAATGGACTGTGAGTGAAAATATTGTCAAGTCATGACACACATACAATAAGACTGTGCGCACTAGCAATTGATATGGTTTTTCTAGTCCTGTTCGGCAATTATCAAGGATCTCTTGACTTGGGGTTGTGTTATTTTATAACCCCACCCCCCTCGCATTTCTTCAGACTTTGGGACCCTAATATTTTGAGTTGAGGCTCCAACAGACAAAATACTACGGTAACACTCCAAAAAGAAACACCAGACAGTAGTAGGACAAGCTGATATTTCGTTCTCCCACTAGGCGAGTGAGAGACTGCGATGTATAGACGGACGAGCTTGAGTATTTTGGTAATACATATGAATGTGCAAAGCGACAAAGTCAAAACAGGCCAAATGTACCAGTAAGTATAAATGTGTGCGGGTACGGTGGGTTCAGTATGCTGATTTCTTCTTTTCTTCTTTTTGACATTGCTTACTGAGCGTTTTAACAATTTGTAATTGTAGAAAACAATGAAACAGACAGTAATATTTACCGTCCATTTAGTATGTCATTTCTGTATTGATTAACTGATTGGTTGATTGGGGCTATACGACCGTTTAGTTCAACATATACAAATGGAAATGCACCAGTACACGGGAAGAACAATACGTTCAACATTAAATTACATCGCAATATACACACTTTTCCCAAAATATGAAGTCGAAAAGGGGGAAATAATCCATAAAGTCGATTACGGGGGAAAAAAAGGTCAAGGTAAAAAACTTAACATTGAAAATGTAAGTCAATTACGTGGAAAAAATAGGTCAATATAAACAAAAGTCACATATTGGACAGTGGTATGTGGTGGGCACCCGTTGGTTTAATGAAGCTGTACAAGTTTGAAGTTTGGTGGTTCTAGGTGGTACAGTGACGGAGAAATCGACCTAAACACAACAACTTAACATTGTGGACGCTGCCCGTTGCCCGCCACCCGCCACCCACAGCCCGCGGCCCGCCACGTTTTCACAAATCCAAAGCTTAATTTTCGAAGCTCCTCATGTATCTTTATTATTTTGAAGGACCCTGGACGCACAGACTGCAATACTATAGCCATTTCAAAATAAGCAATACATATCTAAGAATAGCTGTAAAACCAACGTAAACACACATTTCTGTCATTTTCCTGATAAACAATTCCATATTTAGTGCTTATGCATGAGATCTGCTGTGGTTTGTCAATTATGGTTTCAGGGAATGCTCGCAAATATTCAAAGGAAAGAGGATTGTTTTTCAAATGCTATAACTATAGCTTCAAGGTCATGCATACATTTGTATAATCTGTATGTGTGTTTCGATCTGATTCACATTCAAACAATAATAAAGTTGTCATAAATAACAGAGCTCCAGTTAAGGTGCGTAATTTGGAGGTAAATTTCTTATTTCTCCATCAAAAATGGCAAGTTTGGAGTGCTTTAGAATCGTCTCAATGAGACGATTCTAAAGGACTCCCAACTTGCCATTTTTGATGAAGAAATAACAAAATTTCACCCCAAGTTGGTCAAATTACGCACTCTGGAGCTCTGAAATAATGATTACATGCGGAACAGATCCAACAACCATGAGTCAACAATTATAATTGTGTTTTAGACATTAGACCGCTACTCACAACAATTGGCATCTGCTGTTGCTTTTATATCTTGCCTTATTCCTCAATAAAAATATTTAATTAACCCTTAGACTGCTACCCACGACAATTGTCGTCTGCTGTTGCATTTATATCTTGCCTTATTTCTCAATAAAAAACATGGTTTGACAGCACTTCTGAAGTGCTGTCAAAGCATGTTGTAAATTATTCTAAAGTGCTGTCAAAGCATATTTTTGATGAGGCATAAAAAAAAAAGTTTGTTTCCTTTTACTCGACTGACCCCCGATTGTAATTTTGTTATTGTCAATTTTACATCGGCCCCTGAAAATGTTGTCGTGACCGCGTTTTTTACCTGTCCCGTATCCAACAATGGCCGGCGAGAGCAACAGTTTGATTGCTCTGCGATGTTTTTGGTGCAAGATCAACGAGATTCGGGTGGTAGACCATGGCTCGTCGATAAATGGCATTTACAACATGGTCCACACCAAATCTATGCCATTTAAGGCCACTTGCTCTGTAAGTATTGGCGATTTACAGCGTTAGAATTGTGTGTCATGTTTTCGCGGCATGAAATTTTTGAAGGGAAAATAAGTTATTTCCTAATATGACATGAAATTAAACAAAATAGCTGTTACAGTTGTGTAATTGTTTACTTTAGTGTGTCTAACAATTGATTCTAGATACACTATGACTTTTGACTATTTTTCCTGTCAAATATTAATGCTTCAATATTGGACTATTCCAGTAAACATACTTCCCTGTGGAAGAGATATTCATGTGACATGTACAGTCCATCCCCTACATTTCTTTTGTTCGTCACCCTCCCTACATTTTGTGGTGATCACGCCCCCACCCACCCCCCTACATTTTTTCTCTTCCACAGGGCAGTAGGTATATTAACAGCGGTGTCAAAAATTGATTCACCCGACCTGGTCTAACTAAATTACAATGATACATACAGTAAAAAGTAAAAACAAAATTAAAAATCCCTACCTACCGACCCTATCTTTTTTGGACCCGTAACAGGAAACAAACTTTTTTTTTTTTAGGCCTGATAAAAATGGAAAATAGAAAATAAACAGCAGACAACAAATAAATTAAGATAGCGGTTTAAGGGTTAAAGCACCGACAGGGCTCCAGATTTTGGTGTATTTTGCAAATTTATTTTAGCTGAATATACCCACTGATTTTCAAAAGTGGTAGTACGAAATACTGACAAAAATTTGAAAATACTGATTGATTTTCAAACTGACAGGAGTAAAAATGCTGTAATGAAGTTGAAAATTCACTTATTTGAGCAATGTTTTCAGTCAACTTTGTCTTGTTTTTATGCCATCGGGTTTCGAAGAAACGGGTGGCATATAGTGTTTGGACCGTCCGTCTGTCCGTCTGTCCGGGCACACATTAGGGTACTTTTATAATGTGGCTAGCCCCACAGGGTTATGGACTTGTTAAAGGATAGGGTTGGTTACAATTAGCCACCGAAAAAATCGTTTTATGTGGCTAAAAATCGTTTTATGTGGCTAATATTTAACATGTGATAAGCCACATAAGTACCCTAATGTAAGAACGTCCGTCTGTCTGTCCGTCCGTCACACTTTTCGGTTAACCAATTTGTCACAGTTTCTCAAATATGCTGCAGGTGGCATCCGCGTTCGACAGACGCATTTCTTGTTATCATTTGTTTCCTATTTTCTTGGAAAAACATGTGCTATCAATAATCCATTTGCAAATAATACAATATGCGTTGACTTTGCCACGTAGCTTATCTGGAGCTCTGTACTGGTAAACAAGTTAACCCTTTCATCCCTCAATAGCTTTTATGGACTTTTACATATTAACCCATTCCTTTCCCAATACACCTTTACAGGTATGAAATTTATTAAATATTTTATTTTTGTTATTTCTTAATGAAAGTACCGGTAGATGTTGTGACCACTCACAAGACGGTTCGAATGGTGGTCGCGACAAATACTACTACAAAGAAGGAAAATATTTAGGATTTTACGCAAACATAATTGGCGTATCCTCAGCATGAAAAGGGTTAACCCTTTCAACACCAAGTAACTTAATAGGATGTTCCATGCCAACGTTTCACGCTAGTTCATTAATTTTGTTCATTCAAATTATCCCATTCTTCTAAAAGGGTAATCTGTACGACGTTTAAAATTATTAACAAACAGTGGAGATCCTGATGAGACGGCTCGTTACGAGCCGGCTCATCTGGATCTGCACTGTTTGCAAACATTGTCTCTATAGAGGTCTGTGGTGTTGAAAGGGTTAATATTCAGACTAGTCCATCAATGATAAAATAAATATTTGCAAAAGAAAAACAACAACAATATCAATGTCCACAAATGGTGCATCTCTTCACGAGATTGATTGTTACTCTTGTTCTTTATAGTGCTTGAAAACATTATGATACAGGTATTTATATATATGTATGTGTTGAAAGGGGGTTGGGGAGCGAATTCAGAATAGTCAGATGCATGATGCAGGGATGAGAGCGATGCTGAGAAAAAAAGTCTGAAATACCTCTGAAAAGACTGAAAACTCCTAGCCCCCCTTGCAAAAGTATCAAATTTGGACAGATCTGACTGAACCTGTAACATTTCGAAAATTCACTTTACAAGAGAAAAGTCTGAAATCAGCCAAAAATCTGAGAATTCTCATCCCTGATGATGTTTGAAACATTTGATAATCCAAGATTATGTCGCTGCTCTCATTTTAACGAATTTGGAAACATTCACTCAGAGATCATCTCTTGTCAATCGAGAGATGAATAAAAATTCAAATGTTCTGATGGACGAAAAGTGGCAGGCCTAGGAGAGCTAAAACATAAAATATGGAAATCAATCTCCAGAGCAAAGCAATATACCCTGTTTATATCGCAAAGGTTACAAAAGGGAAAAAACCATACCTATATATGACCTTGGCCACATCAGATTTGGGCACATGCATTCATCCCGTTTCATAAGCAAGCATTAAATATGGTTCCAGAATGAGGATTCTCTGGCCACACATAAAATATTCCAGTGGCTAAATGTACTCACTGCAACTGACATTAAACTATTGTTAATGATGTCTGTACCCATGTACAGTCATCGGCTGGCAAAAGGGGCAGAGCGATATTGTGTGACATGTGCTTATTGTGATAACCTTAGTGCCAAGTTGATATATGCATTAACCGATTAGTAGAGTAAAAACAACACTTAAGTGACAGAATGGCGAACAGTGAAGGTCGAGATCAGACTACGCGTAAGCATAGTCTGATCTCGACCTACACTGTTCGCAAACATCACAAGGATTGTTTTTGTAGTTGAACTACCCATTAATACACCCTACCACAAATAGCAGATAGTCATGTTCAATTATTGAGATAGCATATGACAAACTGATTCACCTGCTATATCCTTGCTCATCTATATATAACTAGAAAAAGTCGATGGCGCGCCATCGCAATATACCCACTTTCCCCAAATGCTAAGTCCGAAAGGGGGAGGTAATCCATGATGGAGGGTCGGATAAAAAATCCGAATTCACTTTGCGCATCAGCACATCAAAACGAAGCTACGAACCAAATATCAGACGCGTAGGTATTAAGGTGAAAAAGTTTTTCGACACCTACGAGGAAAATAGTGAAATTCTAAGTCCGAAAGGGGGAGATAATCCATGATGGAAGGTCCGATCAAAAATCGGAATTCACTTTGCGCATCATAACGAAGCTACATATCAAATATCAGAAATGTAGGTATTAAGGTGAGAAAGTTTTTCGACTTACAATGAAAAATAGGGAAATTCTGAGTCCGAAAGGGGGAGATAATCCATGATGGAGGGTCGGATCAAAAATCCGAATTCACTATGCGCATCCGCACATCATAACGAAGCTACATACCAAATATCAGGCGCGTAGGTATGAAGATGAAAAAGTTTTTCGAGTTACGAGGAAAAAATGGGAAATTCTGAGTCCGAAAGGGGGAGATAATCCATGATGGAGGGTCGGATCAAAAATCCGAATTCACTTTGCGCATCTGCACATGATAACGAAGCTACATACCAAATATCAGGCGCGTAGGTATGAAGGTGAAAAAGTTTTTCGAGTTACGAGGAAAAAATGGGAAATTCTGAGTCCGAAAGGGGGAGATAATCCATGATGGAGGGTCGGATGAAAAATCCGAATTCACTTTGCGCATCTGCACATGATAACGAAGCTACATACCAAATATCAGGCGCGTAGGTATGAAGGTGAAAAAGTTTTTCGAGTTACAGAGGAAAAAAATGGGAAATTCTGAGTCCGAAAGGGGGAGATAATCCATGATGGAGGGTCGGATCAAAAATCCGAATTCACTTTGCGCATCTGCACATGATAACGAAGCTACATACCAAATATGAGGCGCGTAGGTATGAAGGTGAAAAAGTTTTTCGAGTTACGAGGAAAAAATGGGAAATTCTGAGTCCGAAAGGGGGAGATAATTCATGATGGAGGGTCGGATGAAAAATCCAAATTCACTTTGCGCATGCAGCATGATAACGAAGGTACATACCAAATATGAGGCGCGTAGGTATGAAGGTGAAAAAGTTTTTCGAGTTACAAGGAAAAAAATGGGAAATTCTGAGTCCGAAAGGGGGAGATAATCCATGATGGAGGGTCGGATGAAAAATCCGAATTCACTTTGCGCATCTGCACATGATAACGAAGCTACATAGCAAATATGAGGCGCGTAGGTATGAAGGTGAAAAAGTTTTTCGAGATTACGAGGAAAAAATGGGAAATTCTGAGTCCGAAAGGGGGAGATAATCCATGATGGAGGGTCGGATCAAAAATCCAAATTCACTTTGCGCATCTGCACATGATAACGAAGCTACATAGCAAATATGAGGCGCGTAGGTATGAAGGTGAAAAAGTTTTTCGAGTTACGAGGAAAAAATGGGAAATTCTGAGTCCGAAAGGGGGAGATAATCCATGATGGAGGGTCGGATCAAAAATCCAAATTCACTTTGCGCATCTGCACATGATAACGAAGGTACATACCAAATATGAGGCGCGTAGGTATGAAGGTGAAAAAGTTTTTTCGAGTTACAAGGAAAAAAATGGGAAATTCTGAGTCCGAAAGGGGGAGATAATCCATGATGGAGGGTCGGATGAAAAATCCGAATTCACTTTGCGCATCTGCACATGATAACGAAGCTACATAGCAAATATGAGGCGCGTAGGTATGAAGGTGAAAAAGTTTTTCGAGTTACGAGGAAAAAATGGGAAATTCTGAGTCCGAAAGGGGGAGATAATCCATGATGGAGGGTCGGATCAAAAATCCGAATTCACTTTGCGCATCTGCACATGATAACAAAGCTACATACCAAATATGAGGCGCGTAGGTATGAAGGTGAAAAAGTTTTTCGAGTTACGAGGAAAAAATGGGAAATTCTGAGTCCGAAAGGGGGAGATAATCCATGATGGAGGGTCGGATGAAAAATCCAAATTCACTTTGCGCATCTGCACATGATAACGAAGGTACATACCAAATATGAGGCGCGTAGGTATGAAGGTGAAAAAGTTTTTCGAGTTACAAGGAAAAAATGGGAAATTCTGAGTCCGAAAGGGGGAGATAATCCATGATGGAGGGTCGGATGAAAAATCCGAATTCACTTTGCGCATCTGCACATGATAACGAAGCTACATAGCAAATATGAGGCGCGTAGGTATGAAGGTGAAAAAGTTTTTCGAGTTACGAGGAAAAAATGGGAAATTCTGAGTCCGAAAGGGGGAGATAATCCATGATGGAGGGTCGGATCAAAAATCCAAATTCACTTTGCGCATCTGCACATGATAACGAAGCTACATAGCAAATATGAGGCGCGTAGGTATGAAGGTGAAAAAGTTTTTTCGAGTTACGAGGAAAAAATGGGAAATTCTGAGTCCGAAAGGGGAGATAATCCATGATGGAGGGTCGGATCAAAATCCAAATTCACTTTGCGCATCTGCACATGATAACGAAGCTACATACCAAATATCAGGCGCGTAGGTATGAAGGTGAAAAAGTTTTTCGAGTTACAAGAAACGTGACGGACGTACGGACGGACGTACGGACGTACGGACGGACGGACACCCGTGACGAAAACAATATACCCGTTTTTTTTTACAAAAAAAGTGGGTATAATAACAACAGTGGGTATCTCAATGTACTTGTATCAGCTCTGGACTTCCAATAAAAAGATCTCTTGTGTTTATACTCATTGTAATCAAGCGTGCATGCACCCACCACCGTATTTTCAAAGCGCACATTTCCAAAGTGAAAGCGAATAGGTTTAACGTCCCAGTATCAGCTTTTATTATATACCTACCCATGAAATAGATAGTTATACGATGTAAATAAAAGTCATATGTTCCCATCGATGAAATAAACATCTTCCAGTCTAAAAAACTGCTAATTTCCATGGAGCGGTATATAATAAATAGAATATTCATATTTCCACACCACTCGATGAACAATTATGTCATATTTGTTGCAAAAATATGAATATTCTCTATTTAGGTCATATAGAAAATGGGACCTCGGATTCAAGTCTCATCCGAAAGACAAGTGGGATGGAAATAGTATGAAAGTAGTTTTCATGCCTAGGGGTAGGTATTGAACAGTGATTGGGTTTAACCCTTAGACCGGTATCTTATTGTTTTTGTCGTCTACTGTTATTTTCTATTTTCCATTTTTATCATCAACAACATGCTTTGACAGCACTTTAGAATAATTTACAACATGCTTTGACAGCACTTCAGAATCATTTCCATTGGAAATGATTCTGAAGTGCTGTCAAAGCACGTTTTTATTGAGAAATATGGCAAGATATACAAGCAACAGCAGACGACAATTGTTGTGAGTAGCGGTCTAAGGGTTAACGTCCTAGAAACAGCTGCGGTCATTTAGGGACAGGACCTACCTTTCAAGTTTCATCCGAAAGACCAGTGGGATGGAAATACAGTCTACACTCGTTTACGCAATGTACAGGGGACTGAGGAAAATACTTTAAGGTAACGAAAATTTGAGTTAACACAAGTTATTATATTGGAAAATATGTACTTTGCACGAAGAGAGCTTTTGAGGTACATTGTAACAAGTGTAGACTGTACTGTGAAAGTATTTTTTGGCGCCTAAGGCGAGGTTTGAACCCACAACCTCCAACTTGGAAGTCATGTATTTGAACCCTTATTCCACAACCCATCGATAGGGCATGTATTGAACACACAACATTCAGTATTGAAGTCAAATGCTCTACCAATATAACGTTCGACCATGTCCAGCCGTGTAAACGTTTGCCGTGGCACGAGGGAACTGTTTGAGCCCCAAGGCTGTAGGTCGCGGGTTCCGAGTGACACGGCAAAAGTTTACCCATGGCTGGAGAACGTTATTGTTACATTTCCATCAGAAATATCGCGAAATTTGAGCATTTATGCAGTACTTTCGGTACTTTGATAATTTGCTCCATTCAAACAGCTGACCGTTGTGAACTGGTCTGGTGACGTAATGGCGCATTCTAGTAACGTCATGAGACACATGCATTACGCAGGTGTTGGCTTGCCCCGGAATGAGCATTGTCTACATACATGGTCAAACAGCACGCGATGTATGTTTGAACACAGCTGTGAGCGGTGTCAAACAACGGTAGTGATGTAACAATATGCTATGAATCTATTGTATCAGCTTAAGTAAAACTCAACGTAAAAGGAGGGGATTTGCTTACAATGCGTCATCACACTAACGTTATTAGTTATAATCATGTGACATCATTCATCCACTGAAACAACTGCGAATGTAGTTTTTAACCCTTTCAACACCATAGACCTCTATATAGACAATGTTTGCAAACAGTGCAGATCCAGATGAGCCGGCTCGTAACGAGCCGTCTCATCAGGATCTCCACTGTTTGTTAATAATTTTAAACGTCGTACAGATTACCCTTTTAGAAGAATGGGATAATTTGAATGAACAAAATTAATGAAATAGCGTGAAACATTGGCATGGAACATCCTATTAAGTTACTTGGTGTTGAAAGGGTTGAGTTTATTGTGACCCAGATAAGTTTTGTATGTAAAGAGTATTATATTCCCATATTTCAAATTCAATGCGTAGTTTACTGTTACAAATGTATTATTGATTGTCTTCCTTATTAAATAGGAACAAATGATAAAATAAAACACATTTAAAAATTAACTTATTTGAGTTGCAAAAGCAACTCAACTAAGTAAATGTTCAACCTTTTTACAGTCTGCTAAAATAAGTGTGTAAAATACACAAATACACACCATATACCAAATACACAAATACACGCCTATGATGTGTGTATGTAGTCAAGGCAGAATATAACAATGATTTGTTATCAGTCAGTATGTATTCATCCCATGCACAGATTGTGACCTGATAAATGGTGATAGCGCGGCTATAAACATTAGCCGATTCACAGAAAATCTCACCGGAGCGTCAGGCAGTACCAAGGTTTATAGGATATAATCCTGCTAAAGCCCACTTTATGCAATAAACCCGTTTCCAATCCTCTATTTATAGACATCACGAGTCTCAGACAAATAATAATACTTTGCAAACCCGCGTCATCGTTTCAGATCAAAGTCACAAGATCATTCAGTAGCCTATTTCATCAACATTGCAAAGTATACTTTACTAGCAAAGTATACTTTGAGGGAGTAATCATTTATTTTTCCTGAAATGCATTATTTCATATAAAACTAACAACTGCATATATTTGATGGTTAAAAGTATGCAGAATTATTACACTGAATTTATTACATTATCACAGCCATTAAATGGCTGTGATAATGTAATAAATTCAGTATAATAAAAATTAATACATTTTTAAAAAAATTGAAAATTTCTCCCTCAAAGTATACTTTGCTAGGAAAGTATACTTTGCAATGTTGATGAAATAGGCTACAGGGACAGAGAAATTACGTCAGTTCTAGGAAACCAATGTGGCTGCAACTGGGATTTATGGGTTTTGCGACCAGTGTAGATCCAGATCAGACTGTGCAGTCTGATCAGGATCTGCACTGTTCGCCATTCCATCAATGAAACACCCGTCATGCGTTTAACAAGCAATATAGATCATCATCGGGCTACAGGAGTATGCTATGTGATCAGGAGCTACACTGGACCACTGACGAACAGAGAAATTACGTCAGTTGCAGGAAACGAATTAGGAGAAGCCCTCGGTAAACAACAATCTACATCCAGCCATCAAATCGAACCAATTAGACAGTCTGGTATTGGAAAGTATGTTTTTTGTTCTGGAGGACCCAAGACCTAGAAGGCAAAATTAGACTGCTCATATAACATAGTAGATATATATATAAAATATATTCATTGCATACATAATGCCGCAATTTCCACTGACTTACTGTTGTCATGAGCAATCACTATTTTTTCTATATTGCATGTTTCATAGTATGTGTATCAGAGCTCCAGATAAGGTGCATAATTTGGAGGTAAATTTCTTATTTCTCCATCAAAAATGGCAAGTTGGGAGTGCTTTAGAATCGTCTCAATGAGACGATTCTAAAGGACTCCCAATTTGCCATTTTTGATGAAGAAATAATAATATTTCACACCAAGTTGGTCAAATTACGCATCTTAACTGGAGCTCTGTGTATGCGTTATTTCATTCTGGGAGTTAGTTCACAGTCCACGTCAGCAAGTATGCATATGAGATGCTATTTCACGAAAATACAAATGTGTGTCTTAAAATTTGCTATTTGACGTTGGATAAGACAAAAAAAAGAAGATTTTATGTGAGGCATGCAATAACAAGGTTCTATACTAGATGGCCGCGGCCCGCATGTCGCGCCCACCGAGGCTTTGATAGTATACCGAAAAACTTTAACCAAAAACTTAACCTGTACAATATGCCGACTCTATTGCGCTGTCTGCAAGCGGGCGCTGCAATTATATTACTGTGTATGGAGGAGTATGCACAAATTCTGCAATGGATATTATAGTGCACTCCTAAAGTCGTGTGCCATATTTCCAATTCAGAACTTGTACCTATTTCTCCATATAAACTAAAAATAATAAGATACATATTCAGCCACAGTTTCTTTTCTGTCATCCCTATCAAATACTGGTGGCCCAATATGTAAACAATTAATTAAAGCTAGCTTGATTTTCTCGGAAATGAAATGAACTCACAAAAATACCTTAAACATTTTGCACAAGAATGGATTGTGCTGCAGGTCTCCAGATAAGCTGCGTATTTGCGTAAATACCCAATTAAAATTGCCAAAAAAAAACCAAGTTAAATCATAAGTAGCGAGTATTAAAAAGCAATAACAAATTTGAGGTACGTTTATCATGCTACAGAAAACAATAAACATGAAAACACATCTTGGTATTTCATTAGAATTGTTTCCAAGGAGACAATTCTAATGAAATGGCAAGACATATTGTTATTTTGAAGCAAACTATTCAATAATTCATAAATTGCTGTCTGTTGATTTGTAAACAGTATTGTGATTTTATTGTACCCAATTAAAATATTGAAATACCCAATTGCTTCAGATATGATCGAGTGAAAATATTCAATTACTAATTCATTACCTGGAGCCCTGGTGCTGTACGGCAGATACACCAATAATCAATGTACCAGAGTGTGTATGTATCCCGTGTTCTCAGACAGCTAATATGTACCCTCACATCCTCTGTCAAGCCAATTATTTCAAGCAGCAGCAACAGTGAAAGTGAATGGGTTTAACGTCCCAGCAACAACTAAGGCCATATAGAGACGGGACAACAGTTTAAAGTCTCATCCGACAGACCAGTGGGATGGAAATACTATGAAAGTATTTTTGATGCCCAATGTGAGGTTTGAACCCACAACCTCCGGATTGGAAGTCAGGTGTTCTAACCCCTAGGACACAACCCATCCCCAGCAGCAATAGAAAAGAAAAAATTTCTTTTGTCAGCAACAGGTATGCATTTATAATCTGTAAGTAAATTGCATCAGGTCCTCAGTGCATACAAATTTAGATTACTTTCAGGATGAGCAGTACAACAGATAAGCAGCAGATAAGCCATGTTTTCATTAAAGATTGAGAAATAATTTTCCACCAAAAATCTCATCAAAATAATTGTATACCAGAATTGTCTTAATATATCCCACTTACCACCATGTCATACAAAAATACCGTCTATTAACCTATTAAATACGGAATAAACCTTTACGGGTATGATTCTTTTTAATTTGTTTGTTTGTTGGGGTTTAACGGCCTATCAACAGCTAAGGTCATTTAAGGCCGGGTCAATGGGTTTAATACTAAATCCCATATATTACCTGTACAAGCAAGTACATGTACATGTTCAAATACATGTACAAATGGGGATTGGAAGTCAGGTTACATCTCTCTCTATTCTTAGCAATTATAGTTTAGCAAAACTGCATGGAAATAGAAAGTTTGTAAGCAATTATAGTTTAGCAAAACTGCATGGAAATAGAAAGTTTGTAAATTTAGAGACCAGGGGGCCATTTCACTAAACTTCTTACGACTAAAATGTTCTTAAGCGCAAATTTAGAATCGTCTGCAAATTTCAATTGATGGATTTACATTTATTGAGCATAGGCTGCATATGCAGCCTATGCTCAATAAATGTAAATACAACAATTGTTTACAAGAAAACATTGTTAATGTGAAATTTACAGACTATCATAATTTTGCACTTACGAACATTTTAGTCGTAGGAAGTTTAGTGAAACGGCCCCCTGAGAATCAGTATCTGCATAAAATAGGTTTACATCTCTCCCTATTCATCGAATGGCAGGGCTAAAAGTACTGGATATGAATCGAAAATTTTGTTTTCTGTGAATCATTATCGCCCGCACAAAATGCGTCGAGCTCTCCCTCCTTCAAATATCAGGGCAACAATGCACGACACGAAACTGTTCTTGGTTTTATGTTAGTGACTGTGAATAAGTGCAAGTTGCATTTTAATAGATTATGCCATTCACGTCCTGGTAAAACACAACTGTTTACTAACAGAATCTAACACATGGTTTTATTATTGGCATTGCAAAAATACTTGTGGTTCCCGCTGCTAGAGCAATTGTCTACAGTCAAGTATATATAGAAAGCCCTGATATTAAAAGGTTAGATAGGTAAGCCATTTCGCTTTTCGTCGTCACCTTTCAATTCATATTTTAACCCTTTCAACACTTAGACCTCTATACCAATGTTTGCAAACAGTGTAGATCAAGATGAGCCGGCTCGTTTAAGCCGGCTCGTAAACAAGCCATCTCATCAGGATCTGCACTTTTTGCCAGTAATTTTCATATTCTTAGAAGAAAAAACATGCCCATTTTATAAATGGACTAGTCTGAAAATCACTTGAAAGACAATTGAATTGGTCGGTAAATTAACATATCACAGTCCATTCCTGTTAATTAGGGGTGAATGAGTTAATAATGTCAAGGAATAGCAAGCATGGTGACAAATGGGTGCTGATCAAAGACTCCTTAAGTTGCACCATTTCTGTAGATATTTCCCCATTGATTTCTCTATGGGAATTTAACATGGGGGAAAAAGATGTAAAGGAGTGTGGGAGGAGTCAAAAAACGAAAAAAATTGGAAATTTACTCCGAAACCTAGCTAGATAGCTTGGAAATGACCCAACTAAGAAAACAAAAGTTAAATTTTAAAAATCGGTCCAATATTTCTGAAATTCTAAAAAATTTCCCCATGTTAAATCCCCATAGACATCTTCACTAAACGTCCGTGGAAGATGTCTATGGGGATTTAACATGGGGAAATTATATATATATACCGTAATTACCCTAAATATTCGGACACCAAAACCAATTGTTATAAGTGTAATAAACATTTATCAAGTTGATTATGTTGTCCAATGAGGCCTCCGAAGCATTCTGTGAAAATGGCAAATAGTGCAGACCCTGATCAGACTGCTCCTTCAGGAGCAGGCTGGTCTGGGTCTACACTGTTTGCTCACATATTGGTGTCCGAATATTTAGGGTAATTACGGTAGTTCACATATGAACAAATATGACCCGTCAGTGATAAAAGGTGGTTGTGACTGGAGAAACTAAGCAAGCCCTAATCAGACTACGAATCTCCACATCCACATTTTATCACTGATAGGTCTTATTCCACTCGTCCTCTCGTCCTGACGAGTGGAAATGCCTGCAGGACGAGTGGAAATTTCAATTTTTGTAATGTAGATTCATTAATTTTGCCATTCCTGTCAAAGTAAGGACGAGTAAACATTTCAAGAATGTTCGTGCCCTGTTATTTGTTCATATGAACTAGCTACAGTTTCATTTTATTACTGAAATTGGCATGTTGATCCCTCTCTCCACTGAGACAAAATCAGTCAAATAAATAACAGATCATAAGCAAACAATTAGCTTTAATCTGTGCCATGCATGCAATTTCCTGAAAACATTGCAAATGGTATTCAAGCAGTGGCGAATTGTGGATCAATATTTAACCCTTACACCCCTAAGAAACTGGAATGGATTTCTGTATGTTAGGTTCCGGACCAACCCAATCGTCAAAAAATGATTTTCAGACTAGTCCATTTGTGAAAAGGGGGAGTTTTTGTTACCAAAAATGTGAAAATTACTTTCAAAAAGTGTAGATCCTGATATCATCACGAGAGATTAATTTCTCCATTCATTTTCCTTGATTATATAGTGATTTTACAGCTATAGTTTTCACATATATTGTAGTTATTTCCCTCAGAAAAATGTAAATTAAAGTAAAAATACACAGCAGACAAAATGTCAAGGGGCACGTTCGCACCACATGCATTCAAGTTAAAGGTACATGCCCACTCAGTAGGCACAAAATGTTCTTTATATCAGAGACATCATTGGAGACATTTTCTGGCAAAATAAACATTAATTCACCATTACCCCACGTATTGATTGACATTATTATACATTTTATATCAGACGTAAATTTTCACACTGATATCAGGGCGATAACCGTGTTTCATAAAATACTAACGGACATATTCTCTGTATTTATGTTCCGATATACAATGATCATACTTAATAGTCTGTCAAAAATATTATTTTTTCAGGCGACGCATTTTATTAGTATAAAAAATAAAAAAATATCATGCCTCATTTGCATATGAAAATAGCCCGATACCACCGCGAGTCATGCACTATCAGTAAAATAAATATTACTAAATGATTATATCTGTATAGCGGGCACTGGTAATTTTTAGAACTGGTGGAATAGTGACACAATTATACACTTATTTAACATTTTCTGCCTACAGAGTGGGCATGTACCTTTAAGGACCATACACATATTGAGTCTGTAAACAAAACATGAGAGGCAGCTAAAACAATTACTATGATGAGAGTAGTCAGTCATTCTTGTGCACAACACATCTTTCACAGCTCCAGTTAAGGTGCGTAATTTGATCAACTTTGGGGGGAATTTTGTTATTTCTTCACCAAAAATGGCAAGTTGGGAGTGCTTTAGAATCGTCTCATTGAGACGATTCTAAAGAACTCCCAACTTGCCATTTTTGGTGAAGAATTAAGAAAAATACCTTGAATATTATGTCAAATTACGCACCCTAGCTGGAGCTCTGATCTTTGTGTCATATTTGTTACATATGCATGTGTGAAGTTTCATATAAATATCAAAAGCCTATTTAATTTGATTTAATTTAACTGATGAACTGACGTGTAATATCAGTTTGCGAAAAAGCTCTTAAGAAGAAACAACATAAAACATGGGCCAGAAAAACTGTTGGAACCATAATAGCTCACAACACACCCTTGGAGTGTTGTCTATTATGTATGTAGTGAAATGTCATGAAACTATTATAAAGTGTACTGAAGTTTTGATCAATAATTTTAGAAATGATCGCATGGAGATAATAAAATAATTAGTAAGGTGATAGTTGCCTTTCTTGAGAACAAAAAACTTGGGCTCATAGATACAATTACAGTGGCAAACGTTAGTCCCATGTGTATTGAATAATAAATATACAATGGAGAAATATACCGGTAATAGAAAAACATTCAATACTCACCAGTGAATAACGACTGGTAATGCTTATTATTTATTACCACTACACAATTCCGACATTTACATCAAACGAGCACATAATATGGGAAACTAGCGTAATTTATTGCACTAACAGATAGTATACGATCTGGTAATATATAATCCACTAACTTGAACAAATTAATCATGTGTGCTAGAATTCACATTTTCCACCCATTTTGCTGCAGGAGTTGGGCAGATCTGCAGTATGGTTCACCTAGTGAGCTCAATGATGAGTTGCAATTGGCATTCCACACACAAAGTTCCCACAAGTATCTCGCTCATGAGAAAATGCACAACTTCACATTTATTGTACAGAGCTCCAGTTAAGCTGCTTAAATACCCAATTATAATTGCCAAAAACCCAATTGAACTCGGAAGTAGTGAGTATCAAAAAGCAATACAAATTGTGTGGTACTTGCAGAAAACAATAAACAGACCACAAATATATCATGTTTTTCTTATTTTCCATGAAACACATCTTGGTATTTCATTAGAATTGTCTCCAAGGAGACAATTCTAATGAAATGCCAAGACATGTTTTCCTTTGGAAGCAAGCTATTCAATAATTGCTGTCTGTTGATGTGTAAACAGTAGTGTGATTTTATTTTACCCAATTAAAATTTTGAAATACCCAATTGCTTCAGAAATGATGGAGTGACAATACTCAATTACTAATTCATTATCTGGAGCACTGATTGTAAACATCTGAAAAACATCTTTGTTCCATGTTGTACATAGGACATTTACAACATGGAACAAAGATGTTTTTCAGATGGGAATGCATTTGTATCTGGGGCACTGACCATTCAATACAAAAATTCAAATTAACTTTCAGCACTGAAAGACAGTGTCCTGATCTGGTTCCAGGCACACTTGATAACTTATTTCTCAATGAAAGTATATGTTGTGACCACTCATTTGAACCGTCTCGATGAGACGGTTCAAATGGTGGTCACGACATATACTTCTAAGCACATTTAAAGAAAATATTGATGACTTTCCCCAATCAAAGTGTTGAATCCTTAGCATGAAATGGGTTAGAATAGACACATACCCTCCCATCCTCTGACTTTATAAGACAAGGCTTAGAAACAAGTAGGAATTCCAAGGCTCACCAAAGAAATCCTTCTTTTTCTGGGCCAAGACTCGGATAACCATTCTGTAGTACGCAACCAGCTGTCGACTACATGATCGTTATCGAAAGACACTAGCTTGGGTTTCTATCTATCTGGCAGCATTTTCTCATAGAAATATGCATAAAATGATATTGTTTTCATTGTTCAATGGAATGAAAGTGAAAGTGAATGGGTTTAACGTCCCTGGGTGAGCAACAGCAAACGTCATATAGAGGCAAGACCACAGTTCAAAGTCTCATCTGACAGACAATTTAAGTGGGATGGAAATGGAAATTATTGTTGACACCTAGGGTAAGCATTTAACTCGCAACCTCTGGTATTGAAGTTAATTGTCATATCCCCTAGGCAACGGCCCATCCCTCAATCAATGAAATTATGAAGGCTTCAAATTAACCCTTCCTATGCTGTTGATGGAAATTGCCGTCAGCTGTTTTTCATTTTTGCTTTAATTCTTAACAAAAAACTTGTTTTGACAGCACATGAGAATCGTCTCCACTGGAGACGATTCACATGTGCTGTCAAAACAAGGTTTTTGTCAAGAAATATTGAAAATAAAACATTTCCAGCAGACAACAACATTTAATTCAGCATAGTAAGGGTTAACCCATTCCATTTTCTAAAAAAGAATCTGCAATTTAACAGCCCACCTGTTTCTCATCGAATGTATATGTTGTGACAACTCATTTGAATCAAATGGTAGCCACACCATATACTTTTAGGGAGATGAGAAAATTAATCAGATTTTTCTATCAGCAAAATGGGGAATCCTCTGGAGCATGAAATTGGTTAAATAAATAATTCATGAACACTATTCGGCAACATCATGACCTTCAACCAATGAAACGTCGGTGCAAATAGTTTTTGAACTTGGATTGAATGTGATCAGGGTTCGTGTTCCAGCCGTTTACACTACGAGTCCGCCAATACCAAATTTAGCAGCATAGTTAGTCTGAACATTCTGCAGAGAAATTTGAATTGGACTAAGTTTAAACAACGTCCGATTCTGTCCTGATATAAACTTCTCTGTAGAATGTTCAGAGAATGGTATCAGCATTGATACAACCCATCATGCTCAGCATGTCGTTGATAAATGTGGCTGTGACTAGAGAAATGGGGCTTATGGATTATGCTACCAGTGTAGATCCAGATCAGACTGTGCATCCGCACAGTCTGATCAGGATCTGCACTGTTCGCTATTCCATCAATAAACACCCGTTATGCTTCTAACATGCAATATAGATTGTTATAAGTGTGCTATTTGATCAGGAGCTGCACTGCGGATGCACAGTCTGATCAGGATCTGCACTGTTCTTCATTCCATCAATAAACACCCGTCATGCTTCTAGCACGCAATATAGATCGTTATTAGGCTACAGAAGAGTGCTATTTGATTAGGAGCTATCCTGGAGTAGCCTATTTCACCAACATTGCAAAGTATACTTATCTAGCAAAGTATACTTTGAGGGAGAAATTTTCAGTATAATAAATTCAGTTTAATAATTCTGCATACTTTTAATCATCAAATACATGCAGTCGTTAGTTCTACATGAAATAATGCATTTTGCGAAAAATAAATGATTACTCCCTCAAAGTATACTTTGCTACATAAGTATACTTTGCAATGTTAGTGAAATAGGCTACTGGTCACAAATCCCATATGCCCCTTTTCTCCAGTCACAGCCCGTTTCCTGAGCCTTGCCAGATATTTTTTCCCATTCACGGCACTAACCTACTATTCTCTATCTATTTTCCTTATTTCTGAACCAAAATATATGTTGTGACCACTCATTTGAACCGTCTCGGCGAGACGGTTCAAATGAGTGGTCACAACATATATTTCTGATGAGAAATAAAGACATTCTTGAGCCTTGCCGGAATGAGTGGTCACAACATATATTTCTGATGAGAAATAAAGACATTCTTGAGCCTTGCCGGATATTTTTTCCCATTCACGGCACTAACCTACTATTCTCTATATGATCTACCGGTATTCAATATCCAGTAACACAATATGGGACAAGACATGTGATTCTGTATCTAAGATGACTTTTTGTGCGATATCTCATACAAATATTTACATAATTTACAATATTTTCATTAAATGATGTCGAAAGTTGACAAAATTTTCATAGCAATTCCGCATTTGTTATGAACTTTTTGTTAACTTTTGACATCATTTACAAAAAAAATTCCTATGACTAAAATGTTCGTTAGTGCAAAATTATGATTTGCAAATGTTGCAAACACCGAAAATCCTGGGGGCCGTTTCACTAAACTTCGTACGACTAAAATGTTTGTAAATGCAAAATTATGATATTCTGTAAATTCCACATTAACAATGATTTCTTGTAAACAATTATTGGATTTACATTTATTGAGCATAGGCTGCATAAGCAGCATTTGCTCAATAAATGTAAATCCATCAATTGAAATTTCCAGACGATGCTAAGTTTGAACTTACGAACATTTTAGTCATACAAAGTTTAGTAAAACGGCCCCCTGAGCCTTAGCTGAATCGTCGCCTCGTTTGAATAATGTACCAATGTTTACCCACATTGATTATTAACGAGTAGGCACTTGTACAATATTGGAAATGTAAACGCCTATCATAGTGTGGTATATAGGCCTTCTCTTTATGAACTTGTCAATGACCAGCTGACAAACTGGCTGTATATATATAGTTGGTTGGCTGGTTGGCTGGCTGGCTGACTGTTGGGTTTGTTGGCTGGCTGGCAGGCTGTTTGAGTGAATGGCTGCTTTGTTGCTGTCTGACTGACCGGTTGATTGAATGGCCTGCTGGCTGGCTGGCTCTGGCTGGCTGGCTTGCTTGTTTGCTTTGCTTGCTTGCTTGTTTGCTGCCTGGCTGGCTGATTGAATGACTGATTGAATGGCTTGGTGGCTGGTTGGTGGTTGGTTGGCAGGTTAGCGGTTAGCTGGCTGACTGACTGGCTTGCTGATTGAACGGCTACGTCGAGAAACGAACCAAGGACCTCTATATGGGAGGTTACACTGTCAACCAGTCAAGCAGAATGTCCCAAGCAGGTGCATGAATAAATATGTAGTCTGGGATATTAAAAAGGTGAAAAGCTATGATATGTTATTGATCGCTTATCAAACACTGCAGGCATTCCCGACAAAAACCATTAAGCACAAGTCCACAGGTAATACTTTTTGTAGGTAATATGTGGCTGTGACTGGAGAATGAGGCTTATGGATTTTATGACCAGTGTAGATCAAGATCAGCCTGTGCATCCGCACAGTCTGATCAGGATCTACACTGTTCGCTATTCCATCAATAAAATAGCCATCATGCTTCTAACATGCAAAATAGATCATTATAAGTGTGCTATTTGATCAGGAGCTGCACTGTCACAAATCCCATAAGCCTCATTTATCCAGTCAAATCCACATAATGCCAGCAGGCTGTACAAATGCAGAAATTATTCCCTAATAGTGTAGATCCTGGAGTGACGGTTCATTACGAACCAGCTAATCTAGATCTACACTGTTTGCAATCAACAAGTAATCCTTATACAGTCGAACTTCGATGGGTCGAACAGCCTGCGGGGTTAAGTTTTAGTTCGACCCATCCGTTGTTCGACCCATCGGGATTTTCTACTGTAACCATTTCAGATATACGAGTTGGTCAGTGTACTAAGTGAAAAAGGTCGTCATTACGACACGTTGTTTCATATAAATGCGCTTACATTTGCATTTACGGTTGATTGTCACATTCGTTTATTACCAGAAACAGCCTTTAATAAAATAAAGAAAGCGGCAAACTCATGTGTGTTTTTATTTACTTAGCCATTATACAGCAATAGAACATGAGAATAACAGAAAATGATTACGAAATAAAATTGGCGGACTTGATTGCCCCGTCCGATACGATCATGCCCAGTCGCCCCATCACTACTTCGGACCCGAATATCCCCCCTGCAGAACCGGGTCCTTCCTCGGATTGCTCGGTCGTCACTAGTGCATTTGTGGTAGACATACGAGTCTGATGATCTGTAAAATATGTTTTGCTTATATATGGCGAATAAATCGGATGACACATCACTCATTACTGATCATAGTAAAAACAGTTCATGTTGATGTACAACTTAAAAAGGCCAGATGCCAGGTCATTAATTAAAACCGAGCGCTATTTAATTCCACATGTCCCATAAATTACCACTTTAATTAACTAACAACTTCGCCGACATTGGTCAATGCATAATTACCACGTATGCTGGTCACGACTGCCGTTATTGTATACGCTCAAATGACCACTTGCGATTTGTTTGACAACCGATTAACAATAGGTGTGAAAGTCAATCAACTAGTCTGGAGACAATCGTCTGACATGTTCGAGTTTTTGTGATGTTTATAGTGGATTTATACACGACCGGGCGTGACAGCGATTCGAGGCATTGAGGGTTGTTCGACTTTCACAAGTTCGACCTATACCGGGTAGTTTTAACGTATTTATATAGGAATTCTGTCGGGACCTAAAGGCTAGTTCGAGGCAAGCATGGCTGACGAGTTTACCAGGGTTCGACCCATCGAAGTTCGACTGTACATGTAACATGCTTTTTAACCCTTTCACCCCTAAGTAACTGGAATGGATTTTGATATGTTAATTTTCCAACCAATCCAACCGTCACAAAATGATCTTCAGACTAGTCCATTTATGAAAAGGGTGTGTTTTTGCTCTCAAAAATATAAAATTGCTTGCAAAAAGTGCAGATCCTAATGAGATGGCTCGTCACGAGCCGGCTCATCTGGATCTACACAGTTTGCCAATACCACTATACAGGCCTGTGGTGTTGAAAGGGTTAATTAAAAGGTACAGTATACACGCAGGGTTTACACAAATGTGAACATTTGCCAATTGTACAGATAACCAAGTGTTACGAGCTGGTTCTACTGCATCTACACTGTTTACAAAGATTAACATTAATATAGATTGTTGTGATGAAACAGTTAAAGCTGTAATGGACGCATGAATGTCCTAGTTATTGATCACATCGATAATTACCCCGCAAAATTAATGTTCTCAACGAAAATCATAGCACAGCTCTCCAGTAGCAGATTTTGCGAGGTAGAAAATGAGTACATTGGAGATGGAGCTTTTGATATACGGCCGAGGTGATGCGACCTGAACCACAATCAATACCAGAAGCTTCCTGAGCTTAATTGACAATAACTTCACCCATTTACGGCTACAGAATTAATGAACAATTGCTCCAATTTCGTAAAATTGGAAACATGAATCAGGCCCATCCGTAGCGGTGAATAAAATAATGCCATGGCGGACTATCGAGTGGGGGCTCTGGGGGCCCTCCCCAAGAAAAAAATTGAACCTGGACCCTCAAAATGGTGTTTCCTGCATTCTAGAGTCACAACGCGCCGTGGTTGCCGTGGCTGCCGTGGCTGCCGTGGTGGTGTATACGCCGTGATGAATGGAGGCGGTTTCAGATAAACATCATTACTGACTGCGAACAGTGTAGCCAAGATTAGACTGTGATTCCCTACTACCCTAGGTGCATAGATTCAATAACCCTTTCACCCCTCGGTCACTGGAACGTATTTTTATATGTCAATTTTGCAACCAATCAAATCGTCACAAAATGATTTTCAGACCAGTGCATTTATGAAAAGGGTGTGTTTTTGTTCTAAAAAATAATAAAATTACTTGCAAAAAGTGCAGATCCTGATGAGACGGCCGGCTCATCTAGATCTACACTGTTGTTTGCCAATACCACTATACAGGTATGTGGTTTTGAAAGGGTTAAATGGGGTTTCACAACAATGTTACATACATACATACAGGAATACAACGTTCTTGGGGGTCGCGGTGGTGGGGATAACAAATGAAAATTCACCAAAAAATTATTACAATATTTTTTCAGCACCAAAATCACAATAATCTGGTGCCAGGTATCCTTAACACATCGGATCACTTGGTCTCTTGTGTATAGCCAAAAAAGGATGGTAGTCACTGCTAGGCAAGATCTGAATCCGTGTAAGGATCGAGTCACCATTTGGTGTGAATCCATATAAGGACTGATTCACCATTAGGTGTAAATCCATATAAGGATTGATTCACCATTAAGTGTGAATCCATTTAAGGATCAATTCACTATTAGGTGTGCATTCATGTAAAGATGGATTCATCATTAGGTGTGAATCCATGTGTAAATCCAGACAATGATGGATTCATCATTAGGTGTAACCCCAGACAATGATGGATTCATCATTAGGTGTAAATCCAGACAATGATGGATTCATCATTAGGTGTGAATCCAGGCAACAATGGATTAATCATTAGGTGTAAATCCAGACAATGATGGATTCATCATTATGTGTGAACCCAGGTAATGATGGATTCATCATTATGAGTAAATCCAGGTAATGATGGATTCATTATTTGGTGTAAATCCAGGTAATGATGGATTCATCATTAGGTGTAAATCCAGGTAATGATGGATTCACCATTATGTGTGAATCCAGGTAATGATGAATTCACTATTTGGTGTAAATCCAGGTAATGATGGATTCAGCATTAGGTGTAAATCCAGGTAATGATGGATTCACCATTATGTGTGAATCCAGGTAATGATGAATTCACTATTTGGTGTAAATCCAGGTAATGATGGATTCATCATTAGGTGTAAATCCAGGTAATGATGGATTCACCATTATGTGTGAATCCAGGTAATGATGAATTCACTATTATGTGTACATCCAGGTAATTATGGATTCATCATTAGGTGTAAATCCAGGTAATGATGGATTCACCATTATGTGTGAATCCAGGTAATGATGAATTCACTATTAGGTGTAAATCCAGGTAATGATGGATTCAGCATTAGGTGTACATCCAGGTAATTATGGATTCATCATTAGGTGTAAATCCAGGTAGTGATGGATTCACCATTAGGTGTGAATCTATGTAAGGATTGATTCATCATTAGGTGTGAATCCGTATGAGGATTGATTCATCATTAGGTGTGAATCCAGGTAAGGATTGATTCATCATTAGGTGTGAATCCAGGTAAAGATGGATTCACCATTATGTGTGAATCCATGTAAGGATTGATTCACTATAAGAGTATGCAATGCCCTACCATCTTTCAATACCTTTTGTATCAATATTACACTCACATTTGTTTCAGCTCAGAGCATACATTTCTGCATAGAAACATGAACGTGGATATGCTCCCGTGGCATACTGGACCCTAACTGGAGGAACTCTTACAAACTTTTTCACTTTTCGACGTAAATGTATACGGACGGACGGACGGACGGACGGATCCTCAAGAGCAATGCAATATGCCCCCTTGCTATCACATAGGGGGCATTATCACTACGCTTTGTTCGAACATCGTAAATCCCTTTGATGAGCTCAGCGGGTACAGTATTATATATGTGTTTCTGATTTCCGCCCAGCAACCTGAATGTTGGCATATGAATAGAGCAATCACAATGGGGGATTCTAGAGAACTAATTCATATTAACGCTTCCAAAGCAGAAATTATATTACGGTAACTAGACATTACACAACAGAAAATATTGAATTTTGTTTATTTATTTAATGTGTTTAACGGCCTGTTAATAGCTACGGTCATTTTAGGCTGGGGTTAATGGGGTCATGTCCCATAGGATGGGGGTGGAAATCCCAAATCAGAATTTACATAAAAAATTATATTCAGCCCTGAAATTGGAATACGGTAATCTGATCTAGTGCCATATTGAATGATAAACGCACAAGCTGTCCATGGATGTACAGACAGATGGACAAATGTACACACTTCAAAGCATATAATAAAGCCATATACTGTCACTGACGAAAAGTGAAGTGAAAGTGTTTAACAAAATATCTCACCCAAACTTAATGTCATATAGAGACAGGGCCTCGGTCTGAAGTCTCGTCCGAAAGACCAGTTGGATGGAAATACTAAGTCATGCTCCCACCCGCCATCCACCCTACCTTAACCCTTACTACGCTAAATTAAATTTTGTTGTATGCTGGAAATGTTTTCTTTTCAATATTTTTCGATAAAAACCTGTTTTGACAGCGTATGAAAATCGTCTCCATTATTCTCATGTGCTTCCAAAACATGTTTTTTGTTAAGAATTAAGGCAAAAATGAAAAACAGCAGACGACAATTTTCGTCTCCCGCATAGGGAGTTAAGATGCCTATAGAATCCTCTAAGTAAATCCAAAGAGTTGTTTAAGACAATCACTATAAATTGCGACTGACCTACGACCATTAAACCTATGGTAAGTGGCTGTAACTATGTCCTGTTCAAACTTTTCATATCATTGACTGATTGTGCCAATAAACTTGAAGTCTATCATAAATTGTTTGCATGTGCACAGAGAACCACCTAACAAATAAATTATTTACCGACTAATAACACGGAATCGTCTGAAGTTGTTTTATATTGAAACTGTCTGGTGGTAATTGGTAATAATTGTTTCCTATATCCTGGGTATCGGAATAGGCAATTGTTTGTAACTCAACCAATTGTAGGAGTAATATGGCTATATTTGAATTGTTAAATTGAAGGAACAAATTTTTAATTTGTGGGAACGAATTATTAAATTATGGGAACAAATTGTTAAATTGAAGGAACAAATTGTTATTTTGTGAAACAAATTAATAAAAAAAAAAATTGTACGTCCCCTGCAGGGCTCAGTAAAATGGGGCATATTGGTTTTGCGACCAGTGTAGATCTAGATCCGCCTGTGCATCTCTGCACAGTCTGATCAGGATCTGCACTGTTCACCATTCCATCAATGAAACACCCGTTATGCTTCTAACGAGCAATCTAGATTGCTATCAGTCTACATGAGTGTGCTATTTGATCAGGAGCTACACTGGTCACAAATCCCATAAGCCCGATTTTTCCAGTCACAGCCAAAATCTCTGTTAGCTTAACAGACTTTTAAATCCTTAGCATTGTTAAGGATTTAACAGTCTGTTAAGCTATTAAACAGAGGTGTTGAGCAACCGGGCCCAGATGTATCTGTAATAATAACCGATTATAGAAGGCAGCTTTGCAGATAAGTGGAGCATTTGCAGCTAAATACTGTTATTCCCTACAGAAACATATGGACTGTGAGACTACATTTCAAAGGGCTCCCAACAAAAACGTTTCCACGAATCAAAATCCCCAGTTTATGTAATGTAGCTGCGAATGTCAGTGCTAGATATCAATACGACCATTAGCGGTAGATTATTAGCGAACACTTCGCCCACACTGAATACATTCTGGTAACGGAGTAACTCTAGCAGACTGGTTCCATGGCTCTTGTTTCATGGACAATACAAGCTTAATTGTGGCTGCGACTGCAGAAATGGGGCTTATGGGATCTGTGACCATTATAGCTCCTGATCAAACAGCACACTCATGTAGCCTGATAGAGATCTAGACTGCTTGTTATAATTAAGCATAATGGGCGTTTCATTGATGGAATGGCGAACAGTGCAGATCCTGATCAGACTGTGCGGATGCACAGGCTGATCTGGATCTGCACTGGTCACCATTTCTCCCATCACAGCCAGAATTAATCATAAGGGAATATAGGCAAAGTCCACTATATACATACAAGACTGGTACTCAGGCTTTCTTCCAGTTTTATGAGCCCAGGAGACATGCAATATGCATAGAAGCAGTCTGCTTTGGCTATAAATTGTGCACACACAAGTAAAACACAATATTCAGCAGAATATATGAATATAACTTGATAGCTAGGCGCAAAACAACACAGCTTCAGTTAAACCTGATCCGTGCAATTTAACAGGATACAGGATTGGATATACACAGTAACACTGGCATTTGACATTTTCTCGGCCAGTAAAATATTTATATATCGTGGTGAAGCACAATATAAGGGCGTATTGATTCACAATGTAGTGCTGCCATTAGGAATACCGCAAACAATGACCCTTCCACCTGATGTCTGCACATTACATCAATTACGCGAACTGACACAGGAAAATGCGGAGTAACGAAGTTATCATCAGAACAAGTCCAGCAGCCACCAATCTACGATACATGTGGCTACATATACGCTGTGACTGGAGAAATGAGGATACATAGGGGATATTCATATTTTTGCAACGAATATGACATATATGTTCATCGAGTGGTGTGATAAATGTCCATATTTCGAAATATGGACATTTCACACCACGAGATGAACACATATGTCATATTCGTTGCAAAAATATGAATATTTTATTTATTATATACCGCTCATTTTTTTAGCAGTTTTTTAGACTGTATACGGTAATGAATGTGTATTTGCAGCCTATATGCACGGTTTTCTTTCTAAATACAGAATATGAATATAGATAGCGGAAGTAGTCGTATTTTCACCGGAAGTTGTTTATTTCATCGATGAGAACATATGACTTTTATTTACATCGTATAACTATGTATTTCATGGGTAGGTATATAATAAATGTGGCTGTGCTGTGACTGGAGAAATGGGACCAGTGCATATGCTGCCCCTGATAAAATAGCAGTAGATCCTACACTGGTCCGTCCTACGCTAGACCTACACTGGTTGCAAAAGCCCATAACCTACGATTCACCATATGAATTATGTGAAAAGCAGTGACAAATAAAAGATGATCGAAAATGTAACATGATAGGGCCAAAGAAAATAAATTAGTATATTCTGATCCAAACTTTGTGAGAAATGGGGCAAGCATGATGTTGTGCTTATGCTTATAATCTAACATTTGTTTCAACTTATTATGATATTTATCAATCTTGCTTGCACATTTCATAAGGAAAATGTGTAAAGCCTTGTTTTTAATGAAATCAATAAACTTGTTTAACCCTTTCAATCCTGTAGACCAGGGGCCCCGTTTCACTAAACTTCTTACAACTAAAATGTTCGGAAGTGCAAATTTAGGATCGTCTGGAGATTTCAATTGATGGATTTACATTTATTGAGCATAGGCTGCATATGCAGCCTATGCTCAATAAATGTAAATCCAATAATTGTTTCACGAAAACACTGTTAATGTGAAATTTACAGACTATCATAATTTTGCACTTACGAACATTTTAGTCGTACGAAGTTTAGTGCGGCCCCCAGAAGACAAATGTTGCAAACACCGAAGATCCTGGGGGCCGTTTCACTAAACTTTGTACGACTAAAATGTTCGCAAGTGCAAAATTATGATATTCTGTATATTTCACATTAACAATGGTTTCTTGTAAACAATTATTGGATTTACATTTATTGAGCATAGGCTGCATATGCAACCTATGCTCAATAAATGTAAATCCATCAATTGCAATTTACAGACGATCCTAAATTTGCACTTACAAACATTTTAGTCGTACAAAGTTTAGTGAAACGGCCCCAGATTAGCAGACTTGTAACAAGCCACCTCAGCAGTATATGCAGTGTTTAATTGTCAGTATTTTCCGATATTTTAAAACACTATATCTGATTAACCCTTAGACCGCTACTCACAACAATTTTCGTCTGCTGTTGTTTTTATATCTTGCCTTATTTCTCAATAAAAACATGGTTTGACAGCACTTCAGAATCAGATAGCGGTGTAAGGGTTAAAGCAATATAGCATGGAAATATCAATTTCAGATACTTGTAGGTTAAAAGGGTTAATAAAAATAATGTCCATTCATCACTAGTGTAAGATCATCTATATTACTACTTAACCCTTAGACCGCTACACACAACAATTGTCTTAGACCACTACACACAACAATTGTCTTAGACCGCTACACACAACAATTGTCTTAGACCGCTACACACAACAATTGTCTTAGACCACTACACACAACAATTGTCGTCTGCTGTTGCTTTTATATCTTGCCTTATTTCTCAATAAAACATGGTTTGACAGCACTTCAGAATCATTTCCATTTGGGAAATGATTACAAAGTGATGTCAAATAGAAAACAAACAGCAGACGACACAAAAGTAAGATAGCAGTGTAAGACTTAATTACTTTCTAGCACATTGCTGCTAAAAACAATACAAATCTTGGTACTGAATCTTCTCGTTTACAGAGTGCATGTTTAATGTAATAGTTTGTAAATATTTCATGACAAATATTTCATCAATTTGGCAACACTTACCTGGCTAATTAATTACGCAAGAAGAAAGTAAACAACAATTGCTAATTCCTAACCAAATATCTGGCCATTTTAACTTCCTACTAGTTCCCTAATGTAAATCCTGTTACATGATCTGCAAAAACTAAATATGCGTGACATGTCACAAGTAAACAGAGTGGTTAATAGTGTCCAACGTTGACAAATGGAGCTTACTGCATTTTTGACGAGACCGTACTGAGGTACCACACACAAGCAGACTGATAAAGAGATCTACAGTTTGTTGTTAGCTGATCAGCAACGCTCAAATTATTTAATAACGATCAATGTAGGCCCTTATCAGGCTGCAGGAATGTTCAATACTGATCTGGGGCTACACTGTAAATAAGAAGCTTTATGCCATGGTGAATCACAATTGTTCACGAAAATCGAACTTCTATCATGTCCATACAAGCATATCTACTGCCAAAATATGGGCAGAAAACAGGGTTTATTTAACCTTTACAACGCATAAATAAATGTTGCCATCTGCTGTTTATTATTAATGTCCACTTTTCTCAACAAAAACATGGTATGGCAGCCGTTTAGAATCATTTCCATCGGAAATGATTCTAAACTGCTGCCAAACAATGTTTCATTTTAGAAGAAAGACAAAATATGAACACACACCATAAATAATGTGTGTTTCCCATGTTCTGAGGGTCCAGTTCTGATTGGTCAGAATACAGTGTGTAGTGGTCATAATCATGAATGATAATTGGCGGCATAATGAATGCTTGTACCCTGCTAAGGCCACGCTGCTAGGTTTACACCGGACATATTTCCAATATACCCTGTTTGTCAGATCTTTGCTTACATTAATGCATGCATATATCTATTCACTCAATTGATTTCAATGAATAACAGATCAACATAATTATTAACATAATTATTGGCATAACCTTGCATAGTTGAGAACATACTACGTACTGTATACAACATAGACTTAATTGGCACATTTTTGCAAGCAGATTTGGGCATGTTATTATTATAACAGGCCATGTCTCGGGCGAGACATTTTCCACTTCAAACTGCCCATGTCCCTTAACCATTTCAACACTACAGACCTCTTTAGCAGTGTTTGTAAACAGTGTAGATCCAGATGTGCCGGCTCGTCGTCTTATCAGGATCTGCACGTTTTGCAAGTAATTTTACATTTTCTACAGAAAAAAAAACATCCCCTTCTTTTCAATGGACTAGTCTGAAAATCATTTTGTGACGATTGGATTGGTCGGAAAATGAACCTATCAAAATCCATTTGTCTTATGAAGGGGTTAAAGGGTTAACCCTTAGACCGCTACTCGCAACAATTGTGTCGTCTGCTGTTTCTTTTATATCTGGACTTATTTCTCAATAAAAACATGGTTTGACAGCACTTCAAAATCATTTCCAATGGAAAGATCCTGAAGTGCTGTCAAAGCATGTTGTAAATTATTCTAAAGTGATGTCAAAGCATGTTTTTGATGATAAAAATGGAAAATAGAAAATAAACAAAAGACAAAACTGTGTAATTCCAGCACAAAAATATTTACACATTTCCCTAACATTTGATTGGTTCATAGCAAGTCCCTGTCCAAAATTTATATCCCAGTAAACTCCCACGCCGAACTACTTTCCGTAACCGTGAGGCGCAGTTAAAATAATTCTTAAGAAAACGGAAAATAAACACATTTTCTTGATGAATTTATTTCAAATGCTGGAATTATAAGGAATGAATGGCCTTTTTCCAGTATTCCCGCGACTTTTCCAAGTTTATACCCCGATAAATTCCACAAAAAGTCTATTCATTCCTATAATTGATCCTCATATAAGCGCCTGCCTATTACACGTGCCTCCAGTAATTTTGAGTATACGTCAGGATTGATGTGTCATAATTTAGGGCCAAATTGTCGATGCCTTTCATGTGCGAAGTGTCATTGGTCCGAGGTGTCTCAGGGCCGAAGTCGTCCAGGGCCGATGTGTAATTTCCTAAACTTTTTTCCATGAAAAATATTGCATAATGCCATTAACGGTAATTCCCGATATGTAATCCGTGTCGTGTATTCCAATAGGCATAATGCAATTTCGCGTAAGTCATAAAACTCCATCATTAGTTGGCAAACTGTGTTTACATGATGCTGATTCGTCTAGACTACAGTGACAAGACTAAGACTTCAAACACAGCGCGCTTGTCAAGTTTTACTACGTGTAAATTTCACCCCGCAGGGCATATCAAAGATCAATACCGGTACACGCGGTTGCTGACGTCAGTCACGTAGTCGACACTAGACTAGTACCCTGTCGGATACGCAGCCTAGCGAAACAATACTACCGGGAACCAGTCTAAAGTGACACTACAAATGTGTTTATGTGAATTGGATCTCGATCTCCGACAAATCCCGGCTTATTGCATTAGCGGCCAGACCAGGCGGTGGATTCGCGTAGTCTGTCCATGGTTTACAATGTTCGCCAATCTCTAATTAAAAACATCAATAATTATGTCAGCGGATAATGCCAATTCGTCATAGACTGCTTAAATATTCGGGCTTGATCATGATATACATTGGACAGAAAGCAAATAAGCCTGGTGTTCTCTGCCAGTTTGGACACCTATCTTGCGTGGGTTACTCGTTGCAAAAACAAAATTGTTTTTTACAGGGCTATCGTTTTAATCGACTATTTTTGCCATTTTTATAGAGATTACAATAAAATGCAAAATACATGGCTGACTTTGTTGTGAAACCGGGAAAATGTTTGACCCATGGAACAATGGTCACCTGTCAACAACGGCCACTTTGGCTACTTCCCTTGGCCGGCCGTTGTTCACAGGTTTGACTGTATTTCCATCCCATGAATCATGGATTCCAACATGATGTCAATTTCACCCATATTATACGAGATGGGTTTGAGATGCTTTGAAAATGGCGTCTCCGTAACCATGTATATTCTGATCACCCCGTGTCTGTGCAAATAGCTATACTGCTGATGAGTAATTTACTGTGACACCGGGAACAGTCGAATTTCGCTTCCGCACTTGAAAGTGAACGTAGCAAAAATGTTTTTTCCGCGATTTTCAAGGCAGTTGCCTTCGAAATAATGGAAAGAAAAGAAATATAGTTGGACAATTAGCTCCGATTTTGTTTCAGGTTAGTACTGGGCATTTATTAGAGGCACTGGAGAAGTTAATGAAGTGTGTTGAAATGTCCTTGACAGGCTGATCTCCCCTCATCAACGGCCTTATAAGGCTGGCAACGATCTACCATAAGCAGGCTTAAAGGTACATGCCCACTCAGTAGGAACAAAATGTTCTTTATTTCAGAGACATCATCTGAGACATTTTCTGGCAAAATAAACATTCATTCACCATTACCCCACATACTGATTGGCATTATAATACATTTTATATCAGACGTAAATTTCCACACGGATATAAGGGGCGATAACTGCGTTTCCTTAAAATGTCAACAGACATTACTATTTATAATCTGTATTTAAGTATGTCACTATCAGTAAAATAAATATTACTAAATGATTATATCTGTATAGCGGGCACTTGTAATTGTTAGAACTGGTGGAAGAGTGACACCATTATACACTTATTTAAAGGTACATGCCCACGCAGCAGGTTACACTGTACTACTACTTTTCATTTTCTGTCATGCCTTATATGAGCCATTTGTCTACCCACTAACGAGTTATTTTTAATTACGGCGCGTGTTAATTGGTGTTAAATCGCATTTTATATGCCGCAACCAGAAAGGGTATTTTCCGAACTCATGCTATTTTTACCAATACGCGTCATGTGACACGGTCAATCATATCACATTTTTGACATACGCAGTGAAGTATCGGAAGTTGAGAAGAAAAATCTCTGTTCGAGTCCAAATCTAAATCTCCACGTAACTCTTTCCATTTGGTGATCTGGTCGCCAATATTAATCACTCTCTCTCTCTGAACTGCCAGTCCCTCAGACATTTCGCCTTTTTTTTGGCCGAGGCCGTTTCATACAATTTCCGTCCTGGACGTTTCGACATGTTGATATTCTTGTTTACATATTGGGAAGCCTACTGGCGCGCGTAGTATAATGCGCCTGCGCACGCCGCAAGCCGTGATGTGAAAGTTGTCGTCCCCGCACATTATCAAAATAGACTGTTACCGCCGCGCGTCGCTAACAGTAAATTGATAATTAACAAGAAACGAGGCAAAGCCACGAAGGCCAGGTTTTTTCCAAGCATGGACACTTGGATAACATAATTATACCCACTTTTTGTAGACTAGATGGCCGTGGCCTGCATGTTGCGCCTTGGGGCGAGGCATGGACACTAAAAAATAGAGTATAGTAGATGGAAGGAAAAACAACAAAAACTTTAACAAAAAAACTTTAACCGGACACACGGACGTACGGACGGACGGACGGATGCCAAAATGCCGACGATATCGCGCTTTCCGCAAGCGGGTGCGACAATGATGATAAACACCCATGTGAAGTATCAAGATAATGGGTGAAGCAGTTGCAGAGATATAGTACAGGAAAAAACTTTAACAAATAAATTAAAAGTAATTTGACCTTGACATTGCGCACAGGGGCCGCACGGTTGGGGGTTAGAATGAAAATATGGACGATGATAAACACCCATGTGAAGTTTCAAGGTAATGGGCGAAGCAGTTGCAGAGATATAGTATAACGAAAAAGTTTTAACCAAAAAATTTAACCAGACGTACGTTAAAAAGTTAACGTTGAAAATGGCTAAGTCAATTTCATAGAAATAATAGGTGAAGGTAAAAAAATGGTCACATGTTGGATAGTTGTTTGTGGTAGGCACCCCTTGGTGATGAAGCTGTGAAAGTTTGGTGGTCCTAGGTGGTACAGTACCAAAGAAATGGACTTAAACACGAAAACTTAACATTGTAAACGCGAAAACTTAACATTGAAAATGGCTATGTCGACTGCGCGGAAAAAATGGGTCAAGTTAAAAAAAAGTAACATGTTGGATAGTGATATGTGGTGTCACCCCTTGATTATGAAGCTGTGAAAGTTTGGTGGTCCTAGGTGGTATAGTACCAAAGAAATGGACTTAAACACGAAAACTTAACATTGATTGTGGACGCCGCCCGCCGCCCGCCCGCCCGCCTTTCGCCAATCCAATAGCCTGGATTTTTTTTCAAAAAACCTGGCTAATAAAAGATTATATTTGTATAGCGGGCACTCGTCATTTTTAGAACTGGTGGAATAGTGACATAATTATACATTTATTTAATTCCTATAAAGAACATTTTGTGCCTACTGCGTGGGCATGTACCTTTAATTCCTATAAAGAACAGTTTATGCCTACTGTGTGGGCATGTACCTTTAATTCCAGGAGAACAAGAACATTTGAAATGTCGTGGTTAATTTATGTTGTCTGTCGTGCAGACCTATTGGCATCTATTCTCACTGCCAATTAATATGCAGATGTTGGCATTTTCTGATACTGTCATCTTGAACAAACATGAAAAAGAGGCAGAATACAGACTCTTGGCATTATTTTAAAATATTTTGAAATAGTTCAGTCTGAGAGACCAAACACTATACTAACCCTTTCATGCTGAAGTCATACGCCATTATGTTTGCGAAAAATCCTAAATATTTTCCTTCTATGCGCTCAGAAGTATATGTCGCGACCACCATTTGAACCGACGGTTCAAATGAGTGGTCACAACATATACTTTCATTGAGAAATAACAAAAATAAAAGATAAAATATTTAATAAATTTTAAAACCGTGTATTCCAAAAGGAATGGGTTAATATAGATCACCAGCTCCAATGCTTGAGGCACAAACATGATTAAATTTACCCTTTCAACACCGTAGGCCTGTATATCATTATTGGCAAAAGTAATTTTCATATTATTGACAACAAAAACATAATGAACTAGTCTGAAAATCAATTTGTGACAATTGGAAAGGTTGCAAAATTAACATATCAAAATCCATTCCAGTTATTTAGGGTGAAAGGGTTAAGTACCTGTACCATATGGTTGAAATGTAATTCTCACAAAGTACATTTCGTTTTGAACTTCTAGCACTACTGAGTTTGCCCATTCTACATACAGGACAGACCGACTTCTAGCATTTACGTATATTTCCAACTTCCATAAATACTGAAATTGCTCCCGAACAAGACATGAATAAGCGACAAAAAGGTTGAGGTAGGGTTCGGGTCACACAAACCGTGATCAAAGAAAATGTAGACACTAGCTCTGCGCGTCATCAGCCATGTTAGTCCATGTTATATACAAATATATAATTCAAGCACAAAAATATTTACACAATTCGCTAACATTTGATTGGCCCGTAGCAAGTCTCTGTCCAAAATTTATATCCCAGTAAACTCCCACGCCAAACTACTTTCCGTAACCGTGAGGCGCAGTTAAAATAATTCTTAAGAAAACGGAAAATAAACACATTTTCTTGATGAATTTATTTCAGATGCTGGAATTATAACGAATGAATGGCCTTTTTGTGGAATTTATCGGGGATATAAACTTGGAAATGTCGCGGGAATACTGGACGAGGTCTTCCGGCCTTCGTCCAGTATTCCCGAGACTTTTCCAAGTTTATACCCTGATAAATTCCACAAAAAGGCCATGCATTCCTATAGTAGACCCGTGTAGGATATTGTCCATCATATCACATGATGGGAATTTTCCGCAAGTGACTTCAAAGTTATGCTGTATCTGTTGCAAATTCCCTCAAAAGTTGATAAAACATTTACAGAGCTCCAGTTAAGGTGCGTAATTTGGAGGTAATTTTCTTATTTCTCCATCTTCAGCACTCCCAACTTGCCATTTTTGATGAAGAAATAAAAAAAATTCACCCCAAGTTGGTCAAATTACGCACCTTAGCTGGAGCTCTGCATTTACGGGAATTGTGGTATTATTTAGTCTATATCAGCGAAATACGGATATGTGAGAAGACCTATATCCCACATTGCAGATTCTTTCAAAGTTGACAAACATGTCAGACCAGACGTGGAATTCAAATCCGCAATTGGCCTGAAATTTCTGTCAATTTCCAGTGCTATTTACTGAAATTATCGTATTTTCTTGTAGTTCAAGCCCAGTGATAAAACTAGCTCAGACATGAAATTGGTACTAAACATCAAGCGATCTGATGGGTTGAGCTTGAGTAAAGCTCAGTTTTAACCAAAAAAGGAAATAAGGCAACACAGTTACCACCACAAGTGATCTGAAGAATGGCAGTTATGTAATAATTATGTAAATCTAATGCGCCCGTCACACCGAAGAAAGTTCCCGTTGCGTTATTGAAGTTCTAGGACTCCGCGACAACTTTGTGGTCTTCGAGAAAATCAAAAGAAAATGTGAAATTGTCCCGTTGCGTTGGTGGCGTTCCAAATGAGTTCCATGTGCGCGCAGGACATGGTATGTATGGCGTCAGAAGGGTTACCGCTACGTCATCGCTACGTCCGCGCAGATTGAGACTTGTTGTAGCCACATCTATACTGCGTCCACTGGGTGTCTGCTACGTCAGTATAAATAGTCCTTGTAGGTTGACCCCTTTTTCATTCATTTTCCACAAGTCAAACAGCACACAACCTTCTGTTCCTCATTCTTCTCCTTCTCATCACCAGCAGTGCCAATTGTTCATTATGAATCTGTTGATATCACAACCATTTCATGGATAAGAAGCACATTACGACTGTTCACATCCATGACTTGAAGATAACTGATGCCAGTGGGAGATGGATCAGGGGCCCATTTCACTAAACTTCGTACGACTAAAATGTTCGTAAGTGCAAAATGATGATAGTCTGTAAATTTCACATTAACAATGGTTTCTTGTAAACAATTATTGGATTTACATTTGTTGAGCATAGGCTGCATATGCAGCCTATGCTCAATAAATGTAAATCCATCAATTGCAATTTACAGACGATCCTAAATTTGCACTTACAAACATTTTAGTCGTACGATGTTTAGTGAAACGGCCCCTTGGTATAAATACTATTTTGCATAGACGTGATAAGAACATATAGGTCTGTCAGTGTTAAAAATTTGGACGTCCTGTGGGCGTGATATAAACTTCAGTGTCGTGCCTTGAACTTGCCATGAACGTAGCATTCAATTCATGAAGTTTTTGTAACGTAGTATGGGCGTATATATAGTGACATCTTAAAGAGGACGTAAGGACAACTGAATATGCGTAGTAGACATGGATGGTGTTGATGGATGGTGTTGTCACTGAGTTGTTGATGGATGGTGTTGTCACTGAGTTGTTGATGGATGGTGTTGTCACTGAGTTGTTGATGTATGGTGTTGTCACTGAGTTGTTGATGGATAGTGTTGTCACTGAGTTGTTGATGTATGGTGTTGTCACTGAGTTGCTGATGGATGGTGTTGTCACTGAGTTGTTGATGGATGGTGTTGTCACTGAGTTGTTGATGGATGGTGTTGTCACTGAGTTGTTGATGGATGGTGTTGTCACCGAGTTGTTGATGGATGGTGTTGTCACTCTGTTGTTGATGGATGGTGTTGTCACTGAGTTGTTGATGGATGGTGTTGTCACTGAGTTGTTGATAAGTTCTAACCGTCAATATAACGTGTCCGCTATGTCTATGGTACGTCAATAGCGCTGTTAGTAGGTCATAAGAAGGTCCCTACTGCGTCCTGTTCAGACTGCGTTGGCGCTACGTGGGTTTTGAACATGTCCAAAGTCCACATAGCAGAAAATCTAACAAAAATAAAAATAAAAAATTTAATAACTATCATACCCGTGTATTCGGAAAGGAATGGCTTAAAGCAATTAATTGATCGGGAAACTCAAAATTCTCCAATAACGATTGCGGATTCCTGCGTACTTGTTTTCGTACATAATAAATAACTTTGGCGTTCCTTGGACCGCGCCTCCAGCTAGGAGACGACACTGATTACCACACTGTGGATGTCTCAATGGCTCGGAATCCCCGCGATGCCGCCAGTCAAATGTCTGTGTCTCGTTATAAGTCACCTATACGGTAGTCTACATAGACAGTCTTCTAATAATTCCAGCACAAAAATATTTACACAATTCCCTAACATTTGATTGGCCCGTAGCAAGTCTGTCCAAAATTTATATCCCAGTAAACTCCCACGCCGAACTACAGCTAGGTGCGCTGTCAGTGCTGTCAATGTAAACAAATGGCTACCGTCTGTCAAAATAAACACATCTTCTTGATGAAATTTATTTCAAATGCTGGAATTATAAGGAATGAATGGCCTTTTTGTGGAATTTATCGGGGATATAAACTTGGAAAAGTCGTGGGAATACTGGATGAGGCCTTCCGGCCTTCGTCCAGTATTTCCGCGACTTTTCCAAGTTTATACCCCGATAAATTCCACAAAAAGGCCATTCATTCCTGTAATAAACGCTATGCAGGAAGGCCTCATCCAGTATTCCCACGACTTTTCCAAGTTTATATCCCGGATAAATTCCACAAAAAGGCCATTCATTCCTGTAATAAACGCTATGCAATTCATGCAATTCATGGGCAAGAGATGTACTTTATTCAGAGCTCCAGATAAGGTGCGTATTGGCGTATTTTATGTACTTATTTTAGCAGAATACGCATTGATTATCAAAAGTGGGAGTACAAAATACTCACAGCAATGTGAAAATAAGCATCGATTTTCAAATTGAGTAATGAAAATACTGTAATAAAGTTTAAAATTTACTTAGTCGAAAAGTGTTTGCTTTTTGCAGCTCAAATAAGTGAATTTTTAAATACGTTTTTTTTCTTCATTTGTTCCTATTTAATAAGGAAGAAAATCAATAATACATTTGTAAAAGTAAAATACACATTGAATTTGAAATCTGGGCGTATAATACTCTTTAGATACAAAACTTATCTGCAGCTCTGCTTAATTATTACATACAACACTCTGAAAATATGATGTTTTAACATGGATTTTGTATGTGAAAATAACACATTTTCCATGAAAATATGAGAGGGGGACTACTATTAGAAGAAATGATGAACACCTTATTTCTTGTCTAACCATACAAGTTAATATTTTGTTAGAACCTGTAACTTGCATCTTTTGACAAGAAACTATAAACGTTCTACAGAATTAATATAACTTATCTGGTGAGCTGGGGACTAATTGGTTTTTCGCCAGCAAATATGAATGGTGACATAAGGGAAAGTTATTGCTACGGAGCTGATATAGGACAAAAGGATGGCTGCGAGACGTGACACGAGGCATTTCAACATGTGACAATTGATTGATGGGTTTCTACATCCATTCAACATCAAGGAGAGTACGGTACAATCAGCATTATAACTACGATAAAACAATACCACTGAAAGACTGTGTCCTGATCTGGTGCCAGATACCCTTACTATGCCAAATAACTTTGTCACAGGTGCGAATTCACTATTACGAATGGAGACATCTTTGACTCTTACAATACTGAATTAAATTTTGTTGTCCGTTGTTTCATTTTCCATTTTTTCTCAGCATAAAACATGTTTTGACAGCATCTTAGAATCCTTTCCAATGGAACAATGCAATGCAAGATCCTCCCTTATCATTGTTAACCCTTTCAACACTACAGCTAGGCGTGTATAGTGGTATTGGCAAACAGTGTAGATCCAGATGAGCCGGCTTGTGACGAGCCGTCTCATCAGGATCTGCACTTTTTTATATTTTGGAGAACAAAAACACCCCCTGTTCATAAATGAACTAGTCTGAAATTCATTTCATGATAATTCCATAACAAAAATATTTACACAATTCCTTAACATTTGATTGGTTCGTAGCAAGTCTCTGTTCAGAATTTATACCCCAGTAAACTCCATGCCGAACTACTTTCCGTAACCGTGAGGCGCAGTTTAAATAATTCTTAAGAAAACGGAAAATAAACACATTTTCTTGATGAATTTATTTAAAATGCTGGAATTATAAGGAATGAATGGCCTTTTTGTGGAATTTATCGGGGATATAAACTTGGAAAAGTCGCGGAAATACTGGACGAGGCCTTCCGGCCTTCGTCCAGTATTCCCGCGACTTTTCCAAGTTTATACCCCGATAAATTCCACAAAAAGGCCATTCATTCCTATAATGGATGGATTGGTTGCAAAATTTACATATCAAAATCCATTCCAGTTACTTAGGAGTGGAAGGGTTAATATGCCTCGGTCTCAGATATAAGGAAACAACATTAAGGTCTGTGCCAGAAGAAATGATGAAGAGAAAATGCACTTTAGAATAATTTACAACATGATTTGACAGCACTTTAGAATCATTTCCATTGGAAATGATTCTGAAGTGCTGTCAAACCATGTTTTTATTGAGAAGATATAAAAGCAACAGTAGACGACAATTATTGTGTGTAGCGGTCTAAGGGTTAATATGCCTAGTTCTCAGATATAAGGAAACAACATTGTGTAGCGGTCTAAGGGTTAATATGCCTAGTTCTCAGATATAAGGAAACAACATTGTGTAGCGGTCTAAGGGTTAATATGCCTAGTTCTCAGATATAAGGAAACACATTGTGTAGCGGTCTAAGGGTTAATATGCCTAGTTCTCAGATATAAGGAAACAACATTGTGTAGCGGTCTAAGGGTTAATATGCCTAGTTCTCAGATATAAGGAAACAACATTGTGTAGCGGTCTAAGGGTTAATATGCCTAGTTCTCAGATATAAGGAAACAACATTGTGTAGCGGTCTAAGGGTTAATATGCCTAGTTCTCAGATATAAGGAAACAACATTGTGTAGCGGTCTAAGGGTTAATATGCCTAGTTCTCAGATATAAGGAAACAACATTGTGTAGCGGTCTAAGGGTTAATATGCCTAGTTCTCAGATATAAGGAAACAACATTGTGTAGCGGTCTAAGGGTTAATATGCCTAGTTCTCAGATATAAGGAAACAACATTGTGTAGCGGTCTAAGGGTTAATATGCCTAGTTCTCAGATATAAGGAAACAACATTAAGGTCTGTGCCAGAAGAAATGATGAAGAGAAAATGCAGGGGTGGGAACAGTTCCAAATGCCAATTCCTGAAAATGGCTAACAAAACATATTCTTGCATACACAGATGTGTAAAACTGTGCTTCCCATGTTGAAACATTAGTATTTTTCTGTAAATATCGGGAACATCAAATCCTGATTTCACGATATATCCCGAGAATTCCCACCCCTGAAAGAGTGTCGAAGGTCACAATAAAGCCCGTCAAAGCAAGGCCAGAGTAGGGTTCTTCCTCCTGCCATGATAAAATTGCATACCGCAGTTGGTTACGACGAAGGAGAAAGTGAAAGTGAGATCGACGGGACCACAGGTGAAATTCTCATCCGAATGACCAGTGGGATGGAAATATTAACCCTTATATACCCCGCTATCTTAATTTTTGTTGTTGTCTGCTGTTTATTTTCCATTTTTATCATCAAAAACAAGCTTTGACGGCACTTTAGAATGATTTACAACATGCTTTGACAGCACTTTCGAATCATTTCCATTGGAAATGATTGTGAAGTGCTGTCAAACCATGTTTTTTATTGAGAAATAAGGCCAGATATAAAAGCAACAGCAGACGACAATTGTCGTGTGTAGCAGTCTAAGGGTTAATTAAGTATTTTTGATGCTAAAGACCAATGCCTTATCCCTTAGGTCACATCCCATGAAAGTGAGTTATTGCGAGGACAAGGATACAGAAGGCGAAAGTATAACCACCAAGCAGAGGGGAGACAGTAAGGTTCTTATCGTGACATAATAAACTTGTATACCAAATTGGGTTACGGTACATCAGGTACAACTCTAGATATTATAGGAATGAATGGCCTTTTTGTGGAATTTATCGGGGTATAAACTTGGAAAAGTCGCGGGAATACTGGACGAGGCCGGACTTTTCCAAGTTTATATCCCCGATAAATTCCACAAAAAGGCCATTCATTCCTTATAATTCCAGCATTTTAAATAAATTCATCAAGAAAATGTGTTTATTTTCCATTTTCTTAAGAATTATTTTAACTGCGCCTCACGGTTACGGAAAGTAGTTTGGCGTGGGAGTTTACTGGGATATAAATTTTGGACGGAGACTTGCTACGGGCCAATCAAATGTTAGGGAACTGTGTTAATATTTTTGTGCTGGAATTATTTCTATGTATGCCCGCCGCCTGAGCGTACAACGTGAATACATAATACATACCATTTTTCAAATGAACGTATAAAAATGATGGGCACCATGAAACAAGTTATACCGCCAAATGTATCGCCACACATCTGACAACGGACCAATAGTTGCCTGCAGGCAGCATGCTCGGAGCTCCCATGCAAGGAAACAAAGAGTCTATTGGCGGCCTGGTGAGTGATTTAATTCCATGCCTCAAAGCCTACCACCATTATTACATTGCAAACACAATTACCAATGTAGAGTAACCCAATCGTGTAAGCCATGCCTGTTACCAGTGCTCTCCGCGCCTGTCATCCATGCCTGTCAATATGGCACTCATGATTCTCCCGCAAGACACAGTGAAGAGCTGGCGATTATGTAGCCAAGAGAGGCTTCAAGAAGTACAAAAGCGCTGCCAGTTGTCAAAAGTACATTAACCCTTTCACCCCCAAGTAACTGGAATGGACTTTGATATGTCAATTTTCCGACAAATCCAATCGTTAAAAATGATTTTCAGACTAGTACATTTATGAAAAGGGTGTGTTTTTGCCTAAGTAACTGGAATGGAGTCACTCCCATGTTATTTTTAAGCATATTCCAAGTATAAGAAAGGGGTATTGTATCAGGGCAGCCTTGATAATATCAAACAAATAACTTACGCATTTGCCTTAAAAACGAGATGAACACAATTCCTTAGTGACCTTCACCTTCTCTAGACACACATTGTGGCCAAATATTATCAAAATAGGTGAAGCGATCATTAAAAAATTAAACAATTTTTACTCATGTATTTTACATACGTAAGTGCATGGATTAACGAATAATCCCCATAGTTTTAAATGGCTTTTGTATGTGAAAATAACACTATTTTCCACGTTTTGATCCCCACAAATTACATAGTCCCGGGAGTATTTATTAGAATAAATACACTATGTGTACTCTCCAACCTCCAATGGAACAGCAATGAAATGGGCGGTAATTAGGCCGCATTCCGACAAATGTCTGCCTAAACGTCAATTGGTTGATTACGGAGAATCAAAGAGATTTGACCATATTTAAGCACAACAGAAGGATGATTGGGTAAATACATGGCTAGAACATAGGGTGGGTAAATATTTCACATTTAGTCGTGAAGTTACAACAATAGTACATTTTTCCGGGTGTCCCTTTCAACACTGGAAACATTTTTTGAGGGATGGGGATTTAGGAAAATTAAGCATTATTGTCTAATTAACCAATTTCATGCTGAGGATATGTCATTTGGTTTGTGAACAATTCTAAATATTTTCTTTAAATGTGCTTAGACGTATATGTTGTGACAACCATTTAAACCGTCTCATGCATCGAGACGGTTCAAATGAATGGTCACAACATATACTTTCATTGAGAAATAAGAAAAATAAAATGAAAAAAATATTTACAATATTTCATACCGTAAAGGTGTATTCTGAATGTAATGGGGTTAAAGATTAGCACAACAAAATACAGCTACGCCTGCAATTTGACCAGATACTGATACAAAATTATTTATTAGAAGCATCTGGAAAGCTAAAAAAAATATTCTGTGAACCATTTTAACACCAATATTTTCAAACAGTGTATATGAAGATATGCCTGCTGGTAACAAGCCATCTCATCAGCATCTGCACTATTTGTGTATATTTCCTAAGTTTGTGTAAAATTTGCATTTTTTTTATCAATGAAATAGTCTGAAAACTAAAATGGAATATTCCATGTCAGTTACTTCGGTGTGGAAGGATGTATTAACTCTTTCACCCCTAAGTAACTGGAATGGATTTTGATATGTTTATTTTTCAACCAATCCATTTATCACAAAATGATTTTCAGACTAGTCCATTTATGAAAAGGGGGTGTTTTTGTTCTCAAAAATGTGAAAATTACTTGCCAAAAGTGCAGATCCTGATGAGATGGCGACAGCTCGTAACGAGCCGGCTCATCTGGATCTACACCATTTGCCAATACCACTATACATGCCTGTGGTGTTGAAAATTTACCGCGGGATATTGATCAGCCGATGCAGTTGATTCCATCGGATGATATTGCTCACCTTATGTCATAAATGTCGAGCTCAGCCTCCCTTTATTGCCAATTTCACACCACTTCAGTTATATATACTCTGATTCACATGGCTGATCACTTTCAATACAGCAGTGATACGGAAAGTGAATATTAGTTTAACGTCCCAGCAACATCCAGGCCCTTACGCAGGAATGTATAGGGGGGTGCGTTATCGACGGCGTGAATGGCCGGAGTTGCTAAAAAAAATATTAACACATCGACGGACAGACCGCTGTGGATTAAACCCCTCTAAACCGGACACCAAGACAACACCTGTGATGTTATTTTTGATGAGTTTCTTGGTAATTTATCTTAGGTGATAATGTCTGTTCGTGATCGCATAGCACACAACTGTGGCTCAGAATGATCAAATGCCTGATTTACAGTGAAACCTCAGCCAGACACCCTGGGGACATCCCAGAGTGTCCGGTTTACAATGGTTTCACTGTATGTCCAAAAGTGTTGACACCAAGGTGAAGGTCAGCCAAATTACACTGGTAGATATTCATCAATGTTACGAAGCTATTGATTAAGTTTGAAGATGATTCGACTAACGGATCTAGATATAATGAACGATTGGATGTACGTCCAAAATTATTGAAATGAAGGTGAAGGTCACCATGGTCACAGTCACCCGAATGAGACACTGGGTGGATAGCCATCAATGTGAGGAAGCTATTGATGAAAATTGGTAAAGGATCCGGCTAACGGATCAGGAGGTATTCAACATTTGGACGTACGTACACAATTATTGTCAGAAAGGTTAAGGTCACCAAGATGAAGGTCAAGGTCACCCGAATGACAGAGGGTGGATAGCCATCAATGTGAGAAAGCTAATGATGATATTTGGTAATGACCCAACTAACGGATCAAGAGATATGGGCAACTTGGCTACGTCCAAAATTTACATCCCACAAAGGTTAAGGTGAATGGTCAAAGTCACCCAAATTACACTGAATGGATAGCTATCAATGTGTGGAAGCTATTGATCAAGTTTGGTAAAGGATCCGACTAACGGATCAGGAGGTATTCAACATTTGGACTTACGTACAAAATTATTGACACAATAAGATCAAGGTGAAGGTCAAGGTCACCCAAATGGCAGTGGGTGGATAGCCATTAATGTGAGAAAGTTATTGATGATGTTTGGTAATGATCTGACTAACGAATCAAGAGATATGGGAAAATTGGCTACGACCAAAATGTACGTACCACATTGTTGATGATACGGACACCGCCGGAATTGTGGCCACTATGTCTCACTTTCCACTATTGTGGGTGTAGTGACCCTCCCTGTAGTGACCCTGTAGTGACCCTGGCAGGTCTGCAGCTCATTAGTAATTAGGAGCTGGAGGCGTGTCAGATGCAGTGCTTATAATTATTGACTGCATGTCTAGGGGTGCGTTTCATTAAACTTTGTACGACTAAAATGTTCGTAAGTGTAAATTTAGGATCGTCTGGAAATTTCAATTGATGGATTTACATTTATTGAGCATAGGCTGCATATGCAGCCTATGCTCAATAAATGTAAATTCAATAATTGATTACAAGAAAACATTGTTAATGTGAAATTAACAGACTATCATAATTTTGCACTTAAGAACATTTTAGTCGTAAGAAGTTTCGTGAAACGGGCCCCTGGAGTCTGGATTTGCTCTTATAGGATAAACAACATTAGAAAACCAACTGTGTTAACTTCTACATTGTCCAAAAGCAACAGATATTACAGTGAGTGAGACAACAAGTATTCCGCCACGGAAGCGGTGTCACGCCTGTGTTTCAAATGCTTACATGTATCAGGTGTCCAAGTATTGAAGCAATCCATCAAGTAATATTAATGTTATACGATGATGAAGAAACTTGTACAAACTTTTTGTCGCAAAAAATGGCTAAGTGTTTCCGCAAAAATGTTAAGGTACAAAATGTCAAGGTAATGTTAATGGGAGCATGTTTGTGTTCCCAATGCTCACATGTGTCAAGTGTCAAAATATTCAAGCAATCTGTCAAGTAGTTTAAAGTTATATTATGATGAAGAAACTTGTACAAACTTTTTGACGCAAAAATGGCTAAGCGTTTCCGCAAACATGTGCAGATAAAAAACGGTCAAGGTCATGTTAATAGTGGCATGAGGGTGTTCCAAAAGATCACATGCATCAAGTGTCCAAATATTGAAGCAATCCGTCAAGTAATATTAAAGTTATACCATGATGAAGAAGCTTGTACAAACTTTTTGACGTAAAACAAATGGCTAAGACTGTTTCCACAAAAATGTGAAGGAAAAAAAGGTCAAGGTCAAGTTAATGGCGGCATGAGTGTGTTCCCAATGCTCACATGTATCAAGTGTCCAAATATTGAAGCAATCCTTCCAGTAGTGTTAAAGTTATACCATGATGATTAACTCTTTGCATGCTAGCGGCGAAAATATCCGCCAAACGAATTAGGAGTATATGTTTTATTTCTCTCTGTAAATATGTCTTGAAATTTCATTAGAATCGTGTCCTCCGGACCAATTCTATGAAATACCAAGACATATTCATGACATTTATCAGGAGAAATAAAAGAAAATATAATGAATTGTCATCTGCTATTTTTTAACTATTTATAGCCCACAAATTTCCCAGCATGCCAAGAGTTAAGCTTGTACAAACTTTTTGACATTTCGCACGACAACGACGCGGATGACGACAACGGAGAAAGAGCGGCGACTGTCGCGACTTCTGCTAAAGCAGGCGTGACAAAAAGCATTGGCCGGGATCGTCTCACGCACAGACAAAAAAGTAGGTCAAGGTCACCAGAATGACACATCAATGTGGGGAAGCTATGCAGTTTAATATATAAAGATCCGACCAATATATCAGCAGCTATGGAACATTTTGACATACTTCCAAAATTGTCGACGCCTATGACTATTACATCTACGACAACAACGCCTATATATGCCAGAATTGTGACCGCTATGTCTCAATATTGACTACCAGAGATGAGACAAAACTCAGACTACAGAGCTCCAGTTAAGGCGAGTAATTTAACCAACTTGGGGTGAAATTTTGTTATTTCTTCATCAAAAATGGCAAGTTGGGAGTGCTTTAGAATCGTCTCATTGAGACGATTCTAAAGCACTCCCAACTTGCCATTTTTGATGGAGAAATAAGAAATTTACCTCCAAATTACACACCTTAACTGGAGCTCCGAGACTAACTCAATAATATGAAGCTTGCACATCTGCCTGTGGTGATGAATACTAGGTGCCGTTTCAGCAGGCAATCCAATCTTCTGGTACATCCAGCAATATATGGCCCACCACAAGGTGATACATGAAGCTGTGACAGGAGAAATGTGGTTTATAGGTTTTGTGGCCAGTGTAGATTCATATCAGCATGTGGCCATGTCTTACGACATGTGTGGCCAGTCTAGCTATATAATCTGGTAGCGCCTGCAACATAACCCTATATTTACCGTTACAAGACGTGCTAATTCAAATTGATAGTATTTTATTTTATATCCAACGCAAATTGCCAGTTTGATATCAGGGACGATGACCATGTTTCCATACCATGAAATTTTCCATTTTTTCACTGTATTTTCCTTATTTCTTCTAGAATGTATACATTGCTGGCATACACAGGGAAAGAGAGTACGGAAAATGCCCACATGCTGGAATTAGGTGGCCAAGCAATGTGTCCAGTAAGGATATTATATGTCTACAAGCCACACATAATAAATACATGTATCAGCTTAATGGGGGAAAAGATGCTCCCACACTAGGAAATTAAGGCACATATTTAATTAGGGAATTAGATACAGATTTAGTTATGAAATATGAAATAAGACTAATTAATTACTCCTACCCCCACCCCAGGCCTCGTGGCTGGGAAGATTATAGGAGCATTAGAAACGGATCCAAGTCACTGGAAAATGTCCGCAAGGCACATTTTTCAGTTGACATGTGAAATAGAATAGAAGTCGGTTTATTGGCCAATTAACAGGATATAAGCACTTAGGGAAATTAACCCTTTCCCTGATAGAGACGACTTTTCACGCCTCTGCAGAAGATGTATTTTGAAAACATTGTGGGAAAAGGAGAAATTGCTTGTAACAAGCAATTTCTCCTTTTCCCACAATGTTTTCTACTCTATCAGATAATTTAACCATCATTTGACCCAGCATTTGATTCTTTTATTCAGATGTTTTGGATTTGGATGAGTCAAAATATCGCAAAACAGGGAAAGGGTTAAACTGACGCGGACCCCATGTCAAAATTATTCCTAGTCTGTATAAAATCCTAGGATATTCCTAGGAATTAAAGTGCAAAAATCATTCATACCTTCACAACATAGGAAAATCTAAGGAAGCCTAGGAATATTTAGATTTTTTCATTCCTAGGTATGCTATAAGTCAGGATTCCTAAGAAATTCCTAGGAATTCCTAGGAATAACTTGTTAATTCAAATCCTAGAAATCCCAGTTGCTAGGAATTGTATCAGTCTGTGGGAATATTCTAGGAATGCTAGGAATGTACACATTACAAAATTCCTAAATGTCCCAAGTCTTAGGAGTTTCATCTTGTGTTATGGAAATTTAGAGAATGTTAGTAATATCTCCAAATAAATAAATTCCCAGAAATCCCAATTGCTGGGAATTTTCTCAAATCTCGAATATTTCCAGTCACAAAATTTCTACAATATTCCCAGGACAGGGAAGTGCCAGGTCGAGAGGTTTGAATCCCACCACCACCATATAGGAGAAAATCACAAAATCAACATTGATTGATTGATTATTGGTGTTTAACGGCCTATCAACAGCTAAGGTCATTTAAGGCCGGGTCAACGGGTCTATCCCGTATTTAACCTGTCCATTATGAGGGAAATTCCCAAAATCAGAACTGAATATTTACAGAAAAATATATATTCAGCCCTGAAATTAGAATATCCTGACCAGGTCCATTCCACACCAGAGTAACTTCCCCTGCGAAATGAGGTTCATGAAATCATGAATTTTTCAAAACATTTAAGGATAGTTCATGAACTGGCTATTAAAAGTTCATAATTTATGTTCATTAAATTGTGTACATGAACAGTTCTTGAAATATGTCCATGAACTGTTCATGAACTTTTGAAGAACACTTGAACTGTTCATGAACATGTACAAATTAAGAGCATTCATGAACTGTAGTATCATTAAATAGTTCATGAATTGTTCTTAAACATGTTAAACAATCAATTTAAGAACTATTCATGAGCTTTTGAAGAATGTAACAACAAAATCCTTGAACTGTTCATGAACATGTACAAAGATCATTCAGGCCGTCCTTAAAAAAATGTTTGTTTCCTGTAACCCGACCCAGAATTTTAGAAGTGGGTCGGTTGGTAGGCAATTTCTTTTTTTTTCTGTCATATCACATATTGAATTTAAAAATTATTAATATTAAAAAGGTACAATATTTTAACACTTGCATTGCAAGTGTTAAAATATTGTACCTTTTTAATATTAATACTTTTTAAATTCAATATTGCAAGTCTTGCAATAAAAGTATGTCAATTGCTGTATGTGTTGTTGTATGAACATGTATGCCATTTAGGGCGAGAGATTATATTAACCCTTTTAACCCACTGTAGCACTAAATTAAAAAAATTAAAATAAATAAAATTGTAAAAAAAAAAAAAAAAAAAAAAATTGTAAACAAAATTGCAATAACAAAAATCGGGTCGCACCATTTTTAGCGGGTCGGTCGGGTTACAGGAAACGGAGATATAATTATGGATGGCCTCATGACCATTTCATGAACTGTAGTATCATTAAATAGTTCATGAATTGTTCTTAAACATTTTATTCAATCAATTTAAGAACTATTCATGAGCTTTTGAAGAATGTAACCAAATCCTTGAACTGTTCATGAACATATACAAAGAGCAATCATGACCATTTCATGAACTGTAGTATCATTAAATAGTTCATGAATTGTTCTTAAACATTTCATTCAATCAATTTAAGAACTATTCATGAGCTTTTGAAGAATGTAACCAAATCCTTGAACTGTTCATGAACATGTAAAAAGAGCAATCATGACCATTTCATGAACTGTAGTATCATTAAATAGTTCATGAATTGTTCTTAAACAATCAATTGAAGAACAATTCATGAGCTTTTGAAGAATGTACGTAACAAAATCCTTGAACCAGGCCCGTAGCCAGACCTGTTTGAAGGGGGGGGAGGGGGTCGTTTCGAAGGCCCAAGGGGCCTGAGTATCTAGGGGGGTCTAAACAAAAAAAGGTGGGTGTCGTCCGAAGAGCAATCATGACCATTTCATGAACTGTAGTATCATAAAATAGTTCATAAATTGTTCTTAAACATGTTAAACAATCAATTTAAGAACTATTCGTGAGCTTTTGAAGAATGTATATAACAAAATCCTTGAACTGTTCATGAACATGTACAAAGAGCAATCAATTGTCCATTTCATGAATTGTTATTATCATGATTATTGTTGAATGTTCAGTATTCCAATCATGAATGTGAATTAAAGTATGCTAAAAGTTCCTATGTACTTATATGGCCTTGCCCGATGTGTCACTCGCCAAATCGGACCAGTGACATGAAACCAACATGAAAATTGAATCGCCATGGCGAGCGGGGCGAGTGAATTTTTAAGCCATGTTACACATTACAAAATTCCTAAATGTCCCAAGTCTTAGGAGTTTCATCTTGTGTTATGGAAATTTAGAGAATGTTAGTAATATTGGTGGTTCTTGAATGTGTACCCGTATGATTCTCACTGAAATTACCATTTGAGATATCAATGCAGGTGCGGATACAGAAATAATTGCAGGGGGGGGGGTCTGTAATTAAAATTCGGCATAGCCGACCTCCGCGAGAGCGAAATCGTAAAGTAGGGTGTCTGGGGGTCCTCCCCCAGGAAATTTTTAGATGCCAGATCGCCGCAGATGCGATTTCCTGACACCTAGGCCACGAAAAAAGTCATCCAACTATTCGAGTATTGTAGATTTTCGTCTTTTTTATTTTTTTTGCCGGGAGCAGGGGGGTCCGGACCCCCTGGACCCCCCCACCCCCCCCTGTATCCGCGCCTGCAATGTAGACTTTCACTGAAATGTCAGGGAATTATTAACCTCCAAGACACAGACAGACACATGTATGATTATGCACACACATATGTGTCGGAACAATGCTCTCGCAGTCTTTGTGGCTGCAGAGAGATTGAGGCGAAAAATAAGCGCCTGAATTACAGACATACAACAACAACAACAACTAGAAGTTAAGCTGTCACATGGTTTAAATTATTTATGATTTAAACATGAATTACTTCAATATGTAAGTCAACAATCAAACCACAGTAAACTATTTCACAATCAATGAACTAGACTCATAGAAAGGATTAAGACTAGTCTATGTATCACTTAAATCTAATAAGAAAATTTTGAGTTCCAAATTATGAAAGAACTAACCAGTAACCGACTGGATCCAGTAAACAACGTATGCGATATTGGACTCGCATTCCATCACTTTCCAGTGTTAAAGACACAATACAATTACAAATCAAAAGACACGGCATAATAATACAAACTGGATAAAAGACTAGCTGACACACATAGTATATACTGTGACTGACAGACACTTGACGATTGATTATAATTTAATTATGCACACAACCAAACTACAGTAAGAGATTTCATAAACAAATGAACTAGCTAGCTACTGTCTGTTCCACGTATTGCTGCCTATCTATCTATCTATCTATCTCTATATTCTATCTATATATTTTCAGGGTCATATATATTAAGGAAACCAATAGAAATCCGCTGTGAAAAGCTTTTTTTGCAATCTGTTTTGGTCACAAATCATCTACATCTGCATTATCTGGGCATTTACAAATGTAGCATATTAATTTATGTTCAATCAATCTGTCCCACACTATTAGAACTGTTCAACTTCATTAACATTCAAACCTATTTATAAGTAAATAGCATCTTTCTCACTTTGAGTTAATGTTAGTATGTGTGGTCGACCAAAATAAATTATTTCCTCGGAAACTTGCAGTCTTGTTCCTGGTCCATCGCCTCTAGGATAGGTCAGCTTATGGTAGATGTGCGATTCCTGTTTAGTGTGCATCATATTTTCATTCTTGGAGAATTTCTGAAGTAGTGAACTGGCATTTGCAATCTGCATTTCAAAATTCTGTGACCCATGAAACAGTTTCCTGAGATCTCCATTTAAGTCTTCATAGATATGCAAAGCATGAAAATGTCCAGAGAGGTCCATGGTTCCGAACGCAAGAAGGTAAATGTAAAAGTTGATAAATGTTATATGTGCACTTGTTTTCTAAATACAACGATGGCATATATTCTCAGACAGAAATGCTGCAGTATACATCCAATATTTTTTGGGATTGGGAATTATAACTGTTCATAAACAGTTCATGAACTATAGTTTTTGAACTGTTCTTGAACAGTAGTTCTTGAACGGTTCAAGTACATTTCGTGAAGATAAATGGATTTGGATGGGAAAAAGTTCATGAACAGTTCATATATCTGAAAAAAATTCAAGAACATTTCATGAATTTACAGTAATTGAACAGTTCATGAACTTTTTACGTCCAATATTTTTTGGGATTGGGAACTGAACTATTTTTCATGAACTGTTCATGAATCTATAAAAGTTCATGAACTAAAATATTTAAGAACATTTCAAGAATGTGTGCCATTTTATCTTCATGCACATCCCATGAATTGTTCATGAATCAGGTTCTTGAACTTTGCATGAATAATACATGAACAGTTCATGAACAGTAATTAGTGTTCATTTTGCAGGGGCTAGCTCCAACCCCATTTGTTGATTGTTTTAATTCTAAATTCACAGGTTTGCTTCTGCAGGTTAGAGGTTATGTTTTACCCTTGTCCGTCCATCCGAGCAAACAAGAGTTACCTTGTGGGGTTAAAAAAGTTTGAAGAACAATAGGTAACTGCAAATTATTTTTAGCCAGGTTTTTTGAGAAAAAAAACCAGGCTATTGGATTGGTGAAAGCCGGGCGGGCGGGCGGGCGGCGGGCGGGCGGGCGGCGTCCACAATCAATGTTAAGTTTTCGTGTTTGAGTCCATTTCTTTGTTACTGTACCACCTAGGACCACCAAACTTTCACAGCTTCATAATCAAGGGGTGCCCACCACATATCACTATCCAACATGTTACTATTTTTTTAACTTGACCCATTTTTTCCGCGCAGTGGGCTTAGCCATTTTCAATGTTAAGTTTTCGTGTTTGAGTCCATTTCTTTGTTACTGTACCACCTAGGACCACCAAACTTTCACAGCTTCATAATCAAGGGGTGCCCACCACATATCACTATCCAACATGTTATTTATTTTTTAACTTGACCCATTTTTTCCGCGCTGTCGACTTAGCCATTTTCAATGTTACGTTTTCCCGTTTACAATGTTAAGTTTTCGTGTTTAAGTCCATTTCTTTGGTACTGTACCACCTAGGACCACCAAACTTTCACAGCTTCATAATCAGGGGGTGCCCATCACATATCACTATCCAACATGTTACTTATTTTTTAACTTGACCCATTTTTTCCGCGCAGTCGACTTAGCTATTTTCAATGTTAAGTTTTCGCGTTTACAATGTTAAGTTTTCGTGTTTAAGTCCATTTCTTTGGTACTGTACCACTTAGGACCACCAAACTTTCACAGCTTCATAATCAAGGGGTGCCCACCACATATCACTATCCAACATGTTACTTTTTTTTTTAACTTGACCCATTTTTTCCGCGCAGTCAACTTAGCCATTTTCAATGTTAAGTTTTTGCGTTTACAATGTTAAGTTTTCGTGTTTAAGTCCATTTCTTTGGTACTGTACCACCTAGGACCACCAAACTTTCACAGCTTCATAACCAAGGGGTGCCTACCACATACAACTATCCAACATGTGACCATTTTTTTACCTTCACCTATTATTTCTACGTATTTGACTTAGCCATTTTCAACGTTAACTTTTTAACGTACGTCTGGTTAAAGTTTTTTGCTTAAAACTTTTTCCTTATACTATATCTCTGCAACTGCTTCGCCCATACCTTGAAACTTCACATGGGTGTTTATCATCATCCATATTTTCATTCTACCACCCCCCAACCGTGCTGCCCCTGTGCCCAATGTCAAGGTCAAATTACTTTGAATTCTTTTGTTAAGTTTTTTCGTGTACTATATCTCTGCAACTGCTTCACCCAATACCTTGAGACTTCACATGGGTGTTTATCATCATTGTCGCACCCGCTTGCGGAAAGCGCGATATCGTCGGCATTTTGGCATACGTCCGTCCGTACGTCCGTGTGTCCGGTTAAAGTTTTTTCCTTAAAGTTTTTCCATCTACTATATCTATTTTTTTAGTGTCCATGCCTCGCCCCAAGGCGCAACATGCAGGCCACGGCCATCTAGTCTACAAAAAGTGGGTATAATTATGTTATCCAAGTGTCTATGCTTGGAAAAAACCTGGCCTTCGTGGCTTTGCCTCGTTTCTTGTTATTCCATTAGCCTTGTGAGGTAAAAAGGAAAAAACCCACAATTTACGTCTTGTAAGAATGTCCATATGTTCCCGAAAATGTAACGTTCTGGTAAATAGAAAAACTCTTTTCCTTCATGAAACCAAGGTCACTGCTAAAAATAGATTCATGCATGGACATTTGTAGTTAAAAATCATGGAATTCTTAAGATCCTAGGAATCCAAGGTATTTCCATGGTCTTAAATTCCTTAGTTCCTAGGAATCCTAAGATATTCCTGTTTCAATACCAGCAAGGAATCCTAGGATATTCCTAGGATTCTTAAGAACTGGGATTCCTAGGAATCCAAGGTCTTAAATTCCTTAGTTCCTAGGAATCCTAAGATATTCCTGTTTCAATACCAGCAAGGAATCCTAGGATATTCCTAGGATTCTTAAGAACTGGGATTCCTAGGAATCCAAGGTATTTCCATGGTCTTAAATTCCTTAGTTCCTAGGAATCCTAAGATATTCCTGTTTCAATACCAGCAAGGAATCCAAGGATTTTCCTAAGTTCCCATGTATCATTTGATGCTGAGATTCTTAAGATATTCCTAGGATATTCCTAACAAGTTTTGACAAGGGACACACCAAAACTAATTAATCTCCACTCCTCAGCCAATCCTACAAAGGCGGAATAAACAAACAGTAGAAGCCACCAGCGGTCCGGTTCACTAAACTTCGAACGACTAAAATGTTCATAAGTGCACAATTACGATATAGTCTGTAAATTTCAGATTAACAATGGTTTCTTGTAAACAATTATTGGATTTATATTTATTGAGCATTGGCTGCACATGCAGCCTATGCTCAATAAATGTAAATCCATCAATTGAGATTTTCCAGACGATCCTAAATTTGCAATTACGAACATTTTAGTCGTACGAAGTTTAGTGAAATAGCCTCCTGTAGCCTATTTCATCAACATTGCAAAGTATACTTTACTACCAAAGTATACTTTGAGGGAGTAATCATTTATTTTTCCTGAAATACATAATTTCACATAGAACTAACAAATGCATATATTTCATGATTAAAAGTATGCAGAATTATTATACTGAATTTATTACATTATCACAGCCATTAAATGGCTGTGATAATGTAATAAATTCCGTATAATAAAAATTAATAAATTTAAAAAAAAAATGAAAATTTCTCCCTCAAAGTATACTTTGCTACTAAAGTATACTTTGCAATGTTGATGAAATAGGCTACTGATCATGATCTTCATGACCAACTTAAACACTTGATTGATTGATGATCTGATTGAGGCTTCCTGCCTGTTCCACCACCACAAGTGCATAGGAGACACGCCACATGATTTCATTAAATGCATTTCAATAATTTACCATATTTTTTTCATAAATGAACAAAAAAGTTGAAAAAAAATTCAGAGTACATGCGGAATACTCTGAAAATTGTGTCAACTTTTGACGCCATTTACGGAAAATATTGTAAATCTTGTAAACATATTTCATGAAATTACGCAGATGTCCGAAGGTACAAAATAACATGGAGTGCCTCATATGCAGATAGATGGTAACACATCTGTATCTGTAGACTATTTCACCAAATTTGCAAAGTATACTTATCTTGCTAAGAACACTTTGATTATTATATTATCATTATTACGTACTACGTACATTGGCTACGTACTTAACACTGTGTTACCAGTCCACCATAGTATCTGAATACCGTTCACCCCTGCTCACGATTCAGGGCGCCGTTTCACTAAACGTCGTACGACTAAAATGTTCGTAAGTGCAAAATTATGATCGTTTGTAAATTTCACATTAACAATGTTGTCTTGTGAACAATTATTGGATTTGCATTTATTGAGCATAGGCTCTAAATTATTAGACATTTTATATCAGACGTAAATTTCCACACTGATATCAGGGTCGATAACCGTGTTTCCTTAAAATGTTAACGGACATTTATTCTCCGAGACCAAGGCTAACACAGTAAACCACATTTTTTCATGGGCAGTCGGGTATGCAGCAATGGCTGAAGAAATGGGGCTTATGGATTAGGCGACCAGTGTAGTCCCAGATCGCGCAATCTGATCAGGCCTGCACTGTTCACCATTATATGAACAAAACACCTGTAATGCTTCTGACTTATAGGTTTGATCCTTAGTATGCTTCAGGAGTGCACTAGCTAGAAGATCACAAGTTTAAATATTCACCATTCACAATTAAGCCTCAGTTCTCAAGTTACAGACACATATATGTGACCGGTGTAAATCAGAATCTGCACTATTCGCCATTCAATTAATGAAGCGCCAGTCATGCTTTAACCCATTTCAGTCTAAGGATACTATGATTTTTGTTGAAAAAATCTCATTATTTTGTTCATTCATCGATAAAGGTATATGTTGTTACCACTCATTTGAACCGTCTCGTCGAGACGGTTCAAATGAGTGGTTACAACATATACTTTCGAAAGGTTCATACTACTAAAAGCGTATCCCGTCTGTAATGGGTTAATCAGGACTTACACTGGTAACAAAACCTGTAAGTCCCACTTCTCCAGTCACAGCCACGAATAATATATTTACAGTGGAAGATCGATCTCTCGAACTGGCAACGGACTCAAATAAAAGTTCAAGTCAGGCGTAGTTCGAGGGAAAGAAAATAAATACTAGTCACTAAGTCAGTGATTTCATTCCATTTAGGAATGACACCATTGATTGATGTTGTATATATGGCCTTCTGGAAGAAATATCAAGTAAACAACTATAATGAACTAATTATTTTATTTCAATGTGTACATGTATGTATACGTAAATAAATAAACTGTTAATTAAACTGAATATTACAAACCGTCTCGTCTTTGTTTTTGTTTTTTTCATATCGTTGTCGTGAGCAACATTCCCATTGTAAACGTGTTTATTTCACTATCCTATAATTAAGCTTGACAACCATTTTTATTGCGAGTGAATGTTTTTTTTATCACGGATCATTTGCATACACAAGTAGTAAAGTGTTTGCAAAAGATCGGCGTAAAATAACATTCAATAAACGAAAGTAGACAGGTGCGAAACATCATATCCAAAGAAAGTGTTTATAAATAGCACACTGGTTTATTAAATATACAAAATGTACAAATAAAATTTAAACGAAATTGCACAAAACGCAAAAAGAATAAGTGAATCACCCATAATTCACTGATGTGACAGTTAACATTCAATTAAATATTTAAAGGCGAATTTTGTTCAAATTAATTATCGTGGTCATCTTGACGTGGAATTAACACCGTTTAATTTTTAAATTCGTGATTTAATGTCCCCACCTGTCAAGCGAAACAAATCAAATAGAACGCCAATATTCACACCTCGTTAGGCAAACAGATCAGCTGGCGACAGACTTACCTGTTCGAGCTATCAATAGCACTTTACGTTGATTGACTGACCAAGGGACCGTGACTTCGGTTCGAGAGTTCGACTTTGTCGTAGTTCGAGTTTTAGGTAGAACATTATATGATTTATATAGGGAAATTTGTCAGGACCACAGGATGAGTTCGAGTTTTCTGGAGTGTTCGACAGAGACCGGTTCGAGAGTTCGATCTTCCACTGTATTGGTAAGAACTAAAGCTTATGAGATATGAGGAGGTGACATGGACTTTCAGAGATTGTCTGGCAGTAATATGAATGTGATAGCAAGGATTCTGATTTCCATAAATCAATCGCCAAGTCACGTGCGATGTCAAAACGAGCATTATCAATTAGTCGTAAGCGTAGTACGGTGAACAAACGGAGATAACTCTACAAGTACAAAATGCAGAGTTACGTTTCTTGCATGTGATGCTCCTTTTGGTCATGATGTACATACAGTGGATCGCGAACCTGTCTAAACCGGACACCCTGGGAGGTCCCCAGGGTGTCCGGTTTGGAGATTGTAATCAGGGATACATAACAGAGAAACACATCAAAGGTAAACATTTATATTTTCCTGAATGTCAATTAATTAGAGGGGATTCACTGTATCTGCGAAGTGTCATGAAAATATTAAATTCCTTCACGGATGATACAACAAAAGTCTCCAAACATGAACGTACGAACAACATGAATATATTCCAAGAGGTATCAGACTTATGCTCCAAATAAGAATGAAAACACAAACAAGGCAAACATCATGTCAAAGGGTGGTATCTTCAAAATCTCATTGTACTATTTACAGGCAACAAGGCTTTAGGTCATGATATGCACATAAAAGACACATAAACTTTGCGCATCTACTCGTCATAAGGAAGCTACACAGCAATTTTCAGGCCTGTAGCTAGTACAGTCTAAAAGTTTTACGACAAGGTTGGTGACGGACGGACGTCGGACGGACGGACGGACGGACGGGACAGACGGACAAGGGTAACACTAAATGCCCCATCCACTATCAGGGTGGGGCATAAAAATGTGTTAGGCATAGGCAGTGGATGTGACTAACCCTTTCACCCTTAAGTAACTGTAAAGGACTTTTATATGTTAATTTTCTGACCAATCCAAAAAAGATTTTCAGACTAGTCCATTTATGACAAGGGGGTGTTTTTCTCCCTAAAAATATGAAAATTACTTGCAAAAAGTGCAGATCCTGATCAGAGCTCCAGATAAGGTGCGTATTGGCGCATTTTACGCAATTATTTCAGCTAAATACGCATTGATTATCAAAAGAGAGAGTACAAAATATGCACCGCAATGTGAAAATACGCATTGATTTTCAAATTGAGTAGTGAAAATACTGTCATAAAGTTGAAACTTTACTTAGGCCAGCTGCAAAAAGCAAACAGTATTAAGTGAATGTTTAAATTTGTTATTTTTTTATCATTTGTTCCCCAAAAAGCAATGAAAACAAATCAATAACCTATGTGTAAAAGTAAAATACGCAATGATTTTGAAATCAGGGGGCTTTGGACACAAAGCTTATCTGGAGCTCTGATCCTGATGAGACAGCTCGTTAAGAACTGGCTCCTCTGGATCTACACTGTTTGCAAACATCACAAAAGAGGTATGTAGTGTTGAAAGGTCTTAGTTCCCCTTAAGGACACCCAATTCTACTGCTTGGATGACACCACCCGTCTATCTTCTCGTGGATTCTTAAGTGCTATAAAAATATACACTTGATTTGACAGATCACCATTGCACCTCGGCCAGACATTACATCGATATACATCTATATGCTGATGGGACCCTTCAAATTACATCGCTAAACAGTATAGACAGACATTTGTGTTCTTAAATCAGGCATGAGAATGGCTGTCGCTGAAAACATCTGAAAATCCACTGAAAACCCCTCACCCCACTTGTAAAAGTATCAAATTTGAGCATACCAGATGGATTCTGAATCATTTTGAAAATTCAAATTATGACAAAATCATCTGAAATCAGCTGATCAGCTGAAGATTCTCATGCCTGTCAAATGAAAATCTGCATACCGTAAAAACAGTCAATATTCGGACACAATTTATTCTGGGAAACACATATTAATATATTGGGTTCTCACTGCAAGGAACGTCTAAATATTTACAATCATAGTCTGGTTGTACTTGTTTATTACAATAACAATTTATTATATACCTACCCATGAAATACATAGTTATACGATGTAAATAAAAGTCATATGTTCTCATCGGTGAAATAAACAAGTTTCAGTGAAAATACGACCACTTCTGCTATCTACCGTATTTTGCCGGTTATAGGTCGCAAGAGTGTATAAGACGCACCCCTATTTTCAGTCCAAAATCTGGGGGAAAATGTCTACATGAAGACGCACCCAATAGAAGACGCACCCAATAGAAGACGCACCCAATTTTCCTAACAAAATGAAACAAAAATTTAAAAAACGTGTTATTTATTCCCCTGCACGGTTTTTTTATTCGTACCTGGATATTTTTGTGTGTATTTTCCCTATCATAGTTTGCTATGTCCGTAATTTGCCGACTCTATGTCCTTGATTCCCCGGTCCGTATTTCACCGTTTTCTAGTATCTTCAATTACACTGTGAACCCGGTAGTACACGCTTCACTATAACACGTGCTCGGTTAGTACACGGTTGTGCCTTGGCTCCCGATTTGTTTGCCTATTTGTATATAACAAGAATTCCGCCACGGAAGCGGTGTCGCGCCTGCCGAGGCATTTGACCATGAACATTGCAAGTAAATAAATTACCTTAACCTTCAGAATTTGGATGTGGGGGTGTGCATAATGAAGCATCATCCGCAGACAAACATTGATGTGAAATAGTATCAATGTCTGGAAAGGGGTTAAAGAGATATTGTGAAAAAACAATAACTTTAACGCATTTCTGTTACAAATCCGGTGAACATTACAAGTAAATAAATGACCTTGACCTTCAAAATTTGGATGTGGGGGTGTGCGTAATGAAGCATCATTCCTAGACAAACATTGATGTGAAATATTATCAAAGTCTGGCAAGGGGTTAAAGAGATATTGTGAAAAAACAATAACTTTAACGTATTTCTGTTACAAAACCGGTGAACATTACAAGTAAATAAATGACCTTGACCTTGATATTTTGGATGTGGGGGTGTGCGTAATGAAGCATCAACATTGTGTTGTAAATCTTGACACGCGGTGTGTTTGATGTCGGCCAGCTGACTTAGGCTTGCCATTTAAATTTGGACAAATCAGCATCGTGTAAACACACAGTTTCGAAACTAATGATGGAGTTTTATAACTTGTGTGGAATTGCATTATGCATATTGGGATTTACCATTAATGGCGTCATGCAATATTTTTCATGTCAAAATGACACCGACCGATATGGGCCAGGTAAATGTTTTCAAAAGATAATTCAAATGACAGAAGCCAGATTGTGATTCGGCAGAGAAAATGTCGACCGAATGTGACACAGAGTCGCAACCACAGGCATTCGGCATGTTTCGGCTTTCGTCGGTATATCTCTATATATATATGCAGTTATACCGATGAAAGCCGAAACATGCCGATTGCCTGTGGTCGAAACGAGTGAGGCACGAACTGTTTAGAATACGAATCTGAGGACACTTTTCCAATTTCAAGCGGTTGTTACCGCAATTAGACTAACAACAACAACAACAACAAATATCGAAACAAATCTTTATTTTATGATTTTTTTGTCATTTTTTGTCGATATTTCGGGGTGGAAAACATGCTCTTGTATCCAAACATGTGTATAAGATGCAGCAGGGGCTTTGTGGGATGAAAATCTGGGTAAAGAAATTGTGTCAAATACTCGGCAAAATACGGTATATTCACAACGCGCATCTGCAGTGCCGGACTGCAAATAGGCTGCAAATACACATTCATTACCGTATACAGTCTAAAAAAAATGCTAATTTCCATGGAGCGGTATATAATAAATAGAATATTCATATTTTTGCAACAAATATGACATAATTTTATATGTTCATCTCGTGGTGGGAAATGTCCATATTTCACTCGTGAAATATGGACATTTCACACCACTCGATGAACATATATGTCATATTCGTTGCAAAAATATGAATATCCTCTATGTATTTGGATACAATTTGTTTTGGGAAACCCTTATTTTTATAGGAGTTTCCCCAAAACAATGTCTGAATATTTAGGCTTATTATGGTACTTTTATGGAAAATGTGGCCTGTCGGCACATGAATGCTGCCAGGGTGGCAGATTGGAGAAACTGTGGCAAAGTGGTAAGTATGCATAAGGAGAGTTGTGAAGGTCAAAATGTCAAGGTCATATTAAGGACAGCATGGATGTGTGGCATTTGTCCACAAGTATGATGTATTGAAATATTTAAGAAATCCATAAAGGGATATATAAGTTATGACAGAATTGAGAAAAACCAGCGAACTTCTTCATATGTGTGAAAAAGTTCAAAGTTGTGAAGGTCAAAAGGCCATGGTCGTATTAAGGGCAGCATTTGTATGATGTATTGAAAAATTAAAGTATAATTCCATCAAGGGATCTAGATGTTATGCTAGAATTGAGACACTCCGGCAAACTTCTTAATGTGTCAGACACATGGACGGACTCACAAACAGTGAAGATACAGCTTATTTGTGGATGTGACTGGAGAAATGGGGCTTATTGGATTTGTGACCACCTTTGTAGCACCTGATCCAATACTGCTCACTCCTGTAGCGTGATAACAATCTATATTACTTGTTAGAAGCATGACATGTGTTTAATTGATGGAATGGCGTACAGTGCAGATCCTGATCAGACTGTGCAGATGCACAGTCTGATCTGGATCTACACTGGTCGCACAACCCATAAGCCCCATTTCTCCAGTCACAACCACATATATGTGTTCATTTAGTGATTGTCAAGAGTAGTGACTGCGGATTTATTTCTCCAGTCAAAGCCATATTTGTGTGAACACTGGTCGCAAACTCAATATCGAACACGGATCTTACATGACAAAATGTCTCGCTGGCATTAGAGTTTTATTAAATCTTGTGTATTATTACCAAACCATGCCGGCAGCAAAATCCCGCCGTGATTCATTATCGTTAATCCTGATAAAAATGAGATTGCCTCAACAAATTTCCTTTCCAATCTCATGACCAACATCTGAAATTGCATTTTGTTCTATGTTCAATAACTGTTTCGCTAAAGGTCATACATGTTCCATCTCCATGGCAATTAAAGACAATTACCGGGGAATTTTCCAGACATCATAAAAGAAATTGATAAAACTCACACAAGACAATCATTTGGTATGTGCGATTATATCATGCAGATATAAAATTAAATGAAATGCTACAGAAATGTTCTTTAAAATAGCAGCATAAATGTGCGAACACAAATGACTGGAGTAAGTATTAAATTAACAGAATTACATAACAATACTCCCAATATATATTTATTATCATATTTACAAAGGGGCATAACTTATTCCTTGTTGAAAAGAGAAAATAAAAGGGTTTAACGTCCCAGAAACAGCTACGGTCCCATAGAGACAGGACCTCATTCAGTGCTGCAGATAAGGAATTAGTAATTGAGTAATTTGTCACTCCATCATTTCTGAAGCAATTGGGTATTTCAAAATATTAATTCGATAAAATAAAATCACACTGCTGTTTACACATCAACAGACAGCAATTATTGAATAGTTTGCTTCAAAATGAAAACACGTCTTGGCATTTCATTATAATTGTCTCCTTGGAGACAATTCTAATGAAATACCAAGATGTGTTTTCATGGAAAATTATGCTATATTCTGTGGTCTGTTTATTGTTTTCTGCAGCATGATAAAGGTACAACAAATTTTGATTGCTTTTTTATACTCGCTACTTCTGATTTCAATTGGGCTTTTGGCAATTTTAATTGGGTATTTAAGCAAATATGCAGCTTATCTGGAGCACTGCTCATTGAGAAGTCTCATCCGCAAGACCAGTTGGATGGAAACACTTTAAGTATTTGTTCATGCCTAAGGAATCAACCCACAATCTCTGGTATTGCAGTCCAGTGGCCTCTTAACCTTTAGGTGACAAACCATCCTGTTCCTCAATGGTGAACTTTACTTTTACATCAATAAATGAAATTGAAACTAGCTCTCAGACAGATACGAAAATAGCAACAACAGGGGAGCTAGGTGAATGCTTTATGTATCCAACAACAGAAAATTGCACAGTAGGATGGGTGCTCAGAGCACTTGAAACACGGAATTCAGATCATTCTCGTGAACATTAATTCATTAAGCAAACCAGCCTTCCGTATTAAAAAAATAGCAAACTATTACGTCAAAAATTATTTGCATTGTGATTGTGTAGCGAGGCAGCCGATGCTTGTGGGTTGTTGCTGCATGGATAATGGGACTTTCTATTGTATGCGAACGGCGTAACCCCAGATCAGTCTGCGCAGTCTGATCTAGGGCAACGCAGGCCGCCATTCCGTCAATTGAACATTGTCTATGAACCTAAATAACAGCAATGATCAATCACATGCTTGGGATCGTTCATAGGCAAAATATATTCTAACATTGGTTCTTTTTGTTATTTTAACCCTTAAACCGTTACCTTTATTTTTTGTTGTCTGCTTTTTATTTTCTATTTTCTATTTTACATTTTTATCATCGAAAACATGCTTTGACAGCACTTTACAATAATTTACACCATGCTTTGACAGTACTGCAGAACCATTTCCATTGGAAATGATTTTGAAGTGCTGTCAAAACATGTTTTATTGAGAAATAAGGCAAGACATAAAAGCAACAGCAGACGACAATTGTTGTGTGTAGCGGTCGAAGGGTTAAGAATGGGGCACATGACACCGAAGCTGGGAACAGCTTATTGTAACAACTGAAATTTGAGAAAATTTGTCTGAATAAAAATAATATAATAGAAAAACACACACATTATAATTCCAGCACAAAAATATTTAAACAATTCCCTAACATTTGATTGGTCCGTTGCAAGTCTCCGTCCAAAATTTATATCCCAGTAAACTCCATGCCGAACTACTTTCCGTAACCGTCAGGCGCAGTTAAAATAATTCTTAAGAAAACGGAAAATAAACACATTTTCTTAATGAATTTATTTAAAATGCTGGAATTATAAGGAATGAATGGCCTTTTTGTACGTAACCGTCAGGCGCAGTTAAAATAATTCTTAAGAAAACGGAAAATAAACACATTTTCTTAATGAATTTATTTAAAATGCTGGAATTATAAGGAATGAATGGCCTTTTTGTGGAATTTATCGGGGATATAAACTTGGAAAAGTCGCGGGAATACTGGACGAGGCCTTCCAAAAAAATTACGATTTTCAAAAAAAAATGAAAAAAACTCGAAAATTGTAATTTTTTATCACTTCGTCCAGTATTCCCGCGACTTTTCCAAGTTTATACCCCAATAAATTCCACAAAAAGGCCATTCATTCTTATAATAAATAGCTCTGGTTTCATCTAAAACAATACCAAATCACAAATACTATGCTGTACAGGGACGCGCAAAAGAAAAAACCCAAACAACTTCTTTTTTTATGAGAATTGAGGGGAAAACCAGTAGCCGATTTCATCAAAGTTGCAAAGTATACTTTCCTAGCAAAGTATACTTTGAGGGAGCAATCATTGATTTTTCCGAAATGCATTATTTCATGCAGAACTAACGATTGCATATATTTGATGATTAAAACTATGCAGAATTATTATACTGAATTTATTACATTATCACAGCCAAAATTGAAATTGGCTGTGATAATGTAATAAATTCAGTATAATAAAAATAATAAATTGATCCTAAAATTGAAAATTTCTCCCTCAAAGTATACTTTGCTAGGAAAGTATACTTTGCAATGTTGATAAAATTGGCTACTGACATAGGATTTGGATTGGGTCTGAATAAGGACGCCCCAAAACACCGGGCAAAGAGGAGTTTGAGATCCCTTTCCAAAGTTGAAGGCTCGTGTACACAGGCACAGAGCTCTGTGTCTAAAGAGTATTGTACCCCCTGATTTAACATTCAATGCATATTTTATTTTTACAAATGGATTGTTGATTTTCTTCATTATTAAATAGGGAACAAATGACCAAAACATACAACAAATGAAATCATTCACTTATTTGAGTGTGTTATTACTTATTCATTTATTTATACCGTAAAAAAGTTGAAAATTTACTTAGTTCAGCTGCACAAACAGTGTTTGCTTTTTGCAGCTCAACTAACTAAATTGACAGTTTGAATTTTGCAGGTCTTCTAAGTATATTTTCAACTTTATTACCGTATTTCCACTACCGGTACTCAATTTGAAAATCAATGCGTATTGTCAGATTGCTGTGAGTATTTTGTACTCCCATTGTTGATAACCAATGTGTATTCAGCTAAAATAAGAGTGTAAAATACGCCAATAAGCACCTTATCTGCAGCACTGCAGGCATGGTTGTGCAAGGGAAACCTCCGGTATCAAATCGATCGGAAGCCGACACCGACAAGATCTGATGTAATTTCGTCAAATATTTACAGAAAGACATACAACTCTCGTTCACATTGTGCGAGTCCAGAAAACATGTAGCAGAGCTCCAGTTAAGGTGCGTAATTGGACCAAATGTTCCGGTAATTTTTCTTTTTTCTTCACGAAAAATGGCAAGTTGGGATTGCTTTAGAATCGTCTCATCGAGACGATTCTAAAGCACTCCCAACTTGCCGATTTTGGCGAAGAAATAACGAATGTCTACCCAAAGTTGAACAAATTACGCAACTTAACTGCCATGGAGCTCTGACGTAGCCGATAACTAGCAAATTGAAGCCAGGTTCTAGAATAGGACGTTGGAGTTATTATCGGTATAATGCATTATCCGTACCGTATATATGGCTGTGACTGGAGAGATGGGGCTTATGGGATTTGTGACCAGTGTACCTCCTGATCAATAGCACACTCCTGTAGTCGGACAATGATATATTTTGCTTGTTGGAAGCACGACAGGCGTTTCATTAATGGAATGGCGAATAGTGCAGATCCTGATCAGACTGTGTGGATGCACAGGCTGACCTGGATATACACTGGTCGCACAACCCATAAGCCCCATTTCTCCAGTCACAACCACATATATGTGTTCACTTAGTGATTGTCAAGAGTAGTGACTGCTGATTTAGAAGCTTGGAAAGACAATTTTTAGTTCTCTGGTCGAGGTATGACAAAAGTTCCCAGTTTAATGACAAACAGTGTAAGCCCTGATCAGCAACCAGATGCTAGATACACAGTTGTGTTTGTTGGTGTTGATGGTTAAAGGCCTATCAACAGCTATGGTCATTTAAGGCCGGGCCAACGGGTTCGATCCCGTATTCAACCTGCTGCATTGGGGGGAAAATCCCAAACTCAGAATAGAATATTTACATTGAAAACTATAAAATGTGTTCATAGAACACGGATGCCCCACATACCGCTTTGATAATAAAGGAGGCTAAAGTTCAAGTCAAAAAGGGGACATAATCCATGATCTGGGGGTCGAAATAAACTTTGCGCATCTACTCGTCATAAGGAAGCTACATACCAAGTTCCAGTTACGGTTTAAAAGCTTTACGAGTTACAAGGCAAAATTGCCAAATTCTAAGTCAAAAAGGGGGAGATAATCCATGACCCAGGGGTCGAATCAAAAATCAAAATAAGCCTTGCACATCTACTCATCATAAGGAAGTTACATACCAAGTTTCAGGTCTGTAGCTAGTACAGTTTAAAAGTTTTACGACTTACAAACCAAAATTATTGGAAAATTCTAAGTTGAGAAGCGGAGAATCCATGACCTCGGGGTCGAATCTAAATAAATTGTGCGCATCTACTCATCGATCATAAGGAAGCTACACATCAAGTTTCAGGTCTGTAGCTAGCAGTTTAAAAGTTTTATGACTTACAAGCCAAAATTGGAAAATTCTAAGTCGAAAAGAAATTAGAATTACCCAAACTGGTGCCATGTCCATACCACACCAAAGCCACTTGGCCCCTTCCCCTAAAAGTAATAGAATTACGAACAATCGTATTACTCATATAAGGGGTATAACCAGATTCAACTCTCACATACAAGAAAGACAAAGGACGTACATGAGTGCCAAACCAGGTCATCGGCCAAGATTCCGGTAAGGATGAATCCCGATAGTTAAATTACCCATAACATGCTCCCACCTGCCACATCTATAACAGTGCAAGTGTTGAGAAAAGTAGTCCATACACAATTGAGATATGAGCCGCGTCGGGAGAAATCCTGTCTTCTGGAAATATTTGGTCAATATGACATTTTGTTACTATGACAATGGTACTTTTATGACGAATTGAACGCTTTTTATTTCATCATAATTCCAGCACAAAAATATTTACACAATTCCCTAACATTTGATTGGCCCATAGCAAGTCTCTGTCCAAAAGTTATATCCCAGTAAACTCCCACGCCGAACTACTTTCCGTAACCGTGAAGCGCAGTTAAAATAATTAAGAAAACGGAAAATAAACACATTTTCTTGATGAATTTATTTCAAATGCTGGAATTATAAGGAATGAATGGCCTTTTTGTGGAATTTATCGGGGATATAAACTTGGAAAAGTCGCGGGAATACTGGACGAGGCCTTCCGGCCTTCGTCCAGTATTCCCGCGACTTTTCCAAGTTTATACCCCGATAAATTCCACAAAAAGGCCATTCATTCCTTTAATGATATCTGCAATATTCATTAAGATATTAGATTTTATACAACAGCACTATGCAGGTTGAGCAAAAGAGACATCACGTAAAAGCGACGTCAAAACGACGTTACAGTATCTACCATTACACATAGAGTATATGCCGACATTACAACAGTTTGCAAGTTGACAGAATCGAACTAGAAGCATGTTTGGCATTGAATAATTAATGAATAGACGGATGCGCTTGAGTATTTTGGTAATACATGAATGTGCAAAGCGACGAAGTCAAACCGGCAAGTTCATGTACCAGCAAGTATAAACGTGCGCGGGTAAGGCGGATTCAGTATGCCGATTTCTTCTTTTTGACGTCGTGCTTACTGAGCGTTTTAACAATATATAATTGTAGAAACACACCATAAGGAAGGCACACACCAAGTTTCAAGTCCCTGAACGTTTCACTTCTAACAAAAAACATGAAGGACGGACGGACGGACGGACGGACGGACGGACGGACGTACGTACACACATACGTATGTACAGACGGACACCCATCAAGGGTAGCGCGTGGAAGTCTGTTACATGGACAAAATGGATGTGGCAACATATTTGAGACATTTGTTACCACAATATCAGCTTGTCCTACCACCGACTTGTGTTTGTTTTGAGAGTGTTACGGTAGCATTTTGTCTTTTGGACTCGACTCAAAATGCGAGGGTCTTAAAGAACGAAGAAATACGAGGTGGGGGGGGGGGATATAAAATAACAAGACCTCAAGTCAAGAGATCTTTGATAATCGCTGAACAGGACAAGAAGAAAGATATTAATTGCTAGTGCGCATAGTCTTATTGTATTTGTGTCACGACTTGACAATATTTTCATTCACAGTCCAGGACTCTAATGTACCCAACATGTTGCCTTGAAATATAATCCCACAGTATCAAGTTCTTGACGTTTTGTCTTATTGTATTTGTGACACGACTTGACAATATTTTCATTCACAGTCCAGGACTCTAATGTACCCAACATGTTGCCTTGAAATATAATCCCACAGTATCTAGTTCTTGACGTTTTGTCTTATTGTATTTGTGACATGACTTGACAATACTTTTACTCACAGTCCATGACACTGATGTCCCCAACATGTTGCCTTGAAATATCATCCCACTGTATCTAGTTATTGTATTAACATGACACACATCGAGAAGATGTTAGCGTGCATTCAGATTGAAGGTTTTCATATTCAGACAACAGAAACGTCAAATGTTCACGACATCGTCCCGCATGCAGCTGTACTTGGACCACCTGCAGAAAAAAAAACGGGACCTTACAATATCTGCAATTAATGTACGATCGGCAACCCATATCCAGTCGGATATCGAGAAAGGATTCTCCAGTGACTGAATGGCGAACATAGTATGTTCTGATCAGACGGCGCATATGCACAGATGAGACTGATCGGTGGCTATACTAGTTGTAACATCCATGGCTTTATTTTTTTTGCTGGAGATTTTAATTTTATACATTATATTAGAAGGAAAGAATTGAGCAATCAACTGAAAATTCGCATTGAGTTAACCTGTAGCCTATTTCATCAACATTGCAAAGTATACTTTACTAGCAAAGTATACTTTGAGGGAGTAATCATTTATTTTTCCTGAAATGCATTATTTCATATAGAACTAACAACTGCATATATTTCATGATTAAAAGTATGCAGAATTATTACACTGAATTTATTACATTATCACAGCCAAATTGGCTGTGATAATGTAATAAATTCAGTATAATAAAACTTAAACAAATTCATAATGCTCCAATTGGTAGAAATGCATTAAAAATAAAATAATAGAAACATTGATGACCGTTGTTGCTGTTAATTAGATAATTTTAACATGAAACAAACATAAAATGGCGGTCTCCCAAACGTCGATAATTGGAAATCTCAGCGGAAATTACGTCAGCCAAGTTCACGACGTCATATCTTGTGACGTCGTCAGACTCCCGAAGACAGGTTTTCTCGCGACGCGGCTCATTTGTATGATAAAGTATGATAAATGGGTCATGTTGACTTCTGGAATTACTTCATTTATCATATACCAAATTTTGCCAATATATATTTTGCAAATTATATAATTGAGTTAAAGGTACATGCCCACTCAGTAGGCACACAATGTTCTTTATATCAGAGACATCACCTGAGAAATTTTCTGGCAAAAGAAACATTGATTCACCATTACCCCACATATTGATTGGCATTATTATACAGTTTTTGATGTGCAATGATCATACTTTATGATCTGTCGAAAATATTGTTTTTCAGGTGACACTTTTAATTTGTATAATTAAAAAATATCATGCCTCGTTTGCATATGAAACTAGACTGATACCACGAGTCACTATCAGCAAAATAAAGATTACTAAATGATTATATCTGTATATCGGGCACTCGTAATGTGTAGAACTGGTGGAACACTTATTTAACCCATACAATGCTGAATTAATTTGTGTCGTCTGCTGAACATTTTTTATTTTTCCATTTTTCTCATCAAAAACTTGGTTTTGCAGCACTTTAGAATCATTTGCAATGGAAATTATTCTAAAATGCTGCCAAACCATGTTTTTGCTGAGAGAAAAGACAAAATATGAATTATCAGCAGACGACTATTTTCGGTTCCCGCATTCTAAGGGTTAATTCCTATAAAGAACAATGTGTGCCTACTGAGTGGGCATGTACCTGTAAGTAATGCCATTAATTACTGCACAGATTGTATTTTTCCAAAGGAGTATTAGCGAAATATGGCAATGCACTAAGAGAGCTAATTCCAAATGAAATTTTGCATGTGAATATTTCTTTCTTATTTTCTATTTCGTGACAAAAATCATACTGTGACGATACATCAATGGATTTGTCCAAACATTATCATGGACAGGCTCACGTCGGACATTTAGGGGTGAATGGGCTAGTAACCAGCAGTGACATCAACATGATATCAAGCACCACAAGTCGACATTCACTTCCGCACTGCATGCTATGAAGGATATTTTGGTGTTTATCCTGATTGATCAGTCTGTCTACGAATATTTCCCTCCAAGCCCACTATAAGCCAGGAATAGACAGTAGGCCTAGAATAGAGAGACACCATCGTAAAAGCCCACTTAATCCTTAGAGTGCGGGAACCGAAAATAGTCGTCTGCTGCTGTGTCATATTTTGTCTGTTCTCTCAGTAAAAACATGGTTTGTCAGCATTTTAGAATCATTTCCATTGGAAATGATTCTAAAGTGCTGTCAAACCATGTTTTTGATTAGAAAAATGGAAAATAAACAGGAGACGACAAATTTTAATTCAGCATTGTAAGGGTTAATCCGTTTTCACACTGCTAAGGTCGTTAGAAGAATGTTGTCAAATGCGAGTATGTACCAACCGGTACTTCCTACAATTCCTCCATATAGATAGAGGATCTGAACCCTTTCATTTCAACCCAAAGGAACTGGAATGGACTGAGATATGCTAATGTTCCGACCAATCCAATGGTCACAAAATGATTTTCAGATTCGTCCATTTATGAAAAGGGGGTGTTTTTGTTCTAAGAAATATTAAAATTACTTTCAAAAAGTGCAGATCCTGATGAGACGAGCCGGCTCACCTGGATCTGCACTTTTTGCATAAACCGCTATAGCGGGATTTCGGGTTCAAAGGGTTAAATGAGTGATGGTATAATGATATTATAAACCAGTTTACAGATTTCTTCAGTAGCAAGGCTATCATATGCCGAGTTTTCCATGAAATCAGTCAACACATTTAATAAATATCATATTAAATCAACAAAAACAAAAATGTGAGATTATATTCAATGCATAAGTGTAGTGCCATATATTGAAGCTGTACTGGTCAACTAACATGTTTTCTGTAGCTTTCTCTTTTACAAATTATTGTAGTATTATGATTTTGACATCGTTGCGAAGACCCATTTTATGCACAGGCATTCAGTGTTTCGGCTTTCTTAATTAAGCAAAAGTGGTTAAGCAAAGTTGTGAAGGTCATGGTCATATTAAGGGCAGCATGGATGTGTGGCACTTGTGGCACTTGTGGACAAATATGATGTATTGAAATATTAATGTACTCCTTCAAGGGATATTGAAGATATGACAAAATTGAGAAACTCCAGCAAACTTCTTAATCTGACGGACACACAGACGCACGAAACAATATTTGCATCCAGCTCTACCGAGACCGGGGCATAAACATTTAACCCTTTCAACACCACAGGCCTGCATGTATAGTGGTATTGGCAAACAGTGTAGATCCAGATCAGCCGTCGCATCAGGATCTACACTTTTTGCAAGTAATTCTCATATCTTTGAGAGCAATAACACCCCCTTTTCATAAATGGACTAGTCTGAAAATCATTTTGTGACGGTTGGATTGGTTTCAAAATTAACATATCAAAAAAACCCAATCCAGTTACTTAGGGGTGAAAGGGTTAAACACAGGTGATGTTAACCCTTTCCCTGATAGAAACGACTTTTCACGCCTCTGCAGAAGATGTCTTTAGAAAACATTGTGGGAAAAGGAGAAATTGCTTGTAACAAGCAATTTCTCCTTTTCCCACAATGTTTTCTACTCTATCAGATAATTTAACCATCATTTGACCCAGCATTTGATTCTTTTATTCAGATGTTTTTGATTTGGAAGAGTCGAAATATCTCAAAACAGGGAAGGGGTTAAACTCTTTTACGGAGTCCACATGCATAAGCTGATCCTGCACACATGTGGCTGTGACTGGAGAAATGGGGCTTATCCGTTTTGTGACCAGTGTAGCTCCTGATCAAATAGCACATGCGTGTAGCCAGATAGCGACCTATACTGTTTGTTAAAAGCATCGATGAAATAGCAAACAGTGCAGATCTTGATCAGACTAGACCGATCTGGATCTACATTGGTCGCAAGCCCCATTTCTCCAGTCAAAGCCACATTTCTACCTGAAAAGTAATGAAACGGTTTAGTACTTATGTCCAATGGCTTGATGTCTAACGATTTGAGGCTTAAAACGTTTCCTGTAACTGCCAATTGTAAATGCGAGTATTTATTATAGGAATGAATGGCCTTTTTGTGGAATTTATCAGGGTATAAACTTGGAAAAGTCGCGGGAATACTGGACAAAGGCCGGAAGGCCTCGTCCAGTATTCCCGCGACTTTTCCAAGTTTATATCCCCGATAGATTCCACAAAAAGGCCATTCATTCCTTATAATTCCAGCATTTGAAATAAATTCATCAAGAAAATGTGTTTATTTTCCGTTTTCTTAAGAATTATTTAACTGCGCCTCACGGTTACGGAAAGTAGTTTGGCGTGGGAGTTTACTGGGATATAAATTTTGGACAGAGACTTGCTACGGGCCAATAAAATGTTAGGGAATTGTATAAATATGTTTGTGCTGGAATTATGAATGCACAGCGCCATTGTTTGATTGTCTAATATTGCATTTTCAAGAACTGACAATAATATATAGCATGTGTAGTTAATCCCTTCTCCACTAAGAAACTGGAATTGATTTTGATTTCTGTTAATTTTGCAACCAATTCAATCGTCACAAAATGATTTGAAGACTAGAAAATGTTGTATTCATAGAACATGGATGCCCCACATATCGCTTTGATAGTAAACGAGGCAAAATTCCAAGTCCAAAAGGGTGAGATAATCCATGGCTCAGTGCCAAAGCAAAAATAGAATGGAAATCAAAATAAACATTGCGCATCTACCAATCATAAGGAAGCTCTACATACAAAGTTTCAGATATGTAGCTATTACGGTTTAAAAGTTTTATGAGTCACATGGCAAAATTGTCAAATTCTCCAAGTCGAAAAAGGGGAGATAATCCATTACCCGGGGGTCAAATTAAAAATCGAAATAAGCTTTGCACATCTACTCATCATAAGGAAGCTACATATCAAGTTTCAGGTATGTAGCTATTACGGTTTAAAAGTATTAGGAGTTTCAAGGCAAAATTGGGAAATTATAAGTTGAAAAGGGGGAGATAATCCATGACCCAGGGGTCGAATAAAAATAAACTTTGCACATCTACTCATCATAAGAAAGCTACATACTAAGTTTCAGGTTTCAGTAGCTATTAGGGTTTAAAAGCTTTACGATTCAAAATTGGAAAATTCTAAGTCGAAAAGGGGGAGATAATCCATGACCCGTGGGTCGAATCAGAAACAAAAATAAACTTTGCGCATCTACTCATCATAAGGAAGCTACATACCAAGTTTCAGGTCTGTAGATAGTATGGTTTAAAAGTTTTGCGAGTTACAAGGTTGATGACGGACAGACGGACGGACGGGACGGACAAGGGTAACACTAAATGCCCCCTCCACTATCATGGTGGTGCATAAAAAGGGGGTGTTTTTGCTCTGGAAAATATGAAAAACGTCTGGATCTACACTGTTTGCACTCCACTATAGAGGTCTGTAGTGTTGAAAGGGTTAACAATAGAACTCACCTATAATGAGCCAACATCAACACTACACCCACATACCTGATAATGAACTGATGTTTGAAAACAGTACAGCTCATTAGCAACCAGATGGGCCAACACTGATCTGACACCGATCTCAACATCGGGGTATACAATTGCACAACTACTGGGATTGCTTGCCAAACATGCAATACTGGGTCGATTGATTCTGTCTAATAACAGTAAATTAGGGGCGTGAACTTTAGCGAGTTGCCAAGATAAAACAGGAATTTGAGTAAGTCATTTGTGTCCCTCCAGATCAGGACCTACATTGCTCACTGTTGTGTTAGGAAGCATTCCTGAAGCTATATATAGCTTTCACCCCAAAGTAACTGGTATGGACTCTTCCATGTAGACTTTTGAACTATTCCATTAATGAGAAAAGGGGTGTTTATGTAACAAGAATTCCGCGGAATCAAATGTCTCGCCTTGTTCCGCCTTGACCTTGACCCTGGGGCCTTGACCTTGACCCTGGGGCCCCGAGAATAGTCCTATATTCATCTACATATCATAGTAAAGGTATGTATAAACTAGAAAATGTGTTCATAGAACACGGATGTCCCACATATCGCTTTGATAATAAATGAGGCCAAATTCCAAGTCAAATTTCTTTTTTACCTCAGCGTTAAAGTTTTTGAAGCACCAAGTATGTGACCTTAACCCTGGGCTTGGCGGGGGCAGGACGAACGTGGATTTGGCACAGGGCGGTAGAGGACCATTAGAGCAATGCGTATATGAAGTATGAAGCTGATCCGTGGAAGGGAACAGAAAGTATAAGATATTTACCCGAGCGCTAAAGTTTTTGAAGAACCAAGTATGTGACCTTGACCCTAGGCTTGGCGGGGGCAGGACGAACGTGTATTTGGCACAGGACGGTAGAGGACCATTAGAGCAATGCGTATATGAAGTATGAAGCTGATCCGTGAAAGAAAACAGAAATTATAAGATATTTACCCGAGCGTTAAAGTTTTTGAAGCACTAAGTATGTGACCTTGACCCTGGGCTTGGCGGGGGCAGGACGAACGTGGATTTGGCACAGGGTGGTAGAGGACCATTTACCCGAGCGCTAAAGTTTTGTGACGGACGGACAAGGTTAACACTAAATGCCCCCTCCACTATCGTGGTGGGGCATAAAAATGATGACTGTAGCTGATAAGGTGTTGAAGTAATGACCGTAACACGAAAACTTAACATTGAATGATGACGACGCCGCCCCGCCGCCGACGACTCCGGGAAAGCAAAATCTTACGTCTCGCTTTCCGCTTTCGCGGGTGAGACAAAAATCAGAAAATATCCACAAACAGTGCAGATCCGGATGAGACGGGCTTGAATCTGGATCTGGGAAAATAATATGTAGTATTGAAAGGGTTAACTCGTAGGAATTCCGACACTTGCCGAGGAATGCCTGCCATTTCCGAGCTGAGCCCGATAAACTTGATATCAAAATACACCAGGGTCCGGTTGCTTAAAGCTTCTGTTAGCTTAACAGGATTTAACAGTCAGTTAAGCTAAGGATTTAACAGTCAGTTAAGCTAACAGGTTTTGAGCAACTGGGCCCAGACTTGTAATCAGAAAAACCATTCCTTTCGGAATATACCAGTACGGGTATGAAATTTATGAAATATTGTATTTTTATTTTTGTTATTTCTCAATGAAAGTATATGTTGTGACCACTCATTTGAACCGTCTCAACGAGACGGTTCAAATGAGTGGTCACAACATATACTTCTGAGTGCATAGAAGGAAAATATTTAGAATTTTCCGCAAACATAATGGCGTATCCTCAGCATGAAGAGGGTTAATAAATACCATATTTAATCAGTACCCATCAAGAGTACCCATGCACTAACCTGTATTGTTTACATACGACAATGAAAACATAACAAAAGAAGAGGACTTCAAGTGCTTCTATATATAAATACCTTGAAGTGGCTGTTAGCGGTGGGCAAGTTATTTAACTTCTTGCAGACTGGTCCCAAAATGAAGTTTGTGTTATCAGGTACAATCCAGCACTATGAATGAATACATCAACGGAGAACCATTACAATACAAATCTGAAAAGAGAAGCAAATGTTTACTGATCGACTGATAATTGTCAGTGTCCATCCTCTCTCTCCCTTCTCTCTCTCTCTCCATCTCTCCAATACAGAAATTTGTTATCAATCAGCATGTATTCAGTCAATGAGCAGCTACATGTATGTACTGGATAAAGCAATGTATTAAACTGTGTCATTTATACTCTTTTTTTTGCGAGTCATTTTCACAGTGTATATTCAATTTGGGTAACAGAGCGCATGTATACTTCATCTGTTTCTAAGGACAACCAAAATGTCTCGACGAAAATCCTCTGATCCTCGCTGGTTAGCTGCTGGATATTTTCTGAATTTTGTAATTTATCTGCGACATGAAATTTAATCTCCCAGAATTACTTGTGAAATGAGTTTCATAAACATATTCCATACACAATCAACCCTGTGTATAAAAATGACAGGCACATGAAGAGACCGTTTCACTAAACTTCATACGACTAAAATGTTTGTAAGTGCAAATTTAGGATCGTCTGGAAATTTCAATTGGTGGATTTACATTTATTGAGCGTATGCTGCATATGCAGCCTACGCTCAATAAATGTAAATCCAAAAATTGTTTACAAGAAAACAAAGTTTTGCACTTACAAACATTTTAGTCGTACAACGTTTAGTGAAACAGGTGCCTGGTGCCTCCTCCCTGGCAAGTATGCAGACAATCAAGTAAAACTGATGATACATTTCGGGCATTTCTGCAATATGAAAAAAAATGGCTATACAAATATTTATTTGACACAGACACGCAATGTTTGCATGCAAACAATGCATTTCCGAATCTGTATTCCGAGATAATTCCCAGGGCTGCAGGAGATATTGCTGTCACAATCTGACTAAACCCAGTCTATTGCCTTAATGGATAGTATATACCGAGATCAGCTCGCGCATCTGTGCTGTAGAAATGAAACCTTAACCCTTTCACCCCTATAAAGTAACTGGAATGGATTTTTTGATATGTTAATATTGCAACCAATCCAACTGTCACAAAATGATTGTCAGACTAGACCATTTATGAATTATATGAAAACTAGACATTATGTTTGTTTGTTTGTTGGGGTTTAACGGTCTATCAACAGCTAAGGTCATTTAAAGCCGGGTCAATGGGTTTAGTACTATATCCCAGAAATTACCTGTACAAATGAGGTGAAAATCAAAAAATCCATATATTCAGCCCTGAAATCAGAATAATCCCGATTCATGCTCAAAACCAAGAAGTATAATGATGGACAATAACAGGGTTTAACGTCACAGCAACGGCGCATATAGAGACGTCACCTCGGTTTCAAGTCTCATCCGAACGACCAGAAGAGGGATGAATTTGTCCAATAAAACTGCATGATTTAGTAATCAGAAAGTTTTCAGGATGAGTTGCAATTGTGAGGTTAATTAGAGCATTGGACTTCAATAACAGAGGTTGTGGGTTCAAATCTTGTCTCTGTCATCAAAGATTCTTTCCTAGTATTCCCAATCCCGCTGGTCTTTCGGACGAGACTCGAAACCGAGATAGTGTTCCTAAATTACCTTAGCTGTTGTTGCTGTGTCGATAAACCCATTCACTTTTACTTGTTTTCAGAATGTTTTCTAAGCCCTGGGGGCTTTTTCACCAAACTTTGTACACTAAAATGTTCGTAAGTGAAAAATTATGATAAATGTCTGTAAATGTCACATTAACAATGTTTTCTTGTAAACAAGTATTGGATTTACATTTATTGAGCATAGGCTGCATAGCAATAAATGAAAATCCATCAATTGAAATTTGTAGACGATCCTAAATTTGCACTTACAAACATTTTAGTTGTACAAAGTTTAGTGAAACGGGTCCCTGCTCTGCAGCTACCCTGATCCTACAGTTCCTTTTGCTCCGAGATGTCAAATATTTGCCATTCGATTCATGAGTTACTGCCATGTTCTATCGGCCAGATATGTTATTACTGTCAGACACAATAAATATGTACAATCAACGCCATAGACTTTGGAAACGCACCCCTGAACTATCCAAATAAAACATCCAGTCCAAATAGGTGGCAAGATTATAACACTCACTGGCATCACATGCTGATAGTCATAGAGTATGATTGGCTGAGACGTCATTGAACTGGGACACCACTAATCAATGTCAATATTTACATAAATGTTTTATACCATTGAGCGCTCAGATGTAGTGTCGTTCAGACTACTGCATGATGTTTAACCCTTCCCCCAACCCGCACCCCCCCCCCCCCCCAGGTAACCGGAATGATTGTTCAGTTTAATACATGGACTATAACACAAATTGTACACAAATGCAGCCAGTAGCAGATTGAGGAAACTCCTGCAAAAGTCTTAACCAGACCAACAGACAGTCTAAGCACTGTATGCCTATATGCCTCCCAGCACTACCGCGATCGGGGACTTGTATTTTTTAGAATATATCTGAAAGAAGAGTGCCGAAGGTCACAATATACGCCCGTCGAGGCAAGGCCAGTCAACAAGGGGAGATAACTCATCTTGACGTGATAAACATGTAAACCAAATTTGGTTACCGTCAAGTAGAACTTGACTTATTGCGTGAACAAGGATACAGTGCGAAAAATAAAAATGGCCGCCAAAGGGAGATAAGTCTTCGGAAATTTTTCAAAATCAATAGGCTTCTTCGCATTGCCGTGATAAACATGTATACCGAATTTGGTTATGATCGGTCAAGTAAAACTTTGAGTTATTGCGTGGACAATGATAAGAGTGCGAAAAATAAAAAAATCTGGCTAAAAATGGCCACCAAGGGGAGATAAGTCTTCGGAAAGTTTTGAAAATCAATAGGCTTCTTCGGCTTGCCGTGATGAATCAAAACTGAAAAGCTAAATAGTTAAAGAACAAATATATATTCAGCCATGAAATTAGAAAATCCTGATCTGATGTCAGATTCTGAAAAAGCCAGAATCAATTTGCCCCACTCCGTAAATGTAATATGATTAGTACATGTACTAGTCTTACTACTTTTATATATTTATGGGTATAACCGGCTTCAACTCTTAAGAAATAAGGACGCCAAAAATGTACCTGATGGCCAAATCAGGGATATGAGTAGCCTATTTCATCAACATTGCAAAGTATACTTTAGTAGCAAAGTATACTTTGAGGGAGAAATTTTCAATTTTATGATAAATTTATTAATTTTTATTATACTGAATTTATTACATTATCACAGCCAATTTGGCTGTGATAATGTAATAAATTCAGTATAATAATTCTGCATACTTTTAATCATCAAATATATGCAGTATTATATGTGAAATAATGCATTTCAGGAAAAATAAATGATTACTCCCTCAAAGTATACTTTGCTAGTAAAGTATACTTTGCAATGTTGATGAAATAGGCTACTGGCTTCCGTTAATGAAACCCATCATTAAATTACCCATCGCACGATCCCGACCAACCATCCGCTATCATGAGTAGTGAAAAATATGTTGTATGTAAGTTTCCGATTCTGCGTTTCCAAAGTTAACTTCGCATACAATTATGGTGAAGTGCATCAGTCATCCAAGAAGGTAGACAGGCATACAATAGGCTACAATCAGCCACATCACCGTCACATAAAACAGTTGAAGTTGGTTATTATTGTGACAGCTTCCCTAAACAGTGGAGACAAAATTACATCTTTGGTTGTGGGCTATAGCTACTAAAACATCGAAGACTGGCTGAGTGAGAGGAACTGGTCAAGTTGGAATTCGTAAACAGTACTAACCCTTAGACCGCTACACGCAACAATTGTTGTCTGCCGTTGCTTTTAAATCTTGCCATATTTCTCAATAAAAACATGATTTGACAGCACTTCAGAATCATTTCCAATGGAAAGGAAATGATTCTGAAGTGCTGTCAAAGCATGTTGTAAATTATTCTAAAGTGCTGTCAAAGCGTGTTGTAAATTATTCTCAAGTGCTGTCAAAGCTTGTTTTTGAGGATAAAAATGGAAAATAGAAAATAAACAGTAGACACAAAACAAATTAAGATAGCGGTGCGAGGGTTAAATTGTTCATTGTACTGACAAAATAGGTCTAATGGCAATCTGTGTAGATCCAGACCAGACTGTACAGGGCCGCATGAGTGGGCTATAGAACGAAAATATGAATGATGACAAATAAGTATATGAAGTTTCAAGTTTCGACATACAGTAATATAGATAGTATGTAGCGGAAATCTTTTAACACAAATCTCGGACAGACAGATGCACTAATGAACAGATAGACAGGGTGACAACTGAATGTACCCCAAAATAGTTTTCAGGGTACCTATAACATCAAACTACTGCCTGTTTCACGAAACCTGCCCAAATTTTACGGCCATATAAAGAATGCAAAACATTATTCTTTTTGATAATATTAAATTTTATCAAAATTCTTTTTATTTCGTGAAATGTTGTCAAATACTGATTTTATTATGAAAAATTGATTTGTCTATGGGAATTTTACATGGGGGAAAACGAGGGGGAAAATAAAAAATTTGGAAATTCTGAAACTCTGAAACCTCGCTCGATATCTTCTAAATTCTAAAAATGTCCCCATGTTAAATCCCCATAGACATCTTCAATCTTCAATCTGTGTGAAGATGTCTATGGGGATTTAACATGGGGAAATTGTTTTTTCGCAATAAAATCAATATTGGACAAAAGTTCACGAAATAAAAAGGAGGCTCATTATTAAATTTTGCTTTAATTTAATATTATAAAAAAAAATTGTTTTTGCATTGTTTATATGGCCGTAAAATTTGGGCAAGTTTCGTGGTTTTGGCGGTTAAAAGTGTGTCAGTTCACCAGCGAGGTGCTCCACTAGTCAAAAACAAAACAAGGGCATCATTGTTATTAAGCAAATCCCTCGCGTCTTGATAAGAAAAAAAAAGACTAACGCATTTGCCTTACAAACAAGGTGAACATAAGTCCTCAGTGACCTTAACGGTTGGACGTGGGTCGTATACAAAAGAAAGCACGATCCCTAGACACACATTGTGGCCAAACAATATTATTAAAAACCGTGAATCTATTGAAAAATGAAAAGTGTTACTAATGTACCAACATACTAACGCTATAATAATCCCTTTTAATCATGGAGCATCACAGATTATGCTAATTCAAGAACATTAAACACAAATGAAATACAATCAAATTAAAACAAAGAAAAAGAACAATACCAAATATGCATACACCTGCAGTTTCAGTGACAAATAATTAAACAACCCATTAATTTTGAATGAAAATGTGAAACAAAACATTCAGGAAACTGATAACCGATATCACTATTCAATATTTCTCGAAAAAAACCTCCACTGGAGACGATTTTCATGTGCTGTCAAAACATTTTTTTTTTGTTAAGAATTAACCCTTTCAACACCACAGACCTCTATAGAGACAATGTTTGCAAACAGTGCAGATCCAGATGAACCGGCTCGTAATGAGCCGTCTCATCAGGACCTCCACTGTTTGTTCATAATTTTAAACGTCGTACAGATTACCCTTTTAGAAGAATGGGATAATTTGAATGAACAAAATTAATGAAATAGCGTGAAACATTGGCATGGAACATCCTATTAAGTTACTTGGTGTTGAAAGGGTTAAGGCAAAAATGAAAAACAGCAGACGACAATTTTCGTCTTCCGCATAGTGAGGGTTAAACAGGATCATCACAGACATTGTGTCTCTTTTCATGCCGACATATACTTAGAAACAAAATTTGCTACCCCGCTCCATACCTCTTGCGAGGGTAGCAATTTATTTAATGTAACACATGGAAGAGTGATTAATGCAAACGGTTATCCGGCGTGTTTGATATGTTAGCGATATAAAACTGTATCAAAAAAGTATTAATAAAGAACAGACACATGCAGAAATTGGTTATTTTACAGTGTCAATGTATTTATCTGACATTTACATGTATATCTTGTAAATTTGAAAGCTTCATTTCGTTATGTTGAATGTTGAACAACAACAAGAGAAAAGATTGCTTCCATGGGGAAATGATTTATCTGTTCTATTATTTTTGGCAATTTACTAGTTTATTTGTAAAAGATTATTTGTTTAAATGTATAAAATATACAGCTTACTAAATTTTGACCTACATGCAACAGGTTTGGGTATGGACTTCAGTTGCTCACATATTTTGAATGGGTCAAATTGTAGCCGCAGATAAAACAACATATACGTTCATTGAGAAATAACAAAAATAAATATAACATATTTTAACAAGAGCTGTAGGAGAACAGCAAAGCTCGACTACGAGGGTTGTCGATGTACACATAGCTTGACAAAGAAGGTGGCTGCAGCCTGCATAAAAACCTTAACCAAGGGAAATTAAGTAAGTAATTCAAGGTTAAATGTAGGTCAATGTCAGATATAGGTCAGGGGTTATTGATGTACATCACTAGGAGATAAAGTTTTCCACGTATGGTTGATGCAGGCCCAGAAGTATTCCATACACAAGCTTGACTATAAACATTAACCAAGTAATTCAAGGCTACATGTAGGTGAAGGTAAAATAAAGGTCAGGGGTTATCCAAGTTATCCAAGTATGGTGTTTGTATGCACAATAGTATTCCATCTACAAGCTTGACTAAAAACCTTAACCAAGGTTGAGTAAAAACCGTAACCAAGGGGAATTAAGTAAGTAATTTAAGGTTAAATGTAGGTCAAGGTCAAATATAGGTCAGGGGTTGCTGATGTACATCACTAGGAGATGAAGTTGTCCAAGTATGGTTGGTGTAGGGCCATAAGTATTCCATCTACAAGCTTGACTAAAAACCTTAACCAAAGAGAATTAAGTAAGTAATTCAAGAGGAAATGTAGGTCAAGGTCAAATATAGATCAGGGGTTATTGATGTACATCACTATGAGAAAAGGTTGTCCAAGTATGGTGTCTGTATGCACAATAGTATTCCATGTACAAGCTTGAGTAAACAGCTTAACCAAGGTCGAGTAAAAACCTTAACCAAGGGGAATTAAGTAAGTAATTCAAGGTTAAATGTAGGTCAAGGTCAAATATAGGTCAGGGGTTGTTGATGTACATCACTAGGAGATGAAGTTGTCCAAGTATAGTTGGTGTAGGGCCAGGAGTATTCCATCTACAAGCTTGACTAAAAACGTTAACCAAGGGAATTAAGTAAGTAATTCAAGAGTAGGGCCAGTAGTATTCCATATAGAAGGTTGACTAAAAACCTTAACCAAAAGGAATTAAGTAAGTAATTGAAGAGGAAATGTAGGTCTAGGTCAAGGTCAAATATAGATCAGGGGTTATTGATGTACATACCTATGAGAAAAGGTTGTCGAAGTATGGTGTCTGGATGCACAATAGTATTCAATGTACAAGCTTGAAAAAAAACCTTAACCAAGGTTGACTAAAAACCTTAACCAAGGGGAATTAAGTAAGTAATTCAAGAGGAAATGTAGGTTAAGGTCAAATATAGATGAGGGGTTATTGATGTGCATCACTAGGAGATGAAGTTGTCCAAGTATGGTGGGTGTAGGGCCAGTAGTATTGCATATACAAGCTTGACTAAAAACCTTAACCAAGGTTGACTAAAAACCTAAAAACCTTAACCAAGGGGAATTAACCAAGTAATTCAAGAGGAAATGTAGGTCAAGGTCAAATATAGATCAGGGGTTATTGATGTACATCACTAGGAGATGAAGTTGTCCAAGTATGGTGGGTGTAGGGCCAGTAGTATTCCATATACAAGCTTGACTAAAAACCTTAACCAAGGCGTGACGGTGACGCCGACGCCGGGGTGACAACATAAGCTCTACTTATTCTTCGAATAGTCGGGCTAAAAATGTCATGCCCGTAAAGGTGTATTCCGTATGTAATGAGTTGAGATACACATACCGTCCAAACCTACTGCTTGTTATGAAAGAGGTGGTAGGTTGGCAGCATGCAAAGAAATTTAACGATGGGGGAACATCCTTACCAGAATCTTGATATCCCTGGTTTGGCCCTCACGTACATTTTTGCCTTTCTGATAAAAGTTGAAATCAGTTATACTCAGTATAAGAGTAATAAGAATAGTACTAATCCTATTACTTTTAGGGGTGGGCTAAGTGACACAGGTGTCGTGAGGAACTGGCACCAGATTAGGTTAATCTAATTTCAAGGTTGAATATATATATTTATGTAAATATTGAGTTCTGATTTTGAGATTCCCCACCCCAACCTCCCTACTAATGCTCAAGGTGAAATATGGGATTTGACCTGATTAACACGGCCTAGAATGACATATATTTGTGGTTACCATGTACTCATCTACCCGAACGCCAGTGGGACCTCTCTAAACAGGAGAGGTTCCACATTATCTGTAGCTGATTTCACCAAAATTACTAAGCACACTTATCTAGCTAAGTATACTTTGAGGGAGTAATCATTTATTTTTCCCGAAATTAATTATTTCATATAGAACTAAAAGTATGCAGAATTAATATACTGAATTTATTACATTATCACAGCCAAAATGGCTGTGATAATGTAATAAATTCAGTATAATAACAAGAGTACCATAAGTCACAAAATACGCCCGTCCAAGATGGGCAAGACAGCGAAGATGCAGAAATGTGAAGCTGCTTGAGTGTCACCAATGCAAGAAACATTAATGAGAATCTATTATAGGGTTAACTGTATTGTAATTTTGAAATTTGCGGCTTATATCAGAAAATGATAGGTTGGAAAATCTTTTTAATGGCAACGTGCTAGCGGAGCCATTAAACATGTTTTCCGACCTATAATTTTCTGATATACAGGTATAGTAATTTAGGTAGAGATGTGTAAAGTAGAAATTATATAGAATTGGATACAAAAATGAAAAAAGAATAGCTAAGTTACAAAGGTGATATTTTTGAGAAAAAAAAAAATTGGCATAAAAACACCAAGGTGCACATCTTCAATATGTGTAGAAGACGTGTGTATAGTTTCAGATCGATTGACTGAACGGTCTCAGAGGAGTTGTGTACACAAACTCATTGTACCCTATATAGAATAATTTACAAAAATGTAGAAAAAAGTTAAAAAGGTGATATTTATTTGGCATAAAAACAGCAAGGTGCACATCTTGAATATGTGTAGAAGACGTGCGGTAAAACATAATACTTACCGATTTTTTTAAAAATATTTATTCGGCATAAAAACAGCAAGGTGCACATCTTCAATATGTGTAGAAGCCCCGCGGTAAAACATAATAAATACCGTGTTTTTTTTAAACGGTTGTATAAAAAGTGCAGATCCTGATGAGATCATCTGAATCTACAGTGTTTGTAAATGTTGGCTATATGGTATGAACGGGTGAAAGGGTTATTACGGCACAAACTTCACATTAAATATTATTATAGACATAAGAGAATATTCATATTTTTGCAATGAATACGACATATATATGTTCATCTCGTGGTGTGGAATGTCCATATTTCCGTGCATTTCACACCACGAGATGAACATATATGTCATATTCTAACGGCACTCGTGAAATATGGACATTCCACACCACTTGATGAACATATATGTTATATTCGTTGCAAAAATATGAATATTCTATTTATTATATACCGCTCCATGGAAATTAGCAGTTTTTTAGACTGTATACGGTAATGAATGTGTATTTGCAGCCTATTTACAGTCCGGCACTGCAGGTGCGCGTTATGAATATAGATAGCGGAAGTACCGTATTTACCCTATGTATTGGGACAGTAAAAAATAAATAAAATTCTGCGTGTCCCAATACATAATAGGTATCACTGTGCTAAATATAGTACACATCGGCCAGGGGGTATGCTTTTGTAGTCCGGTATAAAAAATAGTGCAGACGTTTTGAGGCCACAGACCCAGTTTGCTTGTAAATCCTGATCCATTACAGCCCAATTTTACTTGAGAAACATGTTGGGGTGTTTTTAACACCAGTTTCCAGCATATTTCTAGCATTTAAAAGAAATTACTGAGCCTGCTTGTCACGTGATGTGAACACTACGTCACATGACACTTTGATGATAAACAAAATGGCGGACAGGACAATGTTGAAATTTTCTTTCTTAGGAGTAAGTGAACATATTGTTTAATTAGTGAAAATCCGGTGCAGACAGGTTGCAGGTTATGAACAGGTAGGTTCCACAGCATCCATACGAATAGTGAAAGTGTGAGAGAATGGCCATATTTGGAGGAATCGGTTAAGTTGTATAGTAAAACTAATTGGTGGTTGCTAGCCTATAAGCATTTCCGGGTCATCAGTGGATGTCGTCTGCTTTCTTTGAAAACAATTCTAAACGGTTTTAATCATGGCTACAGCAAGTTTTATTAAGAGAACAAAGGACAGAATTGCTGGCAAATCAGTTTTATTTAATGAAAATGGTTGCATCAAGTGGGTCGGGATAACCACAGTGTACGAGTCAAATATGGAAAGATTAAAGTTAAATTTCCAAATGATGCAAGAACAAAATACTATTATACACATAGAGTAGCATTCATGTTACACCATAATGTGTTTGAAATACCCAGGCACCTTGAAATATCACATTTATGTGGTTGTTCCCTGTGTGTTAACCCGGCCCACCTGAGTGCTGAGTCCACAATTATAAATAATTCTCGAAAGAATTGCCATAGCGAAAAGCGCTGTCTAAGCCATGCACTCGACGGCGTCACATATCCACCCTGATCTGCTAATAGTTCCTGTTTTATTAATTTACGGTAAATTAACTATACCTATCTACATTATGTACATGTACACTACTAATTACAGATTTGAGATGCATCAGGGAGCCAGATGAGCCTGTTACTGACTAGTTCAGCCATATTAAAGTGGCGCGTCGCTTTAATTGGCACTGTTCCTAATTTGATTACTAACCGGTATCAAGTGTATAGCTCCCCAACAGGTAGCAACGTTTTTCCTGAACATTATTTATTGACTCGGTTGATACTTGCAAACATTATGACCAAATTTGGCTGCGCGATCAGGGTCTACGCCAGTACTTCTTTGCTACATTTTTCCAGAAAAAAATTCAAAATTTTAAAATTAGCAGAAATTATACTGTGAACATTGCTTGCCACAGTAACCTTTGAAACACATGACTATTGTGCAAATTATTCCTGGCATTATGCTCTTTATTTGTTCTAAGTTACCATTATGTTTGGCATGTGCTTGCCTCAACTCTGCAATGCACCTGGATCTTACAGAGAGAGCAAATCGGTTTCTCAAGTTTGTTTTTTGTTTTCTTGACCCCACGAAACATGTTCGAGCTAAATGGCGCCTTGTTTATTTCTCGTTTCAGGGAGTTACTCAGATGGCGGATATCTTTTAGATGCTGTTACCGTTACCCCTGGTTGAGCGGCATCTACACCTTTGTGTGATTTACTATCACCGTCCCCCCGTGTAATGACTAACATGTAAGTCACTACTTATCTGCTTCGTAACTATTTCATTCCATTTCGCTTCATTACCTATTGACTCATTTTCGGGGAGGTTGGCAGTGCAGTGACCATGATGGTTTGGGCAGCTGATATCTCCACCCTGATTTCTTAGCTTACTACCTATTATGCACAGCTTACTGCCAACAAATGCCCCAATGATTAATTTATCTTTGGTATTATTCTCGCACATAGTGGTTGTCACGATTTTACCCGCTTGAAATGGTGTACTGTCGCTATTGAATATTGGGTTATTGTAGCAAGAGTCGCCTTCAACTCGAACCGTCTTGCTACGTTTATTGCCACAGAGTTCATTCTCTCTGGCCACAGTTTGTCTGATTTCATGCATACTTTTAGTGTTTAAGCCAACCATAGACTCTGCTATCCTATTTGACTGCTTTTGCATCGAGTTATACGTCGGCGGAATTATGTTTGTGTTTACAACAGCCGACAAAGACACCATAATTACTGATTGGTGTGCTCATAAGGCCCAGCTGCAAACCCACATTAGCTTTCCCTGATTTCCTACCCTTTCGACTTGACGGAACCTCTTCATATAGTTTATAATATTTACTTTTATATCTACATCGGTGCATTTTAGCCGCTCAGCCCAACAAATGCCCCATTTTCTTGATGCGGCCCGCATCAAATACCATTTCGCCACTACAGTGCGTATTAAAGGCGCGATGACTGTTTATTTCAGTATTAAACATCTTCTGGACCTCATACGGTCGATATAATTTGTTTATCAACAGATCGGGGTGTACGGATTCATTTTGCGGTACGGCGCATTCGTCAATGAGTTTCGGACGCCTCGACAGAGAGCGCAGAACAGTTACATCATTGTCCGTACCATCAACATCTTTACAGGTAAACGTTTTATTTTCATTTACATTAACCCGGGATTCAAATGAGTCTTTGGTTAGCCTGATGTACCTATGATTTGTTCCATTTGGTGAGTTGAGAAGAAAGTTTTTTATTTTTACCTTTATTTTCATTTACCCGCCCCGTTTTGAAATCCGCGTTTTTCACCCCGCCTCGTATGCTTATTGGCCGGCATGTTTTCATTAGGTTAACCAAGTTCACTCTGAGCAGTGCATATCGGTAGAGAAATATATATGAGATAGCATTGCTCATTTAACAGGCAGTGTCTATACCCTAAGGAAACAAGTGTCAACACGGGCACACGTGATTCAATTTCCTGTGACATTTTAACACTTCTAGTCTGAATTCGCTGGCAGCACTCATACACTGGGCTGGTTTCAATTTAATTTGACACGTATCATTCTGGCATGTCACTAAGTTATGCGGGCAAATGTTTCTATGCAAATTACAACATGTAGATTGACTAAATACTTCGAAAGTCACTTTTTCGCCTGTTTTTATGATAAAAAAATGACAAAAAAATACTCCGAAATTCACCCGACTTTCGATAAATTTAATCGTTTTAACCCCATAATTGTGGAACAAGCCAATATTTTTGACAAGCACCATCTATTTTATAATAATTTTTTACAAGTGCATCAACAATATAGACTTTTCCTAAGAAATATATGAGAAAATAATACTCTGGAAAATTCTGGTGAAACTGAAGTTTCCGCAGCTGGACAGCCATAATTATATGACCATTCTTAAATTGCCACTGTTGAAAAGTTAGTCTTCTAAAGAATGTCAAATTACATTTGCTGTCACGAAATAGGTCAGACAAGACAATGGTAGGCAGTTTATTGAGATATTATAGCAAAAAATGCGCTTATAGGTTATCACTGTGCTAAATATAGTACACATCGGCCAGGGGGTATGCTTTTGTAGTCCGGTATAAAAAATAGTGCAGACGTTTTGAGGCCACAGACCCAGTTTGCTTGTAAATCCTGATCCATTACAGCCCAATTTTACTTGAGAAACATGTTGGGGTGTTTTTAACACCAGTTTCCAGCATATTTCTAGCATTTAAAAGAAATTACTGAGCCTGCTTGTCACGTGATGTGAACACTACGTCACATGACACTTTGATGATAAACAAAATGGCGGACAGGACAATGTTGAAATTTTCTTTCTTAGGAGTAAGTGAACATATTGTTTAATTAGTGAAAATCCGGTGCAGACAGGTTGCAGGTTATGAACAGGTAGGTTCCACAGCATCCATACGAATAGTGAAAGTGTGAGAGAATGGCCATATTTGGAGGAATCGGTTAAGTTGTATAGTAAAACTAATTGGTGGTTGCTAGCCTATTTAATATAAAATAAATAAATTATTTTTTTTGGTGTCCCAATTATTAATATTGAAAGTTTGTATTCTCGAAATTTCGGTTAGTACACGGTTGTGCCTTGGCTCCCGAATTGTTTGCCTATTTGTATATCAAAATCGTGTTAAATTTGTAACACGACTATTGTCAGAAATCGTGTTAAATTTGCGATTATTTCCCAAATTACAGTAGACCCAAAATGGACGATTTTTTTTATTTTACTTTTTTTTAAATTTATGAACGCATAGCCTCCTTTTATCTCACCGATGTGAATGTGCAGCTGATCACGTTTGCACATTTCGTAAATTAATCCGAGCAAACTGGGAATAACATCAATTATTGGTCGCAGTAACAAAGCAGTGCTAATTGTTATGTGCTCGATTTAATTTTTCCGGCATGCATTCGCGCTCACCATTGGTGGAATATTAATTAGGTGTAAAAGGCTGACCAATCGGAGATCGCGTATCAGTGGCGCAGATTAACTCAACCCAGATTAACTAAATTGTTACAGCACTGCCCACGCCCCCGGCGCATGTACACAAATGTGTACGTGACAACTGGCCTTGTTTCGCTACATCATAATTGAGCCAGTGCATGAGATAATCAACTTTATTATATAACCGAGATTTTCGCCGAGAATGATTTGACTTTTTTCTGCAAATATATCGGAAAGTTGATAACATTTTCAGAGCAAATGCGTAATAATTACTAATTTAATATTCGTCAACATTCAATATCGTTTACAGAAAATGTACACTATTATCAGATTCATCTTCGTTGAAAATCTCACGTGATAAGCCTGATTACCTCATGAACTGGCGCAAAATTATAACACGTCGGGTAAAACATGTCTATACAGGTCTGTGGTGTTGAAAGGGTTAAAACTCTGTGCGTACTCAAACCCACAGGTGGAATAGTCCGACGTGTGACACAAAGAAAATGACCATTACAAAAATATCCATTACCCCACCCACTTGATCTCGTTCTATTATTAACGTCATGTACAGTACGAGTACGATACCAGGTGGGTGGGATAATGGGATTTTTTTAATAGGCATTAAATTTATTTTGGTGTCATAGGTCCGAGTCTTCCACCTGTGCTCACCATATGAGTAAACACAGATTGCAACGCACGAGCTTGTCCGTGACGTTGCAGCTGATGGAACAGGATATCGTTCATTGGGTCATTGCGTCATCATTACTACACTTTTTTCTACACGCGTTTACAATAATGGATTGCACGGACCTGCGTAGATCTACATTCTACATGAACATGATGAATAAATAAAAATCTTGGATTCATATATTTATTACATGCGAAGATAACAGTGAAAACTTATGGCATATTATAGGCATTGGCGACGTCGTTCATTCGCAGTCACAGTGTACAGTGTACATGTATTTTTTGTTGACATTATGATGCGTCTTGGGCGAGAACGGATATAGCACGGTTCGGATAAGCAACACGTAAGGTTGTATGTCGCCGGACTTCCGTGTACTAATGGGGTCGCACCGTACTATACTTTCCACCAAGTTGTCCCGATTGAAACGCCATCCCTCGGTAGTGTCTGGATATAATAGCATGGAGAGCATGCCGTGACCGGATACATGTCCGTACTTTAAACTTACCTTGTGAATATTGATGAGAGGGCGGGGCGATGTATCAGGAGTATTTCCGTGTGAATCAAAATAATTTTCGCAAATAAATCACATTCCGGCATTGACAGGTGGCATTGTCGATGTATACGGTTTATTGGTAATCTATTTAATCAACAGAGCTCAGATTTACCGTCAGCACTGTGTTATATTAGTTAATCAGCGACGGCCTCTGTTTATAGCGAGACGTGCCAATAGTCGGTATGACCAGTAGCCGGTGAAAAAAAAATAAAAAAAATTGGAGTGGCGATTTTTTTATTTTCCCCAGCGGAATCCCTGACTGTGTTTAAAAGTACTAAAAAAAAAAGAGATGTCCCAATACTTAAGGTGCAGAAATTATTGATTTTTTTTTTAAATTGTGATGTGTCCCAAAACTTGTTTCCTAAAAAATAATTATTTCTCCCCAAAACGGGGGTGTCCCAATATGAAGGGTGTCCCAATACATAGGGTAAATACGGTAGTCGTATTTTCACTGGAAGATGTTTATTTCATCGATGAGAACATATGACTTTTATTTACATCGTATAACAATGTATTTAATGGGTAGGTATATAATAAATGCATTTGCTTATCTTATTTTTATTATAAGCTGTGTCACCACTCATTTGAAATGCGGTTCTATTGGTGGTCACAGCATATACTTATGAGTACAAATAAAATATTGATGTTTCACAAGCAAACTGGGGGCCGTTTCACTAAACTTCGTACGACTAAAATGTTCGTAAGTGCAAAGTTATGATAGTCTGTAAATTTCACATTAACCATGTTTTCTTGTAAACAATTGATGGATTTACACTTATTCAGCATAGGCTGCATATGCAGCCTATGCTCAATAAATGTAAATCCATCAATTGAAAATTACAGACGATCCTAAATTTGCACCATATGCAGCCTATGCTCAATAAATGTAAATCCATCAATTGAAAATTACAGACGATCATAAATTTGCACCATATGCAGCCTATGCTCAATAAATGTAAATCCATCAATTGAAAATTACAGATGATCCTAAATTTGCACTTTCAAACATTTTAGTCGTAAGAAGTTTAGTAAAACAGGCCCCTGGTGTATGCTCAGAATAGGCTGGATAGATGCATTTCATTCGTCGAATTAAAATCACAAAAATAATATATAAACTAGAAAAAGTCGATGGCGCGCCATCGCAATATACCCACTTTCCCCAAATGCTAAGTCCGAAAGGGGGAGGTAATCCATGATGGAGGGTCGGATAAAAAATGCGAATTCACTTTGCGCATCAGCACATCAAAACGAAGCTACGAACCAAATATCAGACGCGTAGGTATTAAGGTGAAAAAGTTTTTGAAGTTACAAGGAAAAAATGGGAAATTCTGAGTGCGAAAGGGGGAGATAATCCATGATGGAGGGTCGGATGAAAAATCCGAATTCACTTTGCGCATGTGCACATAATAACGAAGCTACATAGCAAATATGAGGCGCGTATAGGTATGAAGGTGAAAAAGTTTTTCGAGTTACAAGGAAAAAATGGGAAATTCTGAGTGCGAAAGGGGGAGATAATCCATGATGGAGGGTCGGATGAAAAATCCGAATTCACTTTGCGCATCTGCACATGATAACGAAGCTACATAGCAAATATGAGGCGCGTAGGTATGAAGGTGAAAAAGTTTTTCGAGTTACAAGGAAAAAATGGGAAATTCTGAGTCCGAAAGGGGGAGATAATCCATGATGGAGGGTCGGATGAAAAATCCGAATTCACTTTGCGCATCTGCACATGATAACGAAGCTACATAGCAAATATGAGGCGCGTAGGTATGAAGGTGAAAAAGTTTTTCGAGTTAGGTACAAGGAAAAAATGGGAAATTCTGAGTCCGAAAGGGGGAGATAATCCATGATGGAGGGTCGGATCAAAAATCCGAATTCACTTTGCGCATCTGCACATGATAACGAAGCTACATACCAAATATCAGGCGCGTAGGTATGAAGGTGAAAAAGTTTTTCGAGTTACAAGAAACGTGACGGACGTACGGACGTACGGACGTACGGACGTACGGACGTACGGACGGACGGACGGACATACGGACGTACGGACGGACGGACGGACGGACGGACACCCGTGACGAAAACAATATACCCATTTTTTTCCCCTAAAAAAGTGGGTATAACTAGAAAAAGTCGATGGCGCGCCATCGCAATATACCCACTTTCCCCAAATGCCCGAAAGGGGGAGGTAATCCATGATGGAGGGTCGGATAAAAAATCTGAATTCACTTTGCGCATCAGGACATCAAAACGAAGCTATGAACCAAATATCAGACGCGTAGGTATTAAGGTGAAAAAGTTTTTCGACCTACGAGGAAAAATAGTGAAATTCTAAGTCCGAAAGGGGGAGATAATCCATGATGGAGGGTCGGATGAAAAATCCGAATTCACTTTGCGCATCTGCACATGATAACGAAGCTACATACCAAATATCAGGCGCGTAGGTATGAAGGTGAAAACGTTTTTCAAGTTACAAGAAACATGACGGACGTACGGACAATATACCCATTTTTTCCCAAAAAAGTGGGTATAATTATGAAGAAAAAAAATTATATACCAAGTCGAGGTTGAACCCCCGACCCTTTCGGCGACCTTAACCTCACGACTCGCAATAAAATAAATATTTGATGAAATTTCATCAAATATTTTTTTTTGGGGAGTGTGACTTTTTTGTTATTGATGAAAAAGTACTTACTTTTAAATATTTTTTAGATTTTATGTGTTTAATAGCCAAAAGTTTGTCGGCAGCAAAACCTGGAATGGACAGGACAGTAGTTGAAAGAAAGCCCATATCAACACGACGTGTCGATTATCAGCTACAATTCCTGCTAATTACACTACACTTCTTGAGACTGACAACGAATCCGTCACATATTATGTGAAACAACTGCATATCAGACATTTTCTGCAAATTATACTCAGCATGTTCGTTATTCGTCTCCCGTTGGTTGTGATTAGAAAACAGCGTAGTCAATAACTATGATCGACGCGGCACAGTGGTACATCCTATATTTACAGTTCAGTAAACCTTAAATTAGTGCTATGTACAACAAGAGCACTTTACGAAACTCAAATAATTAAGTAAATTCCACAAAAAAATATGCCTACTCACCTGCGAATGTTCAACAACGATGCGTGTTCGTCACAGGAAACAGTAATTTCAAATCAACGAGAGTGAATAGCACACCTTACGTAGTTTACGAACAAAATTCATAGCGCACGCACGAGCAGCATTACAATGGCTCTCTCATACGGCATTGATTTTTAGCACCCGAAGCGAAGCTATGGCAGCAAGCTTACGCAGCACACAGACAAAAGGCTGCCGTAGCAGGCTGCATCACAATCAGAGTAAATTGACAATATGCGGCCGTGACACAAGTAATAGGGATTATGGCACTTGTGGCCAGTTGTATATGTGGCCGTGACTGGAGAAATAGGGCTGACGGCACTTGTGGCCAGTTGTATATGCGGCCGTGACACGAGAAATGGGGCTGACGGCACTTGTGGCCAGTTGTATATGTGGCCGTGACACGAGAAATGGGGCTGACGGCACTTGTGGCCAGTTGTATATGTGGCCGTGACTGGAGAAATAGGACTGACAGCACTTGTGGCCAGTTGTATATGCGGCCGGGACACAAAAAATGGGGCCGACGGCACTTGTGGCCAGTTGTATATGTGGCCGTGACTGGAGAAATAGGACTGACGGCACTGGCCATTGTATATGGGGACAAAAAAATGGGGCCACCTGGCCATTGTATACCGACACAAAAAGGGGCGACGGCACTTGTGGCCATATATGGGCCGACTGAGAAATAGGACTGACGGCACTTGTGGCCAGTTGTATATGCGGCCGGGACACAAAAAATGGGGCCGACGGCACTTGTGGCCAGTTGTATATGTAGCCGTGACACAAGAAATGGGGCTGACGGCACTTGTGGCCAGTTGTATATGTGACCGTGACACGAGAAATGGGACTGACAGCACTTGTGGCCAGTTGTATATGTGGCCGTGACACGAGAAATGGGGCTGACGGCACTTGTGGCCAGTTGTATATGCGGCCGGGACACAAAAAATGGGGCCGACGGCACTTGTGGCCAGTTGTATATGTGGCCATGACTGGAGAAATAGGGCCGATGGCCGTGACTGGAGAAATAGGGCTGACGGCACTTGTGGCCAGTTGTATATGCGGCCGGGACACAAAAAATGGGGCCGACGGCATTTGTGGCCAGTTGTATATGTAGCCGTGACACGAGAAATGGGGCTGATGGCACTTGTGGCCAGTTGTATATGTGACCGTGACACGAGAAATGGGACTGACAGCACTTGTGGCCAGTTGTATATGTGGCCGTGACACGAGAAATGGGGCTGACGGCACTTGTGGCCAGTTGTATATGTGGCCGTGACTGGAGAAATAGGACTGACGGCACTTGTGGCCAGTTGTATATGTGGCCATGACATGAGAAATGGGGCATACAGCATTTATGGCCAGTGTAGCTCCTGAGCTGTATATGTGGTCAATGCCAGTCTAGCTCTTGCAGCCCATTTCACCAAAATTACACTTTGAGGGAGAAATGTTCAATTTAAGGATATTCATTTTTTATTATACTGAATTTATTACATTATCACACCATTTGGCTGTGATAATGCAATAAATTCAGAAAAATAATTCTGCATACTTTTAATCATCATTAATCGTTAGTTCAATATGAAATAATGCATTTCGGGAAAAATAAATGATTACTCCTTCAAAGTATACTTAGCTAGACAAGTATGCTTAGCAATTTTTGTGAATTTGTTTGTTTATTAGTTTTGTTTGTTTGTTTGTTTATTAGTGTTTAACGGCCTATCAACAGCTACGGTCATGTATTAGGCTGGGCAAACGGGTTCGATCCCGTTTTAACCTGCTGCATTGGGGGGAAAATCGAGAACAAATATATTCAGCCCTGAAATTAGAATAACCTGACCTGGTGCCAGGTCCATATCACACCAAAGTCACTTGGCTCCATCCCCTAAAATAGGATTACGAATCAATTTTTTTTTGGGGCGAAATCGGCTACTGGTGAAGACATGCATGGCTGTGACTGGAGAAAGCAGCTACATGTAGCCACTGATCAGTTTTTAATTACCTAGCTGCTTTAACAGTAAGTCAATTTAGTTCATGGTGTTTAACGGCCTGTCATGTCAACAACTAAGTTCATTTTAGGCCGGGTTAACAGGGTTAAATCCCATGTATGACATGTTGTGATTGTGATGTTAACAGATGTTAACAGATGTTAACACGCAGGCTTGATCTATACAAGAATTCCGCCACGGAAGCGGTGTCGTGTCTGCCGAGGAATTTGTCAGAAACATGATCATGGATCATGGGCATGTGCTAAAGTTTGTTTGTTTGTTTGTTGGGGTTTAACGGCCTATCAACAGCTAAGGTCATTTAAGGCCGGGTCAATGGGTTTAGTACCAAATCCCATATATTACCTGTACATGTTCAAGTACATGTGCAAATGGGGGGGGGGAATCCCAAAATCAGAACTGAATATTTACAATAACAAAACTATATATTCAGCCCTGAAATCAGAATAATCCTGATCTGATGCCAGGTCCTCGTCACACCAGAATCACTTGGCCCCTCCCAAAAGCAGTAGGATCAGTAATAATCTTAATACTTTTATAATGGGCAATAACCCAATTCAACTCCCAGGTAACTAAAGAGCCAAAGATAAAAACGTACCTGAGGGCCAAACCAGGCAAATCGTGATTCATATAAGGAGGAACCCATACCGTTAATTTACGCCGTCTCATTCGCCCGACCACCACCCACTATGTGCTAAAGTAAGCATTACAAAAATCGTCAGAGAAGTGCATGCTTAAAACACGAAAAAGGCCATGGTTGAAGAAACATTTTGACAGAAAAAAATGGCTAAGTGTTTCCACAACCATGTGAAGGTCAATGTCATGTTAATGGCGGCATGAGTGTGTTCCAAATGCTTACATGTATCAAGGGTCCAAATATTGAAGCAATCCATTAAGTAATATTAATGTTATACGATGATAAAGAAACTGGTACAAACTTTTTGATGTGTTTCCGTAAAAATGTGAAGGTAAAAAGGTCAAGGTCATGTTAATGTGGCATGCGTCTTTTCTAACTGCTTACATGTATCAAGTGTCCAAATAGTGAAGCAATCCGTCAAGTAATATTAAAGTTATACCATGTTGAAAAAACTTGTACAAACATTTTGACGCAAAATAAATGGCTAAGTGTTTCCGCAAAAATTGGTCAAGGTCATGTTAATGGCGGCATGAGAGTGTTCCAAAACGTTCTTATGTATCAAGTGTCCAAACATTGAAAGCAATCCGTCAAGAAACATTAATGTTGTACGATGATGAAGAAACTTGTGCAAACTTTTTGACACAAACATGTGAAGATACAAAATGTCAAGGTCATGTTAATGGCGGCATGAGGGTGTTCTGAATGATCACATCTATGAAGTGTCCAAATATTGAAGCAATCCATTAAGTAATACTAAAGTTATATCATGATAAAGAAACTTGTACAAACTTTTTGATGCAAACAAAAATGATGGCATAGTGTTTCCGCAAAAATATGAAAGCAAAACGGTCAGGGTCATGTTAATGGCGGCACGAGTGTGTTCCAAATGCTCACATATACCAAGTGTCAAAATATTGAAGAATTCCGTCCAGTAATATTAAAGTTTTTGACATTTCGGATGACGACTATAGTCGAGCCTTCTGCTAAAGCATAAATGGAAACTTGTTTTAGATATTGCCATAGCAACCCAATAACCCGGAAGCGGGGGCGGTGTCATTGAGAACTTAAATTATTACTTAGAAATTGATATTATTGATCGGTAACGTCAAATTTTGCGCTACTTCGTGTGCACATCAAATGACGTTGTAGACGGGCAAAAAGCGCTGACGTCATATCGGTTTCCATTCGCAAATCGTAGGTAAACAAGCAACCAATGTCAAAACTAAAATCTAATGGAAATGACGTTGACAACTCCACAAGAGTCGCACAATAATTAAATTTTGCTACAAATAAGGCAATAAACTTACGCAAACGTTGATTGAAACCAATATATAGATCATCAATGAAGTCACCTTTATTGCGGACACTTGTTTTTCGATGGTATTCGGATTGTCGCGTACATTTAACTGTGCAAGAAATTTGTGCGGAGACTAGGGGGCTGTTTCACTAAACTTCGTACGACTAAATTCCAAGACCTGTCGTATGCTGCACAAACTATCACATCTGACTAAAATTCGCAGTCCTACAACAGGGCTCCAGATAAGGAATTAGTAATTGAGTAATGTCACTCCATCATTTCTGAAGCAATTGGGTATTTCAAAATTTTAATTGTGTAAAATTGAATCACTATGAGACAATTCTAACGAAATACCAAGATGTGTTTTCATGGGAAAATAAGAAAATATGCTATATTTGTGGTCTGTTTATTGTTTTCTGTAGCATGATAAAGATACCACAAATTTTTCATTGCTTTTTGTTACTCACTACTTCTGATTTCAATTGGGTTTTTGGCAATTTTAATTGGGTATTTACGCAAATACGCAGCTTATCTGGAGCCCTGGTACAAGGACACAGTGGATCCAGCGACACAAGCGATGTGTAAAATCTGATGGGACTATTTTGAAAAGTGTTTATGCCATCAGCGTCATCACAGCATGTCAATGTTTTAATATCTGACGTCGTAACATCACATATGACTGCCCCAGCTCTAGCGTTGTATACCATACTTAAGTGTAAATATTTCTGTCAATATTTTTATGCAAATGCCACGATATTTGGTTAATTGATGCATAAAAGATACAACTACATTGAGTATATTGTTCACTAATGTGTTCTAAACGACATTTGTGTTAGAGCAAAAGTATCAATATTTCTGGAATGCCCCTCGTATATTCAGCCCTAAAATTAGAATAACCAGACCTGGTGCCAGGTCCTCACCAGTCACTTAGCCCCACTCCCTAAAAGTAATATGAGTATTACTAATATTACTATTTTTATAATGGGTATAACGCAGTCAATTCTCAAGTAACAATTAAGGAAGCCAAAAATGTACCTGGGGGCCGAACCAGGGATGTCAGCCCATCATGAAATTTACCCTTCGCCTGCTCACAACCAACAGTTCACACAGCAAGTCAAGAAGCCACACTTGTTGTTGTGGTCCAATGGGGGACAATGGTGTTTTCTATTCAGGGAAACGGTAAAAAAAAACATATATCTATGCAAGGGATTGTGATCACATCGTATTTTGAGGATGTATACAAAATATGAACATGCAAACAAGCCGTTTAATTGGACGAACCTGGCTCGATTCACAATCAGTTAAACTTCTTGATTTTGAGTATGAGGTTGTACACATATGAAATGCTCAATAGCCTATTTCACCAACATTGCAAAGTATACTTTTCTAGCAAAGTATACTTGGAGGGAGAAATTTTAGGATAAATTTATTAATTTTTATTACCGTAAAGATTCTAATAGACGCCTGGGCGTCTATTAGAATCACCACTGGCTCCGAAGTTCAGGGTGGGCGTTTAATAGAGGCAAGTGTTATTCAGCAAAGGGAAAATGATAAAAAAATATACGATGTTCTGCTATCTGAACAAAAACATAACTAAGGGACGTTACTCTCAAACGCCAGACTTGATTGTACTGTTTGTCAGTTTATAAACATTTGGGCTAAGACGTTTCGGCCCACTCTGGTCATTATGGTACAGTCGGTAGAAATGTTAAATTTAATGGTAATGTATATCAAGACAGCGTCAATCATTAATGCTGATCAGATTTACGCCTACGGACGTTTCGTCAGCGTCAGCGTTTCGGATCTGTCGGGTTTAAGATGCTTTGAAAATGGCGTCTCCGTAACCGTGTAAATTCTGATCACCCTGTGTCCGTGCAAATAGCTACTGCTGATGAGGAATTTACTGTGACACCGGAAACAGTAGAATTTCGCTTCCGCTTTTGAAAGTGAAAGTAGCAATTATGTTTTTTCCCCGATTTTAAAGAAGTTGCTTTCAAAATAATGGAAAGAACAAAAATCTAATTGGACAATTAGCTCCGATTTTGTTTCAAGTCGGTACTGGGCGTTTATTAGACGCACTAATTTCGTGAAAATCGGCCAAAAAATGTGTCATTTTCAACGTAAAAAGTGGGGTTTGGGCGTCTATTAGAGCATGGGCGTCTATTAGAATCTTTACGGTATAATGAATGTATTACATTATCACAGCGAATTTGGCTGTGATAATGTAATAAATTCAGTATAATAATTCTGCATACTTTTAATTATCAAATATATGAAGTCGTTAGTTCTATATGAAATAATGCATTTCGGGAAAAATAAATGATTTCTCCCTCAAAGTATACTTTGGTAGAAAAGTATACTTTGCAATGTTGGTGAAATGGGCTACTGAACTGACTATATTAACTGATAGAATATAGAGATGGGGCTGCGATTTCAAGTCTCACCCAAGAGAACAGTGGCATGGAAATACTATGAAAGTATTTCTTCATTTGTCATGCCTAAGGCGAGGATTGAACCCACAACCCTTGGTATAGAAGATCACTGTTCTACACACTAGACTATCAAGAATTATCAGGGGAATAAAAGACACCCAACCAGAGGGTCGCTAAATAGCAAAATTTTGGTCCGACAGGGAAGAAACTTCAGGAGAATTGAGTCCAGTTCAACATTTCAGTTATTATTGCAGCAATAAATCCAAATAAACGATAAGGAACAACTTAGAAACACTCGATAGTGAAAATAATTTAATCAAATGAGTTGCATGATTGTGCGGTATTTATGGGCATACGTTATTGGTATGGAGCTGTAGAGTGGACGGGGGAATTTGTGTTGATGTTTAACAGCCTAAATAACAAAAAAAGTATTTACATAAAAAAAAGAAAAGAAAATGTGTCTGCACACAAATGCCCCCGGTGGCAGATTGGCGAAACTGTGGCAAAGTTAATTAACCGAAAGTGATAAGTATTCATAAGCACAGTTCTGAAGGTCAAATGGTGATGGTCATATTACGGGTAGCATGGCTGTGTGGCATTTGTCCACAGGTTTGATGTGTCGAAATATTAAAGTAATCCATCAAGGGATATAGAAGTTATGACAAAATTAAGAAACTCCGGCGAACTTATTAATGATTGAAAAAGTTGAAAGTTGTCATGGTCATATTAAGGGCAGCATGGATGTGTGGCATTTGTTCACAAGTATGATGTACGGTTACTGAACTATTAAAGTAATCCTTCAAGGGATATAGATAGAAGTTATGACAGAATTTCAAAACTCCGGCGAACTGTGTGAAGAAGTTCAAAGTTGTGAAGGTCAAGTAATCCTTCAAGGAATATAAAAGTTATGACATAATTGAGAAACACCGGCAAACTTCTTAATGTGGAAACATTCAAAGTTGTGAAGGTCAAAAGGTCAAGGTCATATTAAGGGCAGCATGGAATTGTGGCATTTGTCTGTGTTGAAATATTTAAGTAATCCTTCAAGGAATTTAGAAGTTATGACATAATTGAGAAATTCCACCAAACTTCTTAATGTGGGAAAAAGTTCAAAGTTGTCAAGGACATATTAAGGGCAGCATCAATGTGTGGAATTTGTCTGCAGCTATACAGTATTGAAATATTAAATAATAAAACTATATTCAGCCCTGAAATTAGAATAACCTGACCTGGTGACAGGTTCCTACCACACCAAAGTCACTTGGCCACTTCCCCTAAAATAGGATTACGAATAATCGTAATACTCACAAAAGGGGTATAACCAGATTCAACTGTCGGTGGCGAGGGCATAATAAGTTGGGAATCAGCTGTCAAGGAGAAAGCATTAGTAATGTGGGGTGAAGTTTTGGATGAAACAGAAATATATCTTGTCATCAATCTGACTATACTACACACAATCCAATTAACTCTCACCCCTACGTAACTGGAATAGATTTTGATATGTTAATTTTGCAACCTATCCAAATATCACAAACTGATTTTCAGACCAGTCCATTTATGAAAAGGGCGTGTTTTTTGTTCTCAAAAATATGAAAATTACTTGCAAACAGTGCAGATCCTGATGAGATGTTTTGTCACGAGCCAGCTCATCTGGATCTACACTATTTGCCAATACCACTATACAGGCCTGTGGTGTTGAAAGGGTTAATATTAAAGTCCACGGCAGAGAATTTGACCCAGGTTTGTGTCAAGACAGCTGCTGTTGTCTTATTTCTTGCTTTAATTGATTCCAATCAGTTCTTCCACAAATGTGGTATTCTGCAATCCCCAGTAAATCGGTTTGTCATCCTAGTAAATCTGGGGTTTATAGAAATATTCACAAACAAAAAACAAACGGATCATGTTCTGAGAAAAGTGTTTGAAGGTCAGATGATGTCTCAGATATACGATACCGTAATAACCAGATATTTGGAGAACATTTATTTGGGGAAACGCATAACAATATACCGTAATCGTCCATTTAAACGCCCCTGCCCATCTAAACGCCTCCCCCTGGCATGTTTTGAAAATCAACAACACACTTACCATTAACATAGATGCTCAAGTCCAGTAAAATTTCCCAAAAGTTGCTTTCAAATCGGTAAAACGTAGTGTAAACAAATAAACCGGAAGCGGTAATCCTCACATACAATCAATAATTGTGGTGCGGTAACTTTCATACCCTTTTAAACTGCACTTCCGCTCACACGATTCGATGTGTATTTGTTATGACCGGTAACCGTTAGCGGCGAATTTCACATTGTGAAATAAAATAATTGCAGAAATTGCAATGAAATGTACTTGAGTGTATTACCTAGGATCTAGTACTGTGTTCCAGATAATACTGGGGAAGATATGTATCGCCATATGTACCACAATTCGGCCCGATGTGACTTCGTCCCTCTAGACATCAGCCTGAGGCGATTGACAATTTTTGAAGATCTAATTAAAATCGTATTTACAGCTAGGGGACGTTATATTAATTAGCAATCTTACTCCCAGGTGTTTACAACACAGCAAATAGCACCGCACTCGTATTTTGGGTTATTTAGAGCATGTGGAAGCAAGTTTTATCACTATTTATTTCTAAAAAAAACACGCTCATTTAGACGCCCCACTTTTCGAAAATGCAAAGCCCCCAGGGCGTTTAAATAGATGATTCATTTACGGTATGGCTTCCCTACAAGAGTGAGCGTGCCGAAATGAAAGGTTAGTATGGTACATGTATCATTACAATAACCTTGTATTTGGATACAAGTTGCTTCGGGAAACCCCTATTTAATAGGGGTTTATTTAATAGGGGTTTCCCAAAGCAAATTGTGTCCAAATATTTAGTGTTATTACGGTCAGTGGTTTTTTTGTTTGATGCACAGCAAATGACATATATCAACCAACCGCACTATTTTATATATGAAATTTCCAAATGCATAAGTTTTATTCAAGTACATACTATAGTGGCCGAGGAACACTCAGACTTAAACGCACAAAGTGGTCCAAAGTGCTACTGACGGACGGACAAGGGTATATTATAATGCCTCCACATGGGGGCATACAAATTGAAATTTATTTATTGTTTGTTGTGAAAAGATCATCGTTGTGTTGTCATTCTTGCATGAGACACCTGGGTCATGTGTTTTATGCAAGTGTGAAATGTCATGAAAATATTCCAAAGAGTAATCAAGTCTTGGATTGACATGAACTAAATTTGCGAGAAAAAAACACAAAGGAATATAACTAGAAAGTTAGTGAGGCAAGAATTGTCATTCTTGTGTGCGATACACCTTTCGGTCGTGGTCTATGCATGTGTGAAGTTTCATTAACTCTTTGAATGCTAGCAGTGAAAATAACATCCAACAAATCAGGAGTATGTTTCTTATTTCTCTCTGTAAATATGTCTTGGAATTTAATTAGAATTGCGTTCTCCGGACTCATTTCTAAGACATACCGTATTCATGATATTGAATTGATGTCTGCTATTTTTCATAGAACGCCTATATTCTCGTGAATAGTTACAGGCGTTCTATAATTACAATCGGTCGATGGGCCGAATGGGGTTCGCTGCGGGAAACTTCGTAAAATGAAAGTGTGCCAATACCAACAAGCTATATGTTAGTTCAATATTGAAACATGCTAACACCTGTAAACATTGATAGGTTATATTAAAATAATAATACGCATGTAATTTGCAAAAAAAATAGCTTCCCAATGAAATTTAGTTTAAATAGATTATCCCGTATGGAGCCTCATTTAGAACGTCCGGCACATATAGAGTCAATATTTGAACCTTTTTACTAAACGCCATAGTGTCATGTGTCCAATTTATTGGACACAGGACACTTTTTTTTAATGTAATATACCAACCAATAACAAATTTACGTTTAAAAAATCAGCTATTTGTTGTTAAATGCCATTTTATTTTCATTGTGACGTCATACTATATTTCGTGTCCTGCCAAACGCGTAATAATACAATGATTGGTCATATTGCCATTACACGTACTGGTCGAAGCCATCGTTCATTATTGCTGTCTTCATTGTTGATAAGCTCTAAATACGGAAATACAGATACTCATTGCGTACTCGACGATTTGTGAATGCTACAGACGTACATTTCTGCAAATTTGCTAAAGTTGAGAGGACAATACGGCGACAGCCAAGACGCATCAATAATTGACCTACATTTAAAGTCTACCAGCTGCCAGACACGAAACATTCGTTTCAGGTAGGAATTATTTCTTTATTACTGTTGACCAATATTTGAATCGTGCTGACTTCGACAGCACTTTTAACCACAGGGCTACTAAAATAATTCCATTGTATTCAATCTAACATGAATTCAAGTGGGTGGGGGATATTCAACATTGCCTGTGCATGTGCCGAGTCATTGGTTTTCGCGACCAATGTTGTTTCCACAATTGTTGTTTAAATAGCTAATTTATGGTGCATCTCTCGGACTCTGTGTGTTTGTGGCACCTCGATACTTGTAGATTCACTTTGAATATATGTTTTCAGTCCAACAAGTCAATTCATTATCTATTTAAGCTATTATCTGTTATCTATTGTCTATATAGTATAGGCTTTTAGCCACTTAAAAAAGACACTACTTTCATTCCCCCCCCCCCACGAGAGTCAAATGTGTTTATAAAAACTGTAACAACAGTGATGAAATAAGTAAAAAATTGAGGTGTGCGTATCCAGGTACACTGCATTTGCACAGCGGTGACTTTTCCCCGAAATATCATGAATATAGGCCGGTGCAGTATTTCTATTAAGTAAGTGTACCCGGCTTCGCACCGTGTATGTGGCTTTGCACACACCAATATTTTACATGTCTGATTATTCATGTTGTTTTCTTAAGACAAGTGTTTTCAGAAAGTCACGTGTTTACACGATTTAGAAAACTAAAACAACAGTGCATGACCAAACAAGTAAAAAAATTGAAATGCAGTATTTGTATTAAGTATTTGTATTGCAGTGGGTGGGCTTCCTAAAATGTATTTGTACACAGGGTACCCATGTTTGGTCTGGGGTGGTGATGAGGGACTTCTTTGCTTCATTGGGGTGACCTCGCGAAATATGGGCGGGGTGGAGACTGTATGTTTGTTGGGATTACAATCGTGTCTGTTAATTCTGCACACCTAATAATAATTTTCGTGAAAATGTCCATATTCAGTCTAAATTTCCTGAACATTCAAGGCAGTTCTTAGCCAAGATAATCACGGCTAAACAGATGGCTTTTACTATTTCATCTGTCGTCTATTATCTGTATCCGCCTAGCGGAGACCCAGCCAAATTTGATCAAAATATCAGTCCATTTTGTCTTTGAGTTTTGCAAATAATACGGGAATAAAATAATAACCAATGTCGGTATATTTGCATGTGTATTATTGGTTTATGAAGCTTTTTTTAACAGATCTGTTGTTGATCTATTAATTTAGTAAGCAGGACCACTAATCATTTTGACCATGTTCTGAATAACGTTTTACCAAACTATCGGAATGGGATAAAATTGTGACTTAGTATACCGTTAATCAGCTGATTTATTCCAAAATCAACATAATTTATTCCGACGTAATTAAAGCTGGGCAAAACATTACGTGAATTGTGCATTAGCCGGTGCGCAGAATTAGCCGAAATGACATTTTTTATATGCAGATCAGAATGTCAGTTTTCATTGGTTTGATACATGTACAGATATGTATATCAGTGATTCTATATTTTATGTACATCTGGTGTCCCGGTGTAATTTACTGACAAATCACACAATTTATAAGGAAATTTATTTTTTTTCAGTAAAGAAACTATGTATAATACCATGTATATAACGATGTTTGGTACATGTGGTAAAACACGGCATTCTGTTAGTTGCCAAGCTATTTTGTTTTGCTTAACTTTACTGATTCATATTAAATACATGTTGTTGGGTTGCCATAAATGAGAAATTCCACGACTTGCTACTAAATTTCTCTGTTTCGCACTAATACAATTAGCTTACCATATTCTTGACACTTTTCTAAATAGATGCCCCTTCAGTTGTATGTTTTATGCCGTTGAAAAGAAAAAAAATGTAAATGTAAAGCTATATTTACGTCATGTAAATGTACATAACGGAAATTACATTTCTGAGACCCCTGGTCCCTTGAAGTGGAAATAAAATTTAAAAAAATGACGAGAACAATTGGCTATACTGTTATAAATGTAACAACTGGACTGTCACCCAATGGAATAAACACAGTTTAATGAATTATTGGTTCTACATCGAAACTAGAAAAACGACACCAATATGTACTAAAATATCGAATCACTGATGTCTCATTATTATTGAACCATGTTATTGTAGTTGCGAACAATAACTCTTGCAATCTACTCCTGTACCGTCTGTAGCAGAGTTACTATTCCATTCATACATGTAGGCTTCCTCTACATAATAGCTAATCAGATCTGATTTACACTTTTAGTTGTTAATTGCGACACAATTTGTATATTTTCCATCTGAAAAAAAACATATATAAAAGTAATACGTATGGATCACGATTTGCCTGGTTTGGCCCTCATGCACGTTTTCATCTTTCGCTCTTTCTGTTACATGGGAGTTGAATTGGGTAATTGCCCATTATAGAAGTAGTAAGATTATTACTGATCCTACTGCTTTTGGGAGGGGCCATGTGATTCTGGTGTGGCGAGGACCTGGCATCAGACCAGGATCATCCTGATTTCAGGGCTGAGTATATAGTTCTTTTATTGTAAATATTAATTTCTGACTTTAGGATTTCCCCCCCATTTGTACATGTACTTGAACATGTACTTGTACAGGTAATGGGATTTATTACTAAACCCATTGACCCGGCCTTAAATGATCGCATCTGTTGATAGGCCGTTAGACCCCAACAAACAAATAAATGATATACGTAGGCTTCCTCTACAGAATAGCTAATCAGATCTGATTTACACTTTAGTTGTTAATTGTGACCTAATTTGTATATTTTCCATCTGAAAAAAAAACTATTATAAAAGTAATACAAAACTTTACGTGGGTGGTGGTCGGGAGAACGAGACGACTTAAATTAACGGTAGTGGTTCCTCCATATAGGAATCACTATTTGCCTGGTTTGACCCTTCAGTACATTTTTATCTTTGGCTCTTTTGTTACCTTGGAGTTGAATTGGGTTATTGCCCTTTCCCATATAAAAGTAGTAAGATTATTACTTATCCTAACTGCTTTTGGGAAGGGCCAAGTGATTCTGGTGTGGCGAGGACCTGGCATCAGATCAGGATTATTCTGATTTCAGCGCTGAATATATAGTTTTGTTATTGTAAATATTCAGTTCTGATTTTGGGATTTTCCCCCATTTGTACATGTACGTGAAAATATACATGTACTTTTTCTTTTTGTATGAAACGTGAATTTCGTCACTGATATCAGGGGCGATAACCGTGTTTCCATTAAAGGTTAATGGAAACTATATTCTGTCTGCTTAGTTTTGTTATGTGCACTATGATCGTACTTTATAATGTGTCAATAAAAATATTTGTTCGGGCGACACATTTAATGGGTATAAATAATTTAAAAATGTCATGTCTCATTTGCATATCAAAATAGCCTGATACCACCGCGAGTCACTATCAGTAAAATCAATATTACTGAATGATTATATGTATAGTGGGCCTGCACTCGTAATTTTTAAAACTGGCGGAATACATGTACCGTAGTTACACAATTATACACTTATTTAATTCTTATAGGCAAACTGTTATGCCTACTAGATGGGACCACAGGTTGAAGTACATTGTAATGGACCGAGGTCTATAAATACATTAAATACGCCTAAAAGCGTCCATAAACGAAAAAAAAAAAAAAAAGCTAAAAAAAGTTTTGTTACTCCCTCTATAACACACACATATATATACCTCGGTCCGTTACTTCAACCTGTGGATAGGACCCCAACTTTAGCTGCTACATGTAATTTGCGAACCAGATCTCTTATTCACTATTCTGCAGAGGAAGACTATGAATGGAAACGTAACTCTGCTACGGACAGTACGGTTGTAGATTTCAAGAGTTACTGTTCACAACTATGAACAATGTGGCTTACTCGCTTACCACATTTATCCAAGTGTTGTGAGTTTGATGCCCGGGTGGGATGTAGTTCTCTAAGCACTGTTTCATGTTGGAAAGTTGCGGAGTCATTTGCTGAGTAATGGTTAATACTGGTAAGAAATTCAATAAAAGGCTAACCATGTACATAATAGTGTTTGATTGTTTGTTTCAGGGAAGCCGTCTACAGATCTTAGCCATCTGGATTATTCGTCGAGCCTCTTCAACTTCACCCTGCAGTCGAGGCAGACACCAGCAGGGCTATTGAGATAGTATATGGGCGGTTTCAGAAGAAGCAGATAAGGCGGAAATTGTTTCTCATTCTGCTGTTGAAGGACAAAGGCCACCAGAAGAATCGCTGCCCGAAGACACAACTCCACCTGGGCAACAAGTTGCCAAACACTCGCGAAATGGGAACTGATCCAGTTCCTGACCTACACGAAGCAAAATATAGTGTCGCCATGACAGACTGTCATCATCTTAAGATCAGCGACATCTGAAAATATAACCCTCGAGGAAGAGCTTGAGAAAGACAAGTTCAGTTACAAAAAATTAACCATTTAACCGGAGTACCATCCATGCCAGCGGCAGTGTTTGTGTGGTTCTTAACTCTGATTTCTGCTCTAATCATCTACCTGTTGAAAGGATGTGTCGTGAAGACATGTTACTTCTTGTGTTGATGGAATTGAGAATGAATCTTATTCACACAAATCTGACTTGTGCAGTTTTAAGATTTGTCAATATTTTTTGAATCGGTGACTCGTTCTTGTGGTGGACAGAATGACATTTGTACATTTCTGATTATGTGACACTCGAAGGACTAGATATTGAAATGGTCAGAAATATATTTACTATGCTTTTACACATATATGGCTGTGACATCAGGTTGAAGTAACGGACCATGGCCTATAAATACATTAAATATACCTAAGAGCATCAATAAGTGAGAGAAAAATAAGCTAAACAAAATGTATTTACTCCATGTGTGATATATGGGAGTAAATAATTTGTTTAGCCTATTTTATTTCACTTATTGATGCTTTTAGGTATATTTAATGTATTTATAGGTATTGGTCCGTTACTTTAACCGGTGGCTGTGACAGGAGAATGTGGTTTATGGGATTTGTGACCAGTGTAGCTCCTGATCAAATAGTACACTCCTGTAGCCTGATAATGATGTGGCTTGTTAGAAGCATGATGGAGATTTCATTGATGCAATGGTGAACAGTGCAGATCCTGTGCGGATATGTGTATCTACACTGGTCGCAAATCCCATAAGCCCCATTTCTCCAGTCACAGACACATATTTGAGCAGAAATTTAAAAATCCTACCGCCAACCTAGAATGATTAACATTTAAGGTATTGCATTCAATCTTTGATTCATAAATTTCTGTTTAACGTCCACAGTCTATAAAGTCTATATTTGGTTGGTTCACATGGTTTCAGTTATCTTCGCAATAAAGGATTTTACTTGAAACATCCAGAATAGACCAAAGACAAACTTTGTAGACTTTCGAAGGGAATCGAAAATTTACGAATTAATGATGTATTTTTGTGCTACTTATCATGATTATAATTGAAAATCAATGCCCAATGGTCACACTTGTAACAAATTACATGTGTACAATAAATTTCGACTTCGAAATTTGACTTCGAATGAAATGGTGCAATTGGTTGATATTGGTCATTTGCAGTGCATGATGTGACAAACAACATATTGAGGCATCATCTGTAACACAGTGACTTCAATCATGATTCATACCCAGGCATACAAAGTATGTCGAGGTGTATAGTTTTTGTATTTTCGTCCATCCGTAAGATTTGCGTTAAAGGTTTTTGGGTACCCATTATATCTGCAACCGTAAATCGCATTGAGTTGAATCTTCATGTACTTCTTTATCGTCATCCATATTTTTTATACTGTAGCACACCGATGTGGCTTTCCTGCACAAGGTCAAATTACTTAAAGTTTTGAAATATTTGCATCAAACATGTCAACGTTTTTAAGTACACAATGTCTCTGCAACCGCAAGTCGGGTTGACTTGAAACTTCATATATATACTTCTTTATGAAGTTAGAAGATCAATATTTTCTTTCTATAGCCCTGGTGGGTGCATGTGATGGGTAATTTAACAATCGCGATTCATCCTTACCGGAAATCCGACTGGAGACCTGGTTTGGCCCTCACATACGTCTTTGGCATTTTGTATGTGACAGTTGAATCTGGTTATATCTCTTGTGTGAGTATTACGATTATTCGCAATCCTTTTTTAGGGAAAGGGGCCAAGTGACTTTGGTGTGGTATGGACCTGGCATCAGGTCAGGTTATTCTAATTTCAGGGCTGACTTTATTTTTCTCGATGAAATTATTATTAGACCTAGCTGTTGATAGGCCGTTAAACACCATTAAACAAACATTCTATAGCCCACTCATACGGCTTTCATGCACACAGTGAAGGTGAAATTACTTTGAAACTTGCGTTAAATGTTTTGAAATATATGCGTTAAAGTTTTAAGTAAACAATTTCTCTGCAACCGTAAGTCAGATTGAATTGAAACTTCATATATTTGTCTATCAACAATCAACATCCATATTTTCATTTTATAGCCCACACATGTGACTTTCATGCCCAAGGTCAAGGTCAAATTGTGTTAAATGTTTTGAAATATTTGCATTAAAGTTTTAAGTACACAATTTATCTGCAACCGTATGTTGGATCAACTGGAAATGTCACATACTTCTTTATCAACAGCCATATTTTCATTCTATATCTCACCTAAGCGGCTTTCATGCCAAAGGTCAAGGCCAAATGACTTTGCTACGGCCGAGGGTATGTGTGAGACCCCGCTCACTTGCTCTAGTCCTTAAAAGCAAGAATAACATATCTTACCATACATATACTGATTTCTTTTGTTTTTTTCGGATACATGTACTGATTTTGTGTCCCGAGCATAACTGGAATTCCTTTTTGTATAGTTATCACAACTCTTGCCTCACTAATATTCCAGTGTTCTCCTTTTGTTTTTTCACGCATTGATTTTGTATTTGGCACATGGCGATATTTCAAATTTGACCTAATATGGTCCTCCCGATATAATAGTCAAACAAATCGAAGGTATCGTGGGTATTGTCAAAATCGGATGATACATCATACGAGATGGCCGCTGACAGGTCATCCTTTTAATTATAGATTTCGTCTTCTTCTCATGTACCGTTTGGCCGACGCTGGTCAGACTTCACAGTTGTGGTGCGTGGGTGAATGCATTTTCATATTTGTTAAAATGGAGGTTGTCGCATAATCCAAGATGGCCGTCGTAGAAAATTTGGTAAAATTCTTAAAAAAATCATATCAACCATGTTAATTTTACATTATTATTATTTTTACATCAAGCTTGAATTGCCACTTTGATATCAAGGGCGATAACATTGACTCTTTAAAATGTTAATGGAAACAACTATTTATTCTCTCTATCTTTTGATGTGCAATGATCATATTTTGTAACAAGTCAATACAAATATTTATTCAGGTGACACATTTATTGATTATAAATAATTTAAAAATGACCTGCCTCATTTACAATCAAAATAGCACGATGATACAACCTATCAGTAAACCTAATATTACTAAGTGAATATTTCTGTGTAGCGGGCACTCGTTATTTTTGAAAACTGTTGGAATAGTTACACAATTATACTATTTAATAATTTAATTCCTATAAAGAACACTTTGTGCCAAAAAACAGATGGGACCCCAACCCCATTCAAATCATGATTTGCAAACTTTGCTGAAGGATGTCTGGCACCAGTCATTAAGTGCAAAGGCACGACACTTGTCTTATCAGCTCATTCACAAACACCACATCATACAAAACACTTGTCACATGGATTCACCAGTGGGTGTACAGTACAAAGTCCAGTGACATGGTGTGTAATTGCATCCCGTAACAGTTGGTCAGGTGTGTATATTTTTTTACTTTAACCTACGTTTTCTGGGGGAAATAACTACCTGTATAATATATGTGAAAATCACTACATGGAAGAAATTGAATGTATGTTCTCGCACCCCCTTCCAAACTCCATTCACAATTCACACCCCCTCTGCATGAATCTGGATACTCCACTGCAGTGCAAAGTCGCAGAACAAAATTTTTGACATACAGCCGTTTGAATGTGTACTTGTGTGTGTGTAATATTTCTCAGACTTTTTCAAGGCAATGATTTCTGTTTCGATGTAATGTATGACCTGTCGTGAATTTCACTCACAAGTTCATATTGGTGCTTGTAGGAGTATTTTATATCCAGTATACATTTTCTATGGCTTTCACATTCTGTAAAACCGTCTGGAGTTTCGACAATGAAATGGAGAAATGGCAAAACATTTTCATGTAGTCTGAATGGTGGATTAATTTCTGGCACTCATATCTTTGGCTTATAACGTCGTTCAAATTGTACTGCGTCAATTTTATCGAATTTAAGATTGCATATTTCATGACTTTCTTCAAAACGCCAGTTTTAGAAGTTGATGGTTTTAGGATTTTTATATCATGCACTGCAGTGCCGGTGATAAGTCGCTAGGTGGCGTTGCCAAGTCGGACTGTTGAAACAGTTGTACTGTGCGGACTCACCGAAACAAACCGCCAGTGGACGCGTTACACTATTTTTGCAATGTAATCTCCCTGGGTAAGTTTATAGATCGCGGCTCAGTCAGTGTGCGACTAGATGTCGGGTTTTTTTGTTAGGGGAAAGTACTAAAATTGGGAAAATTGGGCCCGCGCAATATTTAAAATTGCGCCATGTCAATTAAAGTTGGTGCAGGATGTTGAATGTAATATCTTTATAATGGAAAAGACAGAGTTTAATGAAACATAACGCAGTAATGCTTAACAGGTTGCCAATTAGTATCCCCTCGCCGATAGGCAAGAGCTGGTATATCGTTAGTCCATGTACTGCGTACGTATGTACGTACGCTAGTAACACATTTAATTTTTCAATAACTTGTGAACTGCTTCCACGATTTTTGATATTATTTGACCATAATGTGTGTCTATGGATGGAGCATGGTTTAGCATATGAGTAGACTCATATGACCCACGTTCGACCGCCCAAGGTCACGGAGTACTTTTTTATTATCAAGACTGCAGCGAGGAGATTAGCTTCGTTTAATGATGCCAGTGCGAGGGGAATTAGCTTCGTTTAATGATGCCAGTTCTTGCATTATGGTATAGTTTGCTTTAATCTAACAATTTTCTGGTTTTGACGAAGAATCGGTTACCATGGATGTGAATATAAATCTAAAGAACGTGAATGTATGGTGTCATACATATCATCAAACCGGTATGTCACTTCTATGGTGTGATACATATCATCGAAATCCGTCCGTTTGCTTGGAAAAGTTTCAAGAAAATTTACTGTAAAAATGACGTCACAGAATACGTCACGTCGGAAAAACAGGTTCGGAAACCACTGATCCCATACCCTGATATCTAGTACTTTACATGCTACTTGCAAACATGTAGTTGGCCTCAGTAATAATAACATACACTCAAAGCGTTCTTTTATAACATGATCATTCATGTTATAATTGTTCTTGTTAACTATTATTTTCCAGCATACAAAGAGTTAAACTATTCCAACGAGTAATCTAGTTATGCTCCGGACACGAAAGCAGTGCACAAAAAAGGGAGATATCTCAATCATTGGTGAGGAAAGAGTTGTCATTCTAGCGCGCGACGCACCTTTGGTCATGGTCGATGTATGTGTGAAGATTCATGAACATATTCCGAAGGGTAATGGGAGTTATTAACTTATGATCAGGACAAGAAGTGATGATGTTCGGTGTCAAACCTATAGTCCCGGTATCCCCTGACTTTCGTCCAGCGGATACAATTACTAAGTATATGGGGCAGAAGTAGGTGAAGAACATTTGAAAGTCAATGCGAGCGAGTTAACGTCCCAGCAATAGCTAAGGTCATATACAGCAGAGCTCCAGTTAAGGTGCGTAATTTGATCAACTTTGGGGGGAATTTTATTATTTCTTCAACAAAAATGGCAATTTGGGAGTGCTTCAGAATCGTCTCATTGAGACGATTCTAAAGAACTCCAAACTTGCCATTTTTGGTGAAGAACTAAGAAAAATACCTTGAATATTTGGTCAAATTACGCACCCTAACTGGAGCTCTGATAGAGATTGGGGACCCTGGTTTGAAGTCTCATCCGAAAGACCAGCAGGAAGGAAATCCTGCATGCACATCCAGATTACAACAAATTCAATAATGGCTTTTGATTGGTCGAACGACGTCACATGAAGTTACCAAATGTTTTTAGTGTAAGTGTAATGACTCAATGTAAACATATCACCATTTCTGTGTTCCTTTCGACAAAAATATGTGGCTGTGACTGGAGAAATGGGGCTTATGGGTTTTACGACCAGTGTAGATTCATATCAGCCTGTGCATCCACATATTTGTTCATACTGTAGCCACAGGTTGAAGTAACGGACCGAGGTCTATAAATACATTAAATATGCCGAAGTTTTAATAGGCCGTACCCGGCATCGGGGAATATATCGTTGTGGAGGGCTAACATTTTCCTAACTTCTGCAATAGGCGACAATGATATAATTCGGTTGACTGCTTCGTGAGAGTCCGTTGTCTCGAGGCCGTCCGGGTACGGCCTATTAAAAAGTTCGGAACCTTTGTATTTATGTACATGTATATAGAGGGAGTAAAAGAAGATTTTTAGCTTATTTTGTTTTCATTTATGGATGCTTTTAGGCATATTTAATGTATTTATAGACCTCAGTCCATTACTTCAACCTTCGACTGTAGCATGAAACATTACCTGATAATAGAGAATATCAGGCTAGTGTTTTTTTATATCATGTTTATCAGGCAAGGCTAGGAAACACGTAGGAATTCCGAGGCTCGACGAGGAATTCCTACCATTTTTGAGTCGAGTCTGATAAACTGGATATCAAAAGACAGTAGACTGGTATTGTATTTCTCAGGTAACATTTTATTCTCGAACATGACCACAAACATTATCTATGAACAGAATGCGGACTTGTTTACGTTGTGTCAGTACACCGACTAGAATACCATGCTAGTGTCTTTAGATACTAACTTTACCTGGCAAGGCTAGGAAACATGTAGGAATTCCGAGGCTTGCCAAGGAAATCCTACTGTTTCCCAGTTGAGCCTGATCAACTTGATAGCAAAAGACAGTAGCCTAGTATTCTATTTATAAGGTAACGTGTAATGCTCTAAAATGACCCTAGATGACGTCATTATCTATGGACAGAATGGGACTTGTTTTAAGTTGCGTCATTACACCGACGTCATTCGGTAACGTCATATTACATACGTCATCTGACCAATACGACCAATGGAACGTCAGTTTTCACTTCATTGTAACCCGGACGTTTGTATCAGGTCAATGCCTGATACAACACTATGTTATCAGTCAGTACATATTCGGTCAATACAGAGCAGGTTACCTGATAAATAGAATACCATGCTAGTGTCTTTTCACAATACGTTTATGAAGCTCAGCTTAGACACAGTATGAATTCCTCGGCGAGTAGAATATTCTCTATATATCACTTCCTTCTGAAGTCACTTGATTCCATGTGACAGACTGATTGATTGAACAGAATGTTTGTCCATTCAACAATAAGGTCATATACACAGAGCTCCAGATAAGCTGCATATTTGCGTAAATACCCAATTAAAATTGCCAAAAACCCAATTGAAATCAGAAGTAGCGAGTATCAAAAAGCAATCACAATTTTGTGGTTCATTTATCATGCTGCAGAAAACAATAAACAGACCACAAATATAGCATAGTTTTCTTATTTTACATGAAAACACATCTTGGTATTTCATTAGAATTGTCTCCAAGGAGACAATTCTAATGAAATGCCAAGACGTGTTCATTTCGAAGCAAACTATTCAATAATTGCTGTCTGTTGATGTGTAAACAGTAGTGGGATTTTTTTTTACCCAATTAAAATTTTGAAATACCCAATTGCTTCAATATGATGGAGTGAAAATACTCAATTACTAATTCTTTATCTGGAGCCCTGTATATTCATACATTGTACATGCACATGTATGCTGAAAGCATTGGAATGGAAATTACGATCATCTTTCTACACTGACAACACAATAGCATGATTAGAATTCCTTAATCCTTTCATACCTAAGTAACAGACATGTACTATTTCATGTTAAGTTTGAGACTTCCAATATGCAGAAAATGGTGTCGTTTTGTAAAACATAAAAAATATCCACAAATGGTGCAGATCCTGATGAGACGGTTCGTTAAGAGCAGGCTCATCAGGATCCAAACCGTTTGCAAATTAGGAAAGATTTTTTGATTAATAGGTGTTTAACGGCCAACAATAGATACATGTAGTCATTGAAGGCCAGGCCAACATGATACATACCTTACTTAACCTGCTGCATTGGAGAGGGATCCCAGAATCAGAACGGAATATTTATATTTAAAACAATACATATTAGGAAAGAGGTCTCTAGTACAGTGTTGAAAGGGTTAGAACACAATATCAATTGGCAGCTGGCGTGAATCACCAATGGATGCACAGACAGCACAGCCAAGTGTGAATCCTTGTTAAGATGGATTTACACTTGAGTTATGCTTATCAGATATCCTCGAATAAAGAAAATTGAGAGTGAAAGGGTTTTAACATCTCAGAAACAGCTATGGTTACACAGACACTGGCCTCCAATAAAGAAATCTTGAGTTCCTGGTGAAATAGCGAGGAAACTATGGAGAATGTTCTTGAGTTCCTGATGAAATAGCGAGGAAACTATGGAGAATGTAGACTGCCTATCTGAGGTCCCTTGAGTCATTTGGGCGGCTGGTGACAAAATGGACCTTAGGATATCTGTGGCCAGTGCAGATCTTGATCATATTAAGTCAGCATTATGTGGTGGTGACTGGAAAAATGGGTATTATGGCATTTGTTACCAGTGTGACTCATGGCCAAATAGCACACTCATGTAGCCTTATACCAATTTTGTATTGCGTGGCATGGCATTTCATTAATAACGATCTATATTGCGTGTTAGAAACAGGACCGGTATTTCATTAATGGAATGACGAACTGTGCAGATCATGATCAGACTGTGCGGATGCACAGGATGATCTGGATCTACACTGGTCGCAAAACTCATAAGCCCCATTTCTCCAGTCACAGCCATATATAATCAAACACTGATTCAAATTATAATTCAGGGGCAGAAACTCTGATTAATGGAATGGAGACCAGCGTAGCCCCTGATCATTGTGCAGATGCACAGGCTGATCTGGGGCTACGCTGGTTGCACATGGTGAAAGGTACCTTTTCTCAACTGGGGGTCCATTTGCAACAATTGTAGATCAAGCTCTACTTTCAATCGCACGATTTGTTATTTTCTAAGGAAAATAAGACTACTTGAGAGAACAGAGAAGACCCTGAACAAACTGCAGGCTGATCTAGAACTATGATGGCCGCAAACGTTGGAAGGTACATTTTGTCAGCCGCCAGCACATTTATGTGCAGAGATAGTATGACAATCGATACGATGTCGATGTCGCTGTCACTAACGATATGAAATAAAAATCTTACTTAATTTTTACCAGTGTAGTTACTTATCATTTAGCTTACTCCTGCTAGCTTATCTGGCTCAGGAATTATAAACATATTGAGCACGTGATCATCCGCACAATCTTTAATTTTTCTTGGTTGAGGCCGAGTTATCAAATAGCTTGATTTCTGGTACAAATGTACATATTTTGAGAATCAGCTGATACTAATTTGTTACTAGAACATTGGGAACGTGCATGCACTGTTTAACCCTTTCAAAAGCACAAACCGTAGCTACAATGATTCGCCTCCGATAATTGTTATCTACGGCTACAATTTGACGCATTCAAAAATGTCAAAATTTAGTTAACTGTCTATGTTATACTTTTAAACAAATAATCTTTGATGTAGAACTAGTAAATTGCCAAACATAATAGAACAGGGAAATCATTTTCCCATGGAATCCATATTTCCTCTAGTTGTTGTTCAACATTCAACATAACGAAATGAAGCTTTGAAATTGACAAGATATGCATGTAAATGTCAGATAAACACCTTGACACGGTAAAATAACCAATTTCTGCATGTATATGTTCTTTATTAATAATTTATTGATACAGCTTTGACAGTTTTATGTCGCTAACATACATGTATCAAACACGCCGGATAACCGAATGCAAAAATCACTCTTCCATAGTTACATTAAAGAGATGAGGTTAAATTGCTAGCCTCGCGAGAGGTATGGAGCGGAGTAGCAAATTTATTTCTACACAAACCTGTATAGTGGTATTGGCAAACAATGTAGATCCAGATGAGCCGGCTCTTGACGAGTCGTCTCATCAGATCTGCACTTTTTGCAAGTAATTATCATATTTTTGAGAACAAAAACACCCCCTTTTCATAAATGGACTAGTCTGAAAATAATTTTGTGACAATTGGATTGGTACTAAAATTAACATATCAAATCCCATTCCAGTTACTTAGGGGTGAAAGGGTTAATAAACTTAACGATGAACACTGAACCATGTTCAGATTGTTCTGATGTGCACGTGTATGGAGACTCATCGGTCACATTGTGATAAAGGCCAGAGCTCCAGATAAGGTGGGTATTGGCGTATTTTACGCACACTTATTTTAGCAGATTACACATGGATTATGAAAGGTTAGTACAAAATACTCACTGCAATGCGGAAATACACATTGATTTTCAAATTGAGTAGTGAAAATACTGTAATAAAGTTGAAAATTTACTTAATTGAGCTTTTTGCAGCTCAAATAAGGGAATTTTTTTCATTTGTCATATTTTTTTATCATTTTTTTCCAATTTAATAAGGAAGAAAATCAAAACTACATTTGCAAAAGTAACATACTCATTGTATTTGAAATATGGGGGCAAAATACTCTTTAGATATAAAACTTATCTGGAGCTCTGTAAGCCATCCATCTCATGACACAGCATACAATAAACTTGGAAAAGTCGCGGGAATACTGGACGAGGCCTTCTGGCCTTCGTCCAGTATTCCCGCGACTTTTCCAAGTTTATTGCATCAAAGCTAGGAAGCTCCTCCATTGATAGCCAGCACTGCACTGATTTGCACCACATGCATATACCAGTTTAAATTTATTTTATCCCCTTGACAATAGAGAGCAGATGATGTTGCCATTGTCTGTGCATGCAAGTCCATTAAATTCCAAACAAATCTGGATGTGACTGGAGAAATGGCGCATATGGGATTTGCAACCCGTGTAGTTCCTGATAAAATAGCACATTTATGTAGCCTGATAATGATCTAATTGCTTGTTAGAGCATGACAGTTGTTTCAATGATGGAATGGCGAACAGTGCAGATCCCGATCAGACTGTGTGGATGCACAGGCTGATCTGGATCTACACTGGTCACAAAACCCATTAGCTCTATTTCTCAAGTCACAGTGACAAATCAGTATTAAAGCCTCTATATCACAGACATGAATAGATTATGGGCATAAAAGCTGGTAAAATGTAATTATTGGTTCTATTGCATAAAATTGGCTTTCACAGTTTAATAACAGTGTACAAAAAATCATAATACACTAGTGTAATAAATATGCAAATGAGCCCGCTACAGAAAACATGTTAGGTAATCAGCACAGCTTCAACTTATGATGATGTACTTATGTAATAAATAGAATCTAACATTTGCGATGATTTAATACGAGATGTATTAAACTTGTTGACTGATTTCACAAGAAACTCGGCATAGAAATCAGTAAACTTGTTTAACCCTTTCAACACCACAGGCTTGTATAGTGGTATTTGCAAACAGTATAGATCATGATGAGCCGGCTCATGACGAGCCGCCTAATCAGGATCTGCACTTTTTGCAACTAATTTTCATATTTTTGAGAACAAAAACACCCCCTTTTCACAAATGGACTTGTCTGAAAATCACTTTGTGACCATTGGATTGGTTGCAAAATTAGCATATCAAATTCCATTCCAGTTACTTAGGGGTGAAAGGGTTACTAATTATCGTATCAAATCACCAGTCATCAAATAAGATGCAGTGCGCATTATAGTTTAGAAATAGGCGATCTTACTTGATGACAAGAAATCAGTAACTCTGCTGGAGGATATACCCCTCAAAAACACAAAGTCATTTGACCTTGAGCACATGGTGGACTAAGAATTGAAAATATGAATGATGACAAATAAGCATATGAAGTTTAAAGACAATCCGACTTACGGTTATAGAGATAGTAGGTAGATGAAAGGTTTAACGCAAATCTCGGATAGACAGTCACACGTACAAAGAGACAGACAGACATACAGAGCTCAAGATAAGTTGTGTATCTAAACAGTATTATACCCCCAGTAGTATGTGGGAAATGAAAATTGTTGTCTATTGTTATATATTTTGTCTTCATTCTCTACCAGATGGCCGTGGCCCGCATGAAGCACTCGCCGAGGCTGTGATAGTATACCAAAAAACTTTAACCAAACACTTTAACCCGGATGCACATACGTACGTACGTATGTACGCCAATGTGCCCAGAGCTCCAGATAAGGTGCGTATTGGCGTATTTTACACACTTATTTTAGCAGAATATGCATTGATAATCAAAACAGAATATGAAAATACATATTGATTTTCAAATTTAGCAGTGACGATATTGTAATAAAGTTGAAATTTACTTAGTTGAGCTGCAAAAGAAAACACTGCAGCTCAAATAAGTGAATTTCTAAATGTGTTTTTTTATCATTATCATCTGGGGGTATAATACTCCTTAGATACACAACTTATCTGGAGCCCTGGTGCAGACTATATTGCTCTATCCACAAGCAGGTGCGACGTAAAGCATCTCACAGAACTTTAGAATCAGTGTAGCCTGTAGGGTTAAAATCCAGGTGATTGAGCCATTCTGGGTAAAAATAATTTGCCCGACATAAAATTATTGCACCCTGAATGTTACGTTTTCTGCTTTATAGGCAATAGGTGGCACTATATCGCTACACCAGTCAACGGTAAAACATTGCGGAATAGCATTTCCATTTCGCGCACTAAAATATAGCAATAATCTGCAACGCTTCAACGTTCATACTTTGCTACCGGTATATTGCTAGTGAAAGAAAATTCTACAATATGAGACAAAAAACTCATTATATAAGGCATTAATCGATTACATTTACCTGGTGTGCCTTTAAATTCAAACAAAACACTTGGACAAATGTTCACCAGACAATCACGGCAAAACCTGCACCAGAGTTCTCATGCCACTATTTTTTTTTTATTTCTGGCTATATTTGGATGATTTCTTTTGTATCCTTGATAGGATAGACAAGTTTTAAGCAAGAAAAATGTACATTTTTTGTGCCAAATTATTACACCCACTTTTTGAAGAAAAAATGGGTATATTGTTTTTGTCGCGGGTGTCCGTCCGTCTGTCCGTACTTATATCCGCATGTACGTCCGGCGGTGACGTTTCTTGTAATAAGTAAAACTTTTAACCATAATAGGTAGGGACTTGAAGCTTGGTGTGTGCCTTCATTATGGTGTGTAGATGTGCTAAGTGAATTTTCATTTTTTATTCAGCCCCTGGTCATGTATTATCTTCACCTTTTCGACTTAGCAATTGGGAAAAGTAGGTAGCGAGACACGCATGCGTCAACTGGTATTCAATGTGTATGGTAACGAGCCGCACATGTGTCAGCTTAATCCTCCCAACTAATAATAACGAACACCAGAATTTTCGAGAAAATGTGATGTTTCGTATCCTTCTAACCCTAAATCCTTGGTGCAATATAATGTAATTAGTGTTATGTACTCAGAACTACCTGAATGAATGAAGTCTCATTAATAAAATTAAAAGCAAGTCATGATCATGGCGAAATTTAGTTGCCGCCTGCAGAGTAGCGAATCAAATCTGATTCGCACTTCAAATGTTAATTATGAGCAATTTTGTGTATTATTGATACGAAGTAAATGTCAGTATTATGAAACTAGTAGGTTACATTAATTATTTCATAAATTTCAATTTACCAATGCACAAAACCTACCAAGTAAACTTAAGCTATAATCTACAAGAGACCCAATCAGTACCAACCAAAACTCACATGAAATATTTTTGTTGGACCCTTGTTTCTAAGTAGACAAAATTTGATTCCCTGGATACGCTGCAAGGATAAAAACAAACTTTAGAAGTATTAGTTTATATCAGTTTCCTAATTTTAACACAGATTTCAATTGAAAAATATTTTAAACATGTCATAATAATTTGCTATCTAAAGTTTGAATCAGATGCTATATACTCTGCAGGGAAATGCTATGGGAGGAACTGTAACTCTGGTAAGTAGGGTACGGGAGGGTCACAGAGATACAGGCTACAAACAGGCGAAATTGAGTAACTGATGCTGTATGACAATTGTTTGATAAGTTGTCCCTTTGTAACGGATTTACAAACTGAACTAACGACAATTGTGTCTTATCATTTGTTCCCTATTTAAGAAATATGGGTATAATACTCTTTAGATACAAAACTTATCTGGAACTCTGATAAGCATAAAGTTGTCCCTTTGTAACTGATTTTACAAACTGAACTAAAGACAATTGCGTCTACACACACCACTTCACCAGCACCTTTTTTCCCTGTTCAAAATTATATTTACCCCACCCACTTGACATTGACAACAGTCTCAACAGGAATGGAATGTGAATAAACACGTGTATAACACCTGTCTGTCTGCCGGGAACCACTGTAAGTATGAATGTTAATTACGTGCAGTGCATGTGTCAAATTATCACAGGTGATTACCGGAAATGTCATGCGACTGGATCAACGATGGCAACGAGACGCTTGCATTTTCAATTTCCGGATTTCTTCGTTTTGCAATAACTGTCAGATGTGACTATCGTATAACCATTAAATGTCTATTAACGGGAAGAATGATAATGACATTGTCGATAGTATATGCTAAACCGGTATTATCTTGCATGACAATCAGCGAAAAGGCGCGTTTTGAATAAATAAATGTTTACCTGCTTTCACCACAATCTTCAGCCTCGTTCGAGAGCGATTCAAGAACGATAATTATCTTAATGCATGAGGACCAATCAAAATCGGTCTCGGACAATTAGTGTGTCCGCGTTGGCGCGCGACTTCGAAATTGTTTATAATGTGTTTTTCACGCCCGGTAAAATGTTTCATGTCGAAAACTGAGCAGGTACACTATATTTCCATCCGTACTGTAGTATAACGATAGTGGATTATTGTGTGTTGTGTTATTTGTGGTTTTTACCACCTTTTGTAGCTTATAATTTCAATACTGTATTAATATTTCCAAAGCATCAGTAATGTTTAATTTGCCCAAAGTGTACGCCCGATTTTAAGGTCAGGGGCGGATCTATAGTCTGTTTCACGAAAGCTGCCCAAATTTTACGGCTATATAGACAATTCAAAAACAATATTATTTTCGATAATATTAAATTAAAGGAAAATTTAAGAATGAGCCTTCTTTTTATTTCGTGAAATTCGGTCAAATATTGATTTTATTACGAAAAATTGATTTGTCTATGGGAATTTAACATGGGGGAAAAAGTGGTAAGGAAGTGTGGGAGGAGCAAAAAAAACGAAAACATTTGGAAATTGACTCCGAAACCTGACTAGATAGCTTGGATATGATCTAACTAAGTAAACAAAGGTTAAATTTTAAAAATCGGTCTAGTATTTCTAAAATTGAAAAAAAATTCCCCATGTTAAATCCCCATAGACATCTTCACTTCGCACCAATCAGTTAGTCGTTTATTGAGGATTGTTGTAAATAATTTCGCCATGCAACTAACCAGAGTTATGCCCCTATAGTTATTCGTGTCATCGATGCCACCTTTTTTGTGTAACGGTATTATAATACCCTTTGTCCACATCTCGGGGAAAGTGGCCAGTATCGAACACCATATTAAATACGTCTACCAGGTGGAATAGTGACACAATTATACACTTATTTCCTATAAAGAACATTATGTGCCTACTGAATGAGCATAATTGTACTTTTAAGGGCGTCGGTTTAGTTCTGAGTATGCACCGGTATCCGGAAGATGTAAAATATAACTTGAATGCGCAAGTTTCATGACGATTTATTTTCGTGTTTCGTGCTTATATAACTGTTGACATTATTTACGAGTTTTGTGACGTTAATATTATGTGATTAACCACTGTCTCGTTCCAAGGCAATACATTAATACTTTGGTAGTGTCGCCATTTTCCTATTTATTCAGTATTTATGGATATCCATAAATACATAATTCAATTTTTGGATATCCGAAAATCGATATTTGAATATCCAAAAATCGAGCTGAATTATGGATATCCAAAAATCGATTTTTGGTTATCCAAAATTCCATTGTATTTTTGGATATCTACAATTCAATTTTTGAACATCCATAATTCGATATTATTGGATATCCACAATTACAGGGGCGCCGATTTGCTATTTATTCAGTATATACACAGACCTAGAATTCTAGGTCTGTGGTATATATATGGATATCAATACATCGATTTGTTGGATGACATGTCCATAATTCGATTCTTGGATGTCCATAATTCCGGTTTGCTATTTATTCAGTATAAATGAATATCCATAAATCGATTATTGGATCTCCATAATTCGAGTGTTGGGTATCCAAAATTAAACTGTGCATACCTAAAATGTGCCGAATTTAGATTTTAACCCATTTATAAGTGGAACGGTCTGATTATATTTCTTATTTCTCACCCGGCAAAGTGTATGTTATTACCACTCAGTTGTACCACTTAGAAAAGTTGCAAAAACAGTATTTTTGGACAGTTGGCGATCATGTATGTTTCATTTACAATTGAGAATATATTCCCCCTCTAGACCTAAGTTCTGGATCCGCCCATGTAGACATAAAAATGAAACGATTTACCCCCTCTGTCGAGACACGCGACGAGTCAAAACGAACCTGTATCAAGATCGCACCGAGTCACAACGGCACCAGTATGTTTGTGGTCAATGCATATTCGATGAGGCATATTATCGCATGGGTAGGCCTATGTGCATAAGTCTCCTCAACACAAACCCATAATCTTATCACCATGAGACACAGAGCTGGGAACCGACTGCGACAAAACGTCAATACGCGACATTAACAGGGATAACAATAGCTTACTGTCATTACCATATTTAGGTCAAGAATAACAACATTATCCTAGCAAAGAGGTTATTGGTACTTCACAGATACTTATTTTGCACTTTAGTCAGATTAGGCTTTAAAATAGAAAATGAAATGAGTATGTGGGTTCATCACTAGAATAGCATGTCCTGACATATTTTGGGCATATTTAGAGAGAAAAAAAAGATTGCAATTGTCAATAAATGTCGCGAAAATGACATAAGCAGTTGGTAAATGTTTCAGAGCATGTACATGTACAGGCCCGTTTCACTAAACATCGTACGACTTAAATGTAACTTATGTAAATTTCACATAAACAACATTTTCTTGTAAACAATTATTGGATTGACATTTATGCAGCCTATGCTAAATAAATGTAAACCCATCAATTGAAATTTCCAGACGATCCTAAATTTGCATTTACGAACATTTTAGTCGTACGAAGTTTAGTGAAACGGGCCCCAGATTCTTGGAATTGTTTACCAATGGTCCTGTACCGTTGGTAAACAATTCTGAGAATATAATTCAGCATTTACCAACTTTACACGTAATTTTCGCGAAACATGTTCATATGTGACTGTGACTGGAGAAATTGGGCATATGGGTTTTGCGACCAATGTAGACCCAGATCAACATGTGCAACCGCACAATCTGATCAGGATATGCACTGTTCGCCATTACATTAATGAAACACCTGTCATGCGTCTAACAAGCATTATCCCGTCAACACAGTGTGTATGTGCCGTGAAACACGGTGCCGTGAAACATTTTTGATATCCAGTCAATACTATTTTTGCATTTTACAGCCATTTGTAGGTGTTGGCGGGATAAATAGAATAGTAGGTTAGTGCCGTGAATGGGAAAAAATATCTGGCGCGGCACGGAAACGGGATGTGCTCGGCAGAGCCTCGCCCATCCCGTTTCCTGAGCCTTGCCAGATATTTTTTCCCATTCACGGCACTAACCTACTATTCTCTATCTATTTTCCTTATTTCTGAACCAAAGTATATGTTGTGACCACTCATTTGAACCGTCTCGGCGAGACGGTTCAAATGAGTGGTCAGAACATATACTTCTGATGAGAAATAAATAAATTCTTGAGCCTTGCCGGATATTTTTTCCCATTCACGGCACTAACCTACTATTCTCTATATATGGCTAGTCATCAGGCTACATGAGTGTGTTATTTGATCAAGAGCTACACTGGTCACACGTCACATAGCTCGCATCAGTCGCATTTCTTCAGTCACAGCCATACATACGTGCGTTACCCGCTACAGTGGAACCTCTAAACAGGACACTTGGGATGTTTAATTTAGATGTGTTTTGTTGTTATGTATCTCTGATTACAATGACTTTTCATGACTGTAAAACACTATAATGACTTGTATCATGAAATGCTAACATGTCTAATTTACAGTGGAATATCTCCAAACCGGACACACTGGGGACCTCCCAGGGTGTCCGATTTGGAGAGGTTCCATTGTATATGTTTGTAGAATACTAGGTGGGCTTTATTGGCAACCAATGTACGAACATTGTAGCGAAAGAACGGTACATGCGCACGTGGAATATAATTCCGCATGTCAACTTTTGACGTCATTTACAGAAAATATTGTAAATTTTGCATACGTATGTCACGAGATTACGCAGATGTGCGAAGGTAAGTTGGTTCACACCTGGGTCATAGGAATATATTCTTATGACCCAGTTCACACCAAAGAGCACTCCAGTCATAAAGTTATATTTTCGCGAAATGTTGAATCTCTCGGCTGGGACCCAACATTTCGCTCTGCTCTGTGTGAATTATTTCTGTATGTGGTGTCATAGTAGCATGCTCTGCTCCATTCAGGGACCACTGAATATGCTTATGCAACAAAACTAAGTAAACATGTTTACAAGCTTGAGACTAACCCGAATTTAGACAGAGAATTCGGGTTAGTTTGAAACATGACCTTGTGCCTGTTGCATTTCTGTGATAATTATGTACCAATTTGTCTTCCCGGCCCATGGGAGCGGTGTGTACATTCAACCCCCCCCCCCCCCCCATCCACGCCCAACACAAACTCCGCCCCTGGAATTTGAATCTTTCTAAACTGGCCAGTGTAATTCTCAGCATGAAATTCGTGTCGAATTCCCGAAGGTGGACGCATCGTTTCTTTTTCTTCATTTAAACGATTATTCACAGACGATCGGCATGTTGATAGGATAGTGTATTATACGTTTTTTAGACATGTAGAAAAAAAATGTAGTCATTCTATAGTCAAAGTATTATATAATACTTTGACTATAGAATGACTAAAAAAAAATGTCTAACTGTCTAAAGAAAAGTATAATACACTATCCTATTAACATGCCGATCGCCTGTGCGAAAATTTAGTATCCAAATCCATGTGTTGATCGTCTTATTGCAGCCTCTCGGAATAAGTTGTCTAATCCCCCCTGTATGCCCGTCGACCACAAGGACAGTGTGTGGGGGGGGGGGGGGGGGCGGATAGGTGCATTATCGAAAACGTGAAACTAAAATGTTTCTCTACCGCAGTTATGAAATGCCGACCAATATTACAGGTGAAAAACTCGGACCGCGGACCCAGAAAATGGTTCAGTTTAAAAAGTGACCACACTATACGATGTGTAGTCATTAGAAGTGAGTGGGTGTGGTAACGTTTTGATTGGGTCAATGTCCTGGTCCCAGGTTAGAGTCTTTCACATGTGACCAAAATTGTATTGCGTATCGAATAGTCCTTTTTATCACGGAACTAGTCAAATAAATACGACTAACCGCTACGTACGATGTTACTTCACTAAGATAGGATAGACTCGTGGAATACCTTGGTCTAATCACGGAACCAACTAAGCAGACAAGGGAGATAAAACTAGCGGAACATAGTCACAGTTACAACCAGAGTAGTCTCCCGTCGTTGGTGTCGCCGATACTGACTCGAACACATTAACCCGTACGTAGTAAGGACGGTAAGCCACATGAAATAGCATTGTTTGTCAACCACTGGAGTCAATACAGACCAATTAAATATCACTTGAAATGTTGATGTTGTATCCATAATTAGAAATCATATCGGTGCCTTGACATCAATCAGTTTATAGCGAGAGGCTAGGAAACGTGTAGGAATTCCGAGGCTACGTGTCGAGCATGATGATACACACTTGATATCAATCAGTTTATAGCGTGATACTAGGAAACGCGTAGGAATTCCGAGGCTACGAACCGATCATGATGATATATCATAAACACTTGAATATCAAAGGCCTTCATCAAAGAACACTAGATTGGTACTATATTTATCAGATAACACTTATGTAATGAGTAAGTGTATTTAATGTTGCTTGTTCACTTTGCGTCATTACAAACGTGTGCCTTCATCCAGTAACGTCATGAAACATCAGTAAAGACTGACATGACAGCGAACTTAGTTTTCAAATACGGAGTGCCCTTTCAAGGCGTGCATAGATATAAATAAATGTATCTGCAACGTGTCCTCGTGATGGGCCAATGTTAGTTGCGGATAGTAACTCTGCAAAACTCGCGTCCGGACGGGAGTTTTGCAGAGTTACAGCCCGCAACGAATCAATGAACCCCGATACTAGACACAACGGTATTTGTGTTTGTAGTATCGGGTTGCGTTATTATGGCAAACCAAAATAGCGATTGCCTTTGCCACTGATTACTTTCACCAAGCACTATGCAACCTGATACTAGAAACACGAATATTCGCATTTCTAGTGTCCGGTTACACATGGTGCAATGTAATGAATAATTGTGGTTATCAGAATCAGTACAACGACAATCGATTTCCTGGTTTACCCTATGCAACCCGATACTAGAAACACGAATGTTCGTTCTAGTATCATGGGGCTCGTTTCACTAAACTTCGTAGGACTAAAATGTTCGTAAGTGCAAAATTATGATAGTCTGTAAATTTCACATTAAAACTGTTGTCTTGTAAACAAGTGCATGTCTTGGATTTACAGTTATTGTGCAGCATATGTTCAATAAATGTTAATATATCATTTGAAATTTCCAGATTACCTTAAATTTGCACTTACGAACATTTTAGTCTTACAAAGTTTTGTGAAACGCCCCCTGTTGCATAGGGTGGTCGTCGGTTGTGTGAAACAATACTTGTCCAAACTGAAACACACCATTTTTTACACACGTGTATCGGTGGGTAGGTATACTATAGGAATGAATGGCCTTTTTGTGGAATTTATCGGGGTATAAACTTGGAAAAGTCGCGGGAATACTGGACGAAGGCCGGAAGGCCTCGTCCAGTATTCCCGCGACTTTTCCAAGTTTATATCATATTATATATTGCATAGGTATTCCCGCGACTTTTCCAAGTTTATATCATATTATTGCATAGGATGGTCGTCGGTTGTGTGAAACAATACTTGTCCAAACTGAAACACACCATTTTTTACACATTCCGATATGCATTCGGGTTTCCAATATTCATGTTGCATAGTGGGTCTTGGGTTGTGAGAAACTATACCTGTAAGCACTCCTGTTCCTTGTACATTCTGATATGTATAGCACACCCACCCACTCCACCCATACCTGCTGCAACTGGGTTTGTGGAACCGAGATACTTGTATCGGTGGGTGGGTATACTATAGGAATGAATGGCCTTTTTGTGGAATTTATCGGGGTATAAACTTGGAAAAGTCGCGGGAATACTGGACGAAGGCCGGAAGGCCTCGTCCAGTATTCCCGCGACTTTTCCAAGTTTATATCCCCGATAAATTCCACAAAAAGGCCATTCGTTCCTTATACTTCCAGCATTTGAAATAAATTCATCAAGAAAATGTGTTTATTTTCCGTTTTCTTAAGAATTATGTTAACTGCGCCTCACGGTTACGGAAAGTAGTTCGGCGTGGGAGTTTACTGGGATATAAATTTTGGACAGAGACTTGCTACGGGCCAATCAAATGTTAGGGAATTGTGTAAATATTTATGTGCTGGAATTATGAGTGTGTGCACATCATCTATTCCGTGCCAGACCTCTAATCTATATGGTGACAGGTCAATGCATCTATTTATAATGGTAAATTAACGTATATATTAAACGATAAAAACGAAGACATTGTGGAACTTATAAATGATGTCCGTTAAATCCAAACGCTATTCTATAAGAAACCTCAATTGACCAATCAGGGAAGTTGTACTACTGCTACGCCATAGCGATTACTTTGAGAGCGCCACCTCACGCCAGTAAGTCGCATAAACAGGATGCATAATATGCATAATATTGTATTTGCATATCGGTTACAAAGCCAAACAGAATACAAGTATAGAGTACCGTACTAAACACATGTGATTGGGTCGAAAGCAAGCTTATATAAATCCTCATCTAGCGAGTTCACAGACTGTGTTACGCTGTTTGCTTTCTGTCCTTCACTGTTATGTTATCAGGTTTTGACTTTGGTCTACGCAACAAACTTGACAATAACTGCCTTCCATAATTATACAATGGACCATCTCTAAACCGGACACCCTGTGAGGTCCCCAGGGTGTCCGGTTTAGAGAGTTTTCACTGTAAAATAGACAGACAACTACACGCGTGTGTGCTTTGCGATCACGAACATACATACTCGGCGATAAATGGCAATGAACCCGATTACATTTAAGTAGAACTAACGTGTATTTAAGTCCGGTTTAGAGGGGTTCGACTGTATAGCGCAGTTGCGGTATAGCCTTCCTTATTGCATCGCCGATTCGGAAACAAAAATGCATTATTTCCGTCAATTGCACTGATTTCTTTGTCAATTTCTTCGTTAGTTGCGGAACATATCGTTAGTTGCGGAACATATCGTTATTTGCGGAACATATCGATGGTCTAGTAACATAAGGTCGTAACTGCTATGCTAAAGCATAGCAGTTACGACCTTATGTTACTAGACCATCGATATGTCATCGGAAAATGACACATAATTCGGAGCTCTGAATATTGTGTCAATTTCCGACGTCATTTACCGTTTATATTACTGATTTTCGAAATCAATATCGACGAAAAACGCCGAGACGATAGGGGAGGTAATTCCAGAGCCGGGGCTCATATAGCAATATTGTGAATTAATTATCTTGCCATTTAAACACTTAACACATATATGTCGAGAATAAACGCTAAGGTAAACACAAATGTGGCTGTGACTGGAGAAATGGGGCTTATTGTATTTGTGACCAGTGCAGCTCCTGATCAAATATCACACTCCTGTAGCCTGATAACGATCTGTGTAGCTTGTTAGAAGCATTACGGGTGTTTCATTGATGGAATATAGCGAACAGTGCAGATCCATATCAGACTGTGCGGATGCACAGGCTGGTCTGGATCTACACTGGTCGCAAAACCCATAAGCCCCATTTCTTGGAGAACAACCACAAATGAAGGCAAGCGCGTGTGTGGCCTTTTCAACTTACGTTGCTCCGACTTCCATATCAATATTCACATGACTTCAATTGTAGCACTAATCCGCAACTATTATATTCTAAGAACTTATGCAAATAGTTATTATTGTGAAATAACTAGAAAGCGTGGATGTGTAGCGTGTTGGTATTAATGGACAAACATAACGCCTCGCGGGTGTCCGATAGTATTGCCATTAAATGGTTGCAGGGTCAGCAAATGCCTCCGGTTAAAATCTGGCCATTTCTTTTTTTTTACTGCTGAAGCAAACTATTTCTATAATCGGACGTGGGTCGTATGCAAAACAAAGTACCATCCTTAGACACACATTATTGAAAAATACGCACATGTGTACACACGTACATACATACGCACGGACGTACATGGATTATCGCTATATCCCCTATTGCCTATCGGCGAGGGGATACTAACAATACTAATAATATAACACTGATAATAATAATAACCAGATTTAACGAAGCTAATCCCCTCGCTGGTAGCCTTAATACAAATGTCATTGAGTTATTGAAACATGAAAGGTGTTACTAACGTACGTACGTACATACATGGACTAACGATATACCCCCATCTTGCCTATCGGCGAGGGGATAATAAGGATATGCTCTCAACTAGACTTTGTAGCATGGCGATGTATACGCGTGAATTACATTTTATACATATATTGCAATATATGGGTCCATCTTGGGAACCACCTTCCTCGTCGTATGGCCGTATTTCGTCATAGTTAGTTATTTTGAAGATCAGTTATGGTTTCCGCAAAGGACGAAGACAATTGACGATGTGCTCATTCGACAAGTCTTTTTGTTTTTATATATTTCGATGTTATTGAATTTAATTCTGTAAAGTTATGTTTTTTTTATTTGTCAATTTTTGACGTCATTAATGGAAAATTGCATTTTTTTAAAAATCAATATCGGTGAAACATTGACGCGATCAGAGAAGAGCTCAATTATCTAATTAGAAATCACTTTCAAAATTGGGACATATTGTTGTAAAATTGTGTTACTTGTCAGTGAATAACAAAGCCCAACTTGAAATGGCAGGAACATATCTGAAAATTCCAAATTTGCATTTTGTTTTTCATATTTCCGTGTGAGTATAATATTTCATACGACATCGGGACTCGGAACGAACCTCGATTATGTGTCGTTGTCCTGATGTAATAGATCCCGTCTATCGAGAGGTATATCATATGATGTGACCATCATACGTACGGACGGACACTATTGACTAAAACAACACAATTTCCGAATGATATTTACCGGTGGATAAGGCGTGACAGGGCAGGGATGGTCAAATTGTTAAAACTTTTTCTAAATTAATTATGATTAGAAACCATCAGAAAGTCAGAGAAATAAAAATCGTAATGAAATTAAAACAATCGCAGATATAGACCTATTATTAGACCTCTATATAATAGGCCTTTAGGGTCGATTTATTTGTGTGTAGGCATATGGACAATTTTAATTGGAAATGGATTTTGTTTATTAATTCGTTCCCACGAATTAACAATTCGTTCCCATGAAATGACAATTCGTTCCCTCAATTTAGCAATTCGTTCCCTCGAATTAACAATTCGTTCCCACGATATAGCAATTCGTTCCCACGAATTAATAATTTTTGTTTATGTTAATTCGTTCCCACGAAATAACAATTCGTTCCCTCAATTTAACAATTCGTTCCCTCGAATTAACAATTCGTTCCAACGGGAACGAATTGTTATTTCGTGGGAACGAATTGTTAAATTGAGGGAACAAATTGTTAATTCGTGGGAACGAATTGTTAAATTGAGGGAACGAATTGTTATTTCGTGGGAACCAAATAATAAAAAAAAATAAGTATACGTCCCTTGCGGGCTCCGTAGGTTTCTAAACATAATTAGGAAAATGTTTTCACCATTTTACCAGCCCTGCCACGCTTTACCCACCGGTATATATATATTGTCTAAATACAGAAATAAAATATGGGAAAACTAAACTACATGCAGGTATCATGTCTTTGTAAATCTAGCTCAACGGCACAGGCGAAAATTGATAAAATGTAATTTATTTTACGGACTATCCGATTCCTTAATTACTGTATTCAATAGCTGACAGTATTTACTTAAACTGCGCAAGATAATAAAACGCTAAAACACGAACAAACACTTGACTTCGTGTTGACAGCCAGTATAACACGCATGTCAAAATAATCTGCTTACGTGTACACCGGGTATTACAACATATGTTTCAATATTTCCATATTTGAAAACAGACGTATACCCCGATCAGCCTGCACATGTGCAGGCTGATCGGGGTCTACGCTTGTTTCAAACACCGAATAGTGTGTTTACATATTCGCCGGTTCCAATAAGTTAAAGGAGTACACATACTCAACACAATGGTCACTAGATTCGTCCTTTCTTGTTGTAAAATAGACTTTATAAATGACGGTTATGTTATGGAAATGGGAACCATTTACGTGGATTGACGTTGTTTGCGTGTTTAAGTCGCGAAGGATCGAACTGCGCACCCATCGCGGGCATCACGTGCAGGTTATACACCACAATTACCTGCAAATCCGGTACACGAAACTCATTTGTGCTCAGAACTATGCTAATATATTCCGAACCTATAAACGTATTCAGCATGTTAATTTAAAACCGGAACGGTCCGATTTGTGCCGTCTAGAAACCGCCGATTATGCCTATTTAAGGATTATCGTATTTACTTTCTAATTGCTAGTCGAGCGAGTAGTCGATTCATGTTTTTCTCAGCTTTGTCACAGGCGATTATATTCTTTTATTATATGGACAACGGAACTTAACTCAGGATAGTCCGAAACGTCATAAGCGGCCTTATGTTTGGTATCTATGCACAGGTATATGGGTGTATATTGAACATGTAGCGGAGTCCTATACAGGTGTAGAGATAGGGTGTCAGATCATTAACCTGACATAAGTGGTGGGAATAACGAAATATCGAATACTTTATCTAATTGTTTACAATAAGAAACGAAGTGAATGGATGTTTTAAAATAGACATTTTCTTCTCGTGGAGAAACATCGTTGGTTTGTGACATTGCTGTGTACAGTTTCGCATGGAGACATAATTCAGATTCTAGTGATTATATCAATGTGATATTATGTAATTGTGAAACACTGACTATGACGAAGCAAATCGGGGCAGCAGGCGAAGGCCCGCTCGGTGAATCAGACGAGAGAATAAAGATCGGCGACCCCGCCGCCGTCAACTCGGCTGGTATCGAGGACGCCGCCGACTCCGGTATGGCGGTAACCGACGCCGACAACTACGCGAGTGCAGCGGCGGACGTCGACGCTGGGCATAAGACGGACCACAACGTGGAAGGACAGCAGACACAACAAACCATGGAACACGATGCCCACGTATCCGGCGATGATCAAAACAATAACAATGTGAACAATAAAGAAAATGAAACTCCAAGAGGTATTTCCGTAAACATTAAAGATAAGGAGCCAGAGGATATCAACCAGTTCGATTCCGTCTCCAATGCAATGTCACAGCCGGAGCGAATCGACCTCACGAAGCAGCAATACACTCATAAAGAGACGCTGCAAACGCAGTTACAGCCACAACCGGAAGCACAGACACCAAGATCGAAGAAAGTAAGAAAAGGCATATTTGTCTCGTACTCTCCCGATGCAGGGTTCATGGAAAGGAAGTTCGTTGTTGAAACCGTGAAGCAACTGAAGGAGAATAACCTGGCGGAGGATATCTGGTTTGATAAGGACGAGGAGAACACTGGTAGCGCCTGCTGGTTCTCACTGAGGATGGAGACCGTGGAGAAATGTAAAGCAGCTGTTGTATTCTTGTCAGATAGCTACTTCACATGCCCTGTATCCGTGTACGAGGGCAAGACTTTGTTGGAGCGAACAAAAGCCAACCCCCATTCCGTTGCAATATTCCCCGTCTTGTTCACGCCTTTAGAGAAGTGTGAACCGCCTAAAGAGTTCCAACCAATCGTCAAGGCTGCTGTAGACCTTACAGCTGAACACCATAAACTGAGCCTAGCGGAGAAGTCGTCCATTGTCGTGGGTACAATCATGGAAACTCTGGAGAAGTTCGCCTGTATGAACCTCCCGCTCGGTATCCAAACATTGGACAGTGAATTCACGGGGGAATACAGGAAAAAGAAAATATGCCAGTGGAGCGTGTCGGACTTACAGGAATGGTTATATAAATTAGGAATTAAGGAATTCTACAGACAAAGTCTCGCTGAAAACATGGTGGACGGATTCTTGTTGATGTCCCTGACGGACCATGATATGATCAACAGTCTGGGCATCGAGAGTAGAGTAGTTAGAAAGAAGATCATGCAGAATATTCTGTTGACGTTAGACAAGGAACATAAGCAGGTGGATAACTGGCACCTACGGGCTCGAGCCCAGCGCCCCAAGGCCGACGTCGTTTACCTGGTCTATGACCCGGCAGATGTCAGACTCGCACAGAACATCAAAATGGATCTCAGGAAGAAAAACGTGCAGGTATGCTTAGCCCCCTTCCTCCACTGACCCTGTAAATTATGTGTGGTATCCGACTGCGAATGAAACGGACCTAATGTTATAATGACTGTTTGTGTACAGCTAGATCAGGTTGCACATTCATTCTCCCGAATCAGGCACAATACCAATTAGTAGTATAGTGGGGGTGACCAGTGTAGCTCCTGGCCAGTCGCAGTCAGATACCCATATGTGGCTGTGACTGGCGAAATGGGGCTTATGGGATTTGTGACCAGTGTAGCTCATGCTCAAATAGCACACTCCTGTGGCCCGAAAACGATATATATTGCAGTAGCATGACGGGTGTTATATGGATGGAATGGCGAACAGTGTGGATCCTGATCAGACTGTGCGGATGCACAGGCTGATCTGGATCTACACTGGTCGCAAAACCCATAAGCCTCATTTATCCAGTGACTGTGACGGGAGGAATTGGGCTTACATCATTTGCTGCTAGTCTAGATCCTGATCTGCTTGTCATATCGACAGCCAGATAAGGAGCTATACTGTTTGTCAAAAGCATAACGATTTTTTCACTGAGCAATGCAGACTGCGAGGACGAGCAGGCTTCAGTTCCAGTTATTCAGCCACGTCATCATTTCCGGACACCATTTGTTAAATATTTTGTCTCAACTGCCGGCGTCCACGTCCTAATTCGCCGCTAACCCGTCAAGTATGTCTCTTTTTCACAATTGACGGTCAAATTATTATAACATACTAGCATAAGGTATACAGAGGCGGCTCAAATACACAATGTATATGTAGCGTAGCCCGACATGTCTGCCGGCCGGTTCACTAAACTTCGTACTACTACAATGTTCGTAAGTGCAAACATATGATAGTCTGTATATTTCACATTTTCAATGTTTTCTTGCCGTAAACAATTATTGGATTTACATGTATTGACCCATATGCAATACATATCAATACATTTGAGTTGTATGAAGTTTAGTGTCATTGCCTTGTCAGTGCGTCTGGGGATGTATAGTGGAGTAACAAACTATGTTAGCTTTGCTTGTTGTGTATTTCAGGTTCGACCTTAACGTTACTAATAAACAATAACAACGGAAGTGACGTCGCCGCAAGCGCGGGACGTTACGTTACGTTACGATTGACGCTCTTATCTCATGTTACAATTCCCGACATTCTCGGGGCCTCGAAAAGTAGCCTGAATAGCAGAATATTAAGTAACTTAATATATTACTGAAGTAAATATATTACTTCTGAAAAGTACTTAGTATGAAACTTACTTATGAAATAACAAACCTTTGCTAAATACAGTCTCTGAGATTCAGTTCTCAGTACAAGTTTCACATTCTATACAGTTAATTTAACACATTTCTAGAGGGTATAGTTGCACTATTGGACGATTTGTAAAACCATTCTGTGTTCGAATTTTAGCACTGCGAATAAGTCCATCTTTTCCCGGAACTAATTCTTCAACGACTGCGAGTTTCCACCGTAACCGAGGTACATCATCGTGGACCAACACAATGTCTCCGACAGAAATCGTTTGATCATTTCTGCCTGTCGTCTGATGACGTTCTCGTAGAGCGGTCAAATACTCATGACGCCATCTATCTCGGAAGTGGTTGATCATCATCGTCTGGTGCGTAGCCAGTTTTGTAACTGACTGGCGATCAAATGGGTCGTTGGTAGAAGGGGCATCTTCTTCGTAAGGGAGTTGGGTGATTCGTCTGCCGTAAAGTAGATGTGACGGGGTAAGCATTACTGGTTCATCCGAGGTATCGGAAGCGACATACGTCAACGGCCTGTCGTTTAACACCGCCTCAATCTCCGTGATCACAGTTTGTAACGTCTGGTACGTGACATATGATCGTCCCAGGACTGTCTTCAGTGTTGTTTTGGTGAGACCTATAAGACGCTCCCACCATCCGCCGAACCACGGAGCACGCTTTGGAATCATCTTCCACTCGATACCTCAGTTGTTGAACGGTGATCGACTGACACAGATCTTGTAAGTTTCTAGATGCTGATATGAAGGTAGTCGCGTTGTCTGACATCATGACGTGTGGGACAGACTTCCTGCTACAGAAACGTCTGAATGCTTGTAGGAATGACTCTGTTGATAGGTCTGGGACCAGTTCCAGATGCACGGCTCTCGTGTTAGCACACGTGAATAGGCATATGTAGGCCTTTATGTTATTTTTGTTGTTGTCTCGAACTAGTAATGCGCCGGAAAAGTCCACTCCTGTGTAAGTAAATGGCTTGACATCAGAAACTCGGCACTTGGGTAATGGAGGTGGATCAGGTGCTACGTACGGTTTTCCACTAATCTTCTTACAGCTTGTACATTTACGTAGTACGGACTTCACGTTTTGACGGATAGCCGGAATCCAGTACTTCTGCCTTATGAACGTGATAGTTGAGCTGGCTCCGGCATGTAGTAGTCTAGTATGTGCATCATTAACAACCAAATTGGTGAATGGATGTTTCGGTGGTAGCAGGTACGGGTACTTGGTCATATCATCCAGCGGTGCATTGTGGATACGTCCGCCGCATTTCAGGATTCCATCATGGAGAAACAGTTTAAGTTGTCTTACTAATGCTAGTTTGTTTCTCTTGTACTGTATGTCCTTCATTTCTGCTTGGTATGTGGACATCTGACAACTTCTTATACACACTTTCTCTGCTTTGCGGAGTTCGTCTGTAGTTAATGGTTCGAATCCTCCCGTGGACGACCTCCCGCGCCGACAGTTTCTCAGGAAACGTAGTACATAGGATGTAACTCTGAGTAACTTTGACAACGAACTAAATCTAGACATGTCCATGAAACTACTGTTGTTTACGGGTAAAACTTTTACGTCATCAGTTTGGGTGGTTAGAGTGTGATCTATCATCGTCGCCATGGTAACGTAACTTTCCCCTTCTTCCCAAACTGGCCATTTTTCGGATGTGGTGATCCATGTCGGTCCGTGGAACCACAAATGACTGTTCTTGTATTGCGATACTGAGATGCCCCTGGTAAGTAAGTCCGCCGGATTGTCATTCGTCGGACAGTATCTCCATTTCCGGTTATCAGTCAACTCGTGGATTTCAGCTACTCTGTTATTGACGAAACGCTGCAGTGTCTTGAACGTCTGGAGCCAGTACAACACTATCTGACTGTCGGACCATAGGTGTATATGTGATATACCGGTATTCTGCTGCAGGTGTTTACAGAAACGGGAACCTACCACGGCGGCCATCAGCTCTAACCGTGGTAACGTCAACTTCTTTAACGGTGCTACACGTGATTTAGCCATCACCAGTGTACACTGGTTGCCTCTGCAAATGTATGCCGTAGCTCCATATTCTCTTAAACTTGCATGAATGCATGTATCATCCGACGTATTTGCGTTCTCAAAGTAACATCTAGTGAACGTAGTGGATGTTACGGAGTTGAAATCTTTAACTATACTGTGCCATTTCTTTTGTATTTCGTCTGGTAAAGGCGTGTCCCAGTCATAATTGTGTTGCCATAGTTCCTGTAGAAGTATCTTTGCTCTGATAGTGACTGGACTGAGTAAACCCAAAGGATCGTACAGTCTAGATGTGTGCTGCAATATATCTCTCTTGGTAGTTATCTGTGTTGTGGACATCATCTTGACCGGATACGTTATTACATCATTTTCTGGGTCCCATCTCATACCTAGTATTTTAGTGCATGTGTCCGTATCTAGGACACCATCGTTTGTAGCTTGCACGCGGAGCTTGTCATTGTTAGAACTCCATGACCGCAAATTAGGATAGCCTGTAAATTCACATTAACACTGTTTTCTTGTAAACAATTACTGGATTTAAATTTATTGAACATATGCTGCATATGCATTCTATGTTCATATATGAAAATCCATGAATTTAAATTTCCAGACGATCTTGATTTCGCACGTACGAACATTTTAGTCGTACGAAGTTTAGTGAAATGGGACCCTAATGTTTACGTCGTACGACTAAAATGTTCGTAAGTGCAAATTTAAGATCGTCTGTAAATTTCAATGTATGCCGGATTTACATTTTTTGAGCATATGCTCAATAAATGTAAATCCAATAATTGTTTTCAAGAAAACATTGTTAATGTGACATTTACAGACGATCACAAGTTTGCACTTACGAACATTTTAGTCTTACGAAGTTTAGTGAAACGGCCCCAATGTGTCTACAGTCCATGTTAGTTGCAGCCTGTGACTCTGTGAGCCTCCCGTACCGTACGTCTAGACGCTGGTCACATAGTTACAAGCTGCAACTACAGTCCATGTGAGACCGGGTTTGATACGAGTTCATTAAACAAGGAAGGAAGATGAGTGCATTACGTGTGCAAGCTGTTTTATAAATTGCATACCGTGCAGGATGGTGGAATAACCTCCGACATAGTCTACTATTGCGACATACTTAAATAAAATGTGACAGAGAAGGTTGTATCATGCATGTGCTCAAATGACAAATGCACATACATGGGGAGCACATATACAAGCGATGTGTCTGGTAAGTCAACTTCGCGTGGTACTACATGTACAATAACGATACCACTCAGATAATTATTAATGTTAATACTATTAACAGTTGCAGTGATATAATGTAGGAGATTTTTTTTCAGTTACAAATTAATATCAGTGTCAAAATATCTAGGTGCCAACTTATTATATTGGCACCGCACATAAAGAATATACAGTGTGCGTTTTTATAAATAAGGCAATACAATTGTATTGTATACATTTGTATTTCAATTTGCCAATAATAAACATAACCATCATTGAGGTACTAGTAGATGCAAACCAAACAGGACACTATGATTGCAATATATTCAAAAATACATTAGAAAGCCTTGAAATAGTTTAACCCTTTCAACATGTTCAACCCTAAATAAATAATAATTTTCCGAAAATTTGTCAAAATGATTTTCAGACTACTCCATTAATAAGGGTTTTTTTTCACTAAAAATATGAACATTACTTGTAGTACGTGTAGGTCCTGGTGAGACGGTTCGCTACGAGCCGGCTCACATGGGGCCCGTTTCACTAAACATCGTACGACTAAAATGTTCGTAAGTGCAAAATTATGATAGTCTGTAAATTTCACATTAACAATGTTTTCTTGTAAACAATTATTGGATTTACAGTTATTGAGCACATGCTGCATATGCAGCCTATGCTCAATAAATGTAAATCCATCAATTGAAGTTTCCAGCCGATCTTAAATTTGCACTTACGAACATTTTAGTCCTACGAAGTTTAGTGAAACGGGCCCCAGGATCTGCACGGTATACAAACACTGCTAAAGAGGTCTGTAGCGTTGAAAGAGTTAAAGGTACTTGTAACTGTAATACCGAATTCGCACAGAAGCTATCGATGGCATTTTGCACGGAAACGATTTTTTCGTTAGCAATCACATATGCGATACGACGTATTATGTCAAGAATAGCTATCGGGTCCTGTGCTATTCTTTATTTAGGTGTTATTGGCGTTATAAAACAAAAGGAAATCCTTGATATGTCCGCATGATCGGACATGCTTTGAACAGCCTTCAACTTATCTACACACTTGAATGTCTTACCAAATTGTATACCTTGATATATTAATAATTTCTCATATGAAATTGCGACTTACCGAGATAAATAGTGGTAGAAATGTATTAAATTCGTTATTTGATAAGTGTTCTGATTCACTATACCACCCGTATTCATGTTCATGTGTTGCTTCAGTGATAAACACAGGAGCTTACACGAGTCGTTATTTAATTTGGTATCTAATAAACCAGTTTATCCCGTCAACACAGTGCGTATGTGCCGTGAAACACAGTGCCGTGAAACATTTTTGATATCCAGTCAATACTATTTTTGCATTTTAAAGCCATTTTTAGGTGTTGACGGGATAAATAGAATAGTAGGTTAGTGCCGTGAATGGGAAAAATATCTGGCGCGGCACGGAAACGGGATGTGCTCGGCAGAGCCTCGCCCATTCCGTTTCCTGAGCCTTGCCAGATATTTTTTCCCATTCACGGCACTAACCTACTATTCTCTATTTACTGATTTCATAAGAAACGAGGTTATGCCGAGTTTCTTACGAAATCAATCAGACTTTATAGAATATGACCCTTTGTTTCGAATGTAGTAGAATCATGCATGTGACTCAATATCTATATAAAGTATATCTGACCCTGTTCTTCATAGTTAGTGACTCAGATAGTATACTCGCCACTTAATTTCATTTGACCAGTCCGTGTGCCACTCAAAACGCACAAATCACGTAAACTAGTATGGGTTCCCCTCAATCATCTATAATCGATACCCAGCCATACTATATCACACACATATAAGCTGATGGGTGCTATAGGAGGCCTCAAATTATAGGTTACCATACCTGCATAGATTCTCCTATATTTGACGCACATTTTTGGAGCCTGAATTATAAATGCAACATTTATCAAAATTCGGAAATATAAACCAGACCGACGACCATCGGCCTGCTTCTTTACTGGGCTATATATCCCGGGTATTGAAGGTGTTCGAGCCAATTCCCACCCTTAAATATGAGCCGAATGAATGAATGAATGTTCTTCATAGTGTATATTATACAGAGCATTGAGTAGCCATCTCCACCATTTTAGTTTGTACATGCTATCGGGAAGTTTCACCACTTCGAGCGTTTGACAGATACAGAAAATAATATGGCAGATAATCTATTAAAATTTGGTGCAATACGTCCCAGATATGTAGGACGACAACGTCATATAAATACTATTCCAGCAGACTACACAAAAAGCCAGATATCTGAGCGTTTCTAACATCACTCACAACATATACAATAATGTTACAGGTAAAAGTCGTATTTACTCTCATAGCAGGCAAGTATACAATAGTGACAATATACCCAGATAACTGCTTACACGTCATTGGATTCGATATAGTATGTATGGTAATACATGTATATATTTATTGCACTGTGTGTTGTTCTTACTGTTACACAATATTTACTGAATTCTCAAAGCATTTTAACAAAGGGTAAACAAACCCTTCAGATATCAGACGGTGTATATAACTTTGATGACAACAACGCATAGCACGATGTAGTCTGATGTCTCCCCATCATGTTGCATCAAATTGTATGCATGTGTCATATTATTAGTGGTACGTGTCAAACGCAATAAGAGGTAAAACTGGCTGATGGCTTGTGCACACTAAGATGGCCGATATGGCAACTCTATGCACCGTGTAGGGTATAGGAAGAAGAGAAGATTTGCATACATACTATGCATATATCGCATCACATTTACGAAGCAATTATGCATGAATCATAGGATGATCCGGGGTCCCACAGGTCCTTAATAAATATCATATAACATCAGCAGACATATTACATTATATATATATATATTGCGGTATATTAAGGTATCCAACGTCGATTGTAAGCTTCAGCTTCTTAGACGTATCTTAATGTGTTACTGGTTTTGTATCTGGATTGCGCATTGGTGCAAACTTAATGTCTGTGGGTTTCCATGTATTGTTCTGTCTGCTCTTGAATTGATTAGCTGTTTCCGCTCTCATTATGTCTTCTGGTAGGTTGTTGCAATTATTGTCTCGCCCGCTTGCGGACAGCGCGATATAGTCGGCACATTGGTGTACGTGCGTACGTCGTCAGGGTTAAAGTATTTGGTTGAAGTTTTAGTTTAAAGTTTTTCGGTATATACTTATCAAAGCCTCGGCGGGAGCGACATGCGGGCCGCGGCCATCTGGTTAATTTTTTGTTTGACTAAAAGAACTCTTCCTGGCATTTAGTCGAACTTGTCGTTTGTAAATTGTGTGACCTCTGGTAACGGTTGTTGACAATGGCGTCATTCTTTGTCTGTCCACTATATACAGTGATTGCATATGCACAACGTCATACTTATAATAATCTAATATGCTTTCTATTGCGGTCGCAGTTACACATGTATTATGCTGGGGCCCGTTTCACTAAACTTCGTACGACTAAAATGTTCGTAAATGCAAATTTAGGATCGTCTGTAAATTTCAATTGATGGATTTACATTTATTGAGCATAGGCTGCATATGCAGCCTTTGCTCAATAAATATAAATCCAATAATTGTTTACAATAAAACAATGTTAATGTGAAATTTCCAGACTATCATAATTTTGCACTTACGAACATTTTAGTCGTACGAAGTTTAGTGAAACGGCCCCCTGGTGTATTATGATTTATAATAAACTGCGTAATTGCACTTTGAAAGAGAAGTGTATACCATAAATAACAAGTATGTGCCAGGGTATCTGATGTTACTATACCTTATCACTGACATCATTTCACATCTAGCCCACACCTGCGACTTCATCGAGTGATGATCTAGTTGTATCTAGGAAGTTGTTAAGTTGTAAATATTGACATGCAAACACCACTTCACTCTCGAGTGTTGCACTGAAGTATAAGTGGTTGTCTATCACGTTGCTTAGCTGTAACGCATCGCGACATTGGTCTTCAACTTTCATTCTTAAGTGTTGCGTCGAATGCAGCGGTCGAACAGGTGTGTCTTAAAGGTGTTACGTTGTATACAGAATATAAGGCAAAGTGGTTACTGTACATACAACTACATGCAAATTCCACCCTTTCCTCGAGTGTTTTGCACCGAACACAGCGTCCAAATAGCTGTGTCTAGGACGCCATTAACACTTTTAACCATACAGTGGGATCAGCGTGTAAGTGCACACACGAACGAACACGATAGGTTGGTTCCAACCTGTCGTGTTCGCTCGTGTGTGCACTTACACGTTGACCCCACTGTACATACCATAAATCCAACATTGGAAACCACTGTAGTTCCATATGAGCCGGCTTGTAACTGCATAAACTCAAATAAGCATTGCTAGCTCTAAATAATTAGAGATAGCATTACATATTTAGAGCTAGCATTAATTAGTTGAGTTTATGTACCTGGAACGCCAAATCTACATAAACTCAAATAAGTATTGCTAGCTCGAAATAATTAGAGCTAGCAATAAATATTTAGAGTTAGCTCCAAATTATTTAGAGCTAGTATTAATTATTTAAGTTTATGTAGATTTGGCGTTCCATAGTAACAATTAAGCCGTCTCAACAGGCTCTGCAGTGTTTGTTAGTATTTTTTCAGTTATTTAAATGAGCATGGAACTATCAATGTCACATATTTATGGGTGTAAGGAAAGTTATTACATGTTAATTCCACCTAGTTCTCAAGTCAGAGCATTGACAAATCGTTGGTGGGTGACCGCATGAAACACATTAGCCCAACTTTATCTTGAACTTGCTCTGTTTGCAGACATTAACTATAAGTCAAAGGTACATCAGATATTAGTTTGCATTCATAAATTGTATATCGCCAAGTTTGGTTGGACAAGTCGCAATTTAAGGATAATCATCACATTTAGGCAACTTGTCAAGACTCAAGGATCTAAGGCAATGCGTGCAACCGTTTGAGCATCAGGCAACAGTGTGACCAATTATAAAACGAGGTATCTACCCAGGAACCCCTGTCGAGCCCGGGGCGACCCGGGTGAGAGAAACAAACCGCCCTTTTCAGGGCGAACACTTAGACGCATAGATCTGAAGCCGTTCTAGGTCACGAATAATATACCGTGGCATATATACCGTGGCATATACCGTGCTATTCCCTGACATGCGTTTGCCGTTTGTAGACTCGTGTGTCAAATCTTGATACTGTATCCCGTCACACGGTGAATACATGAATAGCTTCATGCATAACCGCCTACGTTAATCTTGCCCAGACGGCAGCCGTTCTGGGGCTCTCTGGAGCGAAGTTTAGGGAAACATCTATTAGCAATCTGAGTTCGCAATCAAGCTGCTAGATTCCATGCATATTATTCGAGTATTTTGAAATAAAAAATAATTACAAAAAATGGCAAGATTAGTACAAGCATTGGTGAATAACCTTGGTGTAATGATACACATACCTGATGCCCATTTCACTAAACTTCGTACGACTAAGACGTTCGTAAGTGCAACATTACAAACCAAAATAACATTGTTCTGACAGTCGATTCTGGAAAATCGTTCGTGTGTGTGTTGCATTTAATGACATGAACACGTAGGTGCAAAATGGTAGCATTAGAGAAACACGTTAATTTGAGAAGCAACTTCATAGAAATATTCGTACATTCATTTTTATCGTACGATGTTTAGTGAAACGGGCCCCTGATTAGCTACACCACCACCTGCGCTAATCTTTCCAATATTTGTAATTATTTTTATTTCAAAATTCTTGAATATTGTGCATGAAATCAAACAGCTTGATTGGCTGAGCCTGAGCTGTGATACAGCTCATGCTCAGTCAATTAAACTGCTTGACCGAGAGTTGATAACATCTTAACTGGCAATCTCAACTGGCAATCATGCAGCTTTACAGGCTGAGACTGAGGTCAGAGATGTGCCCAGGCGCAGCCAATCAAACTGCTTGATTACGAGTTGAGATTGCTAATAGATGATCAGAAACGTTGACATATGGACAAGATTAACGCAGGCGGATGTGTATAGCATTGTGCAGTATGACAAACAATTATCAGACTAGACGAACGAAAATCACATAAATTGTAGAATTTATTGAATATAATTTCCCCACTACAATCAATGTTGGTTTTGCTATTGATAAAATTAATTGAAATTCTTTTATCCGTATGTCGGGTGACAAGGGGCATAATGGAATATGAAATGTCTATAGATGGCAAAGGACAAAAGCACAGTTCGCAACGACATAATACTTTATTCTAGCTAATGGCGATGTGAATTTATAAGTATTTATGGCAAGCAAAATTGTCTACGTACAGAGAGCTATATGTAATAGCAGTATACATGTATGTACATTGTATTAATACCTCTGGAAAGAGCATGTCCTTATATGCACTATTATAACTATTATTATCATAACCTACAACACACATACCTATGGAAGCGTCCTGGTGTCAATACTAAACATGTTTTATCTCCTAATTAGGAGATACTAACTCCTAATTAGGAGATAGTAAGTCTTAATTATGAGATATTAAGTCATAATTAAGAGATACACAATCCTAATTAGGATATAGTAAGTCCTAATTAGGAGATAATATCTCCTAATTAGGAGATAATATCTCCTAATTAGGACTTAATATATCCTAATTAGGAGATACGTATATGTTAGCATTGGCACCTGGACGCTTCCATACATACCAACAAATATTAGTCCATTTATTAACATAACTACTATATAGTACTATATCTACTGTCTGTTTCACGAAACCTGCTCAAACTGTGTGGCTATATAAACATGCACAAACAATATTTTGTTTCTGATAATATTAACTTTTATCAAAGTATAAGAACGAGCCTTATTTTTATTTCGTCGGACCTAAGTCACAGAAAATGGCAAATTTCCAAAAGTTACTGCAGCCACCAATTTTCATAGGCCACACCTCGTAATTTGTGACCGTGACTGGAGACATGGGGCTTATGGGATTTGTGACCAGTGCAGCTCCTGATCAAATAGCACACATGTGTAGCCTGATAATGATCTATTGTGCTTATTACAAGCATGATGGGTGTTTCATTGACGGAATGGCGAACAGTGCAGATCATAATCAGACTGCGGATGCACAGGCTGATATGAATATGTACTTGTCGCAAAACGCATAAGCCCCATTTCTCCAGTCACTGCCACGTTTAATGAATACAATTATGAATATGTATAGTCTATATAAGTGAGTGCGTGCCATGGGTAGGGTAACGTTTTGAACAGCCATAGTTTGAGTACTTGGTCCGAGACTAACACATGTGGTGTAGTACTTATATAGAGAATACCAGGCTGGTTTCTTTTGATATCACATTTATCAGGCGAGGCTATGGAACGTGCAGGAATACCGAGTCTTGCAGAGGAGTTCCTGCCGTTTCCGAGCCGAGCCTGATAAACTTTATGTCAAAAGACAGTAGCCTGGTATTCTATTTATCAGGTAACGTTTTATGCTCGAAAATGACCACATATGACGTCGTTATCTATGGACAGAACGCAGACTTGTTTACGTTGTGTGACGTCATTCGGTAACGTCACGTGGCGTTGTCTGACCAAGGGAACGTCAATGTTCACTTCGTTGTAATCCGGATGTTTGTATCAGGTCAATATCAGGTCAATGCCTGATACAGCAATATGTTATTAGTCAGTGCGTATTCGGCCAACACAAAGATCGTTACCTGATAAAGCTTTTTATCAGGTAAGGAGCGTTTGAATACGTACTGACTGATACATAATGTTGTATCAGGCATTGATCTGATACGAATATCCGGGTTACAACGAATTGAAAACCTGAGTTTCATTAGGTTGAACGGTGTCACATGACGTGACCGAATGACGTCAGTGTAATGACGCAGCATAGGTCAAAACAAGTTCGCTTTTATTTTCAACGAAAATCATGTTATGATTGCTCATTATGCAGCCTAAAATGTTACCTGATAAATATAATGCCATACTAGTGCCTTTTGATATCAAGTTTATCATGCTCAGCTCGGAAACGATAGGAATTCCTCGGCAAGCCTCGGAATTCCTACGCGTTTCCTAGCTCTACGTATGTACAAACCAATCGTTGTGGCATAATGGATAAGGCATCTGCCTCACAACTGGGAATTCGAAAATTCGAGCCTCCGCTCGGGCTGATGTGGCCGGTTGGTGAGCCGCCAGCTAGTAAAATATAATGGTACCAATTGCCTTATTGCAGGGTCCCTGGCATAAATGATAGGACTTGGGAAGTACTGATTGTTCGATAGAGCGTCTCGTCAGTTACATACGACTGTCCCTTTCAACAGATGTTGCACTATAAAAACAACCTTTACTTACTTATTTACTTACAGTCGCATTACATGCTCGAAGACTTCACTACGGATATTCTGTCTCATAATACACCCTCAAATCATTTCGTCGGCTTATGTTATACATGTAAATGTAGGCTTGTGTAAATCCGATTAATATGACAAAAATAATCGACAGATTTGATTTACATGGCTAACGATGACTTAATAATACACCATTTGTATATATAACTAGAGCCAGACGATGGTACGGAGCTCCGCAGGGGACGTGGATTTTGTTAATATTAATTCGTTCCCACTAAATAACAATTCGTTCCCTCAATTTAACAATTCGTTCCCTCGAATTAACAATTCGTTCCGACGGGAACGAATTGTTATTTCGTGGGAACGAATTGTTAAATTGATGGAATAAATTATCATTTCGTGCGAACGAATTGTTAATTCGAGGGAACGAATTGTTAAATTGAGGGGACGAATTGTTATTTGATGCGAACGAATTAATAACAAAAAAAAATTCTACGTTCCCTGATTGTACGGGGCGCCAAGTGGGACATGGCTCAATTTTGTCAACAAAATTCATTTTTGTGCCACAAAATTCAATTTTGTGTCACAAAATTCACTTTTGTGTCACAGAATTCAATTCTGTGTCACAAAATTCAATTCTGTCCACAGAATTCAATTCTGTGTCACAAAATTCAATTCTGTCAATTCTGCACACGCATGTAAGAAGGACTACCATTGGTCAGAAACTGCACTGGAGAAATGGGTCACGGTCGCCGATCTACACATTCAATGTCGATGATTTATTTCTCATTCTGCCGATGATTCATTTCTCATTCTGCCATTTTGCTTCAACTATCTCCAAACAGTCAAACGTTGACAAACCCATTCGTATTTAAACTCATTTGCGTTATAATTGTACACATAATTCATGTACATGTAGATCTCCCGCGAGTACTGACGTCATTTAGTGTGTATCGCAAGGTACATTTGCCCCCAGTTAAATCAATAATACACGCGCTGTGGCCTGTGTTCTGACTGCTGTCTGTGTTTATAAACAGAATGTGTGTATTGGGCCATTTGAGGAAACCATTTGTAGTATTTGTGTAGATACCATGGATACATGTACTAAGATGGTGTATACTGTAAATAATGCATGTAGACACATAGTTGCGAACACGTAACTTCGCAACTAGTAGACACAGATCCAATACCATTTGTTTCACAAGGTTAGATCTACTGTTAGAATACGACGTCATCTAATGTCATTTTCGAGCATAAAACGTTACCTGATAAATAGAATACCAGGCTAGTGTATTTTTAATATCAAGTTTATCAGGCTCGGCTCGGAAACGGTAGTAATTCCTCGGCAAGCCTCGGAATTCCTACGCGTTTCCTAGCCTTGCCTGATAAACTTGATATCAAAATACACTAGCCTGGTATTCTCTATATATGGGCATGCTCTCAGGTCTAGCTATATCCCGGCTACTTTATGTTTGACCCTGTTTACATAATTGAGGGAAAATTCTGAATATTTTTCTTATTTCTCCTTCAAAGTATATATGCTTATATGGTGTGACCACTCATTTGTAATCATAATATAACCAAAATAACTGTCCATAAAGAAGTATAATATTGATATATTGGGTTATATTTTCGCATTGAAATATTTAAACCTGCAAGTGTACTCCACCATCTAGTAAAATGGACTAAGACCTATCTCAACCAATCAACGTAGAGATGACATACTCAACTAATTTTTGTGGACAAAAATGAATTCTGTCTTCACAAAATTGAATTTTGTGACACAGAATTCAATTTTGTGACACAGAATTCAATTTTGTGACACAGAATTGACAGAATTGAATTTTGTGACACAGAATTGAATTTTGTGACACAGAATTGAATTTTGTGATTTTTAGTGTTACAAAACTCAATTTTGTACACATAATTAATCTGTCCTGCATGGCGCCCCGTAGATTGCGCCATCGCAATGTACCCACTTTTCCCAAATGATATGTCGAAAAGGCGGAGATAATCCATGACCTGTACGGCTTATACGTAACAAATAGTGTAGATCCAGATGAGCCAGCTAGTAACGTGCCGTCTCATGAGGATCTGCACTTTTTGCAAGTACTTTTCATTCTTTTTGTTCAGAACAAAAAAACAACTGTTCAATGAACTAATCTGAAAATCATTGATTGGTTGTAAAATTAAAGCTACATGCCCACTCAGTAGACACAAACTGTTGTTTATAAGAATTAAATAAGTGTATAATTGTGTAACTATTCCACCAGTTCTAAGACTTACAAGTGCCCTCTATACAAATATAATCATTTGGTAATATCTATTTTACTGATAGTGACGCGCGGTGGTATCAGGCTATTTTCATATGGATATGAGGCATGATATTGTTTAGTTATTTATGCTAATTAAATGCGTCACCTGAAAAAAATATACTATCGACAGATTATAAAGTATGATCATTTCACATCAAACAATAAATACAGAGAACAAATAGTAATGTCCGTTAACAGTTTAAGGAAACACGGTTATCGCCCCTGATATCAGTGTGGACATTTACGTCTGATATAAAATGTATAATAATGCCAATCAATGCGTGGGGTAATGGTGAATGAATGTGTTTATATTGCCAGAAAATGCCTAGGATGATGTCTCTGATATAAATAGCATGTTGTACCTACTGAGTGGGCATGTACCTTTAACATATCAAAATCCATTCCAGTTACTTAGGGGTCAATGTGTTAACGGAGAAAGAACTTGGTATCGCCTAATGTAAAACCCAAACATATTGTTCTGCTCTGTGTGTTCAATACCTAATTTGTCGGACTCTATTGTAATCTTCGAATTGCCAACGATGTTGAAAAACATTGCATATTTTATTTGATGACATATGTGTGCATGATTTGATAATTACGGCAGAAAACAGAAAATGTCGCATTTGTATATGTACTCATGTGCAGAGAATAAAAAACGTTCCCTGGCCAAATTGGTCCTTGGTCAAAACGCCCCCCCCCCCCCCCACCACCCCCCCCCCACCCCCCCCCCCCCCCCCCCCCCCCCCCCCCCCAAGTTTGAAAGTTGGTCAAAACGGCCCCTAGTCACACTGCCGCCTATTTATATCGTCATTGTTTTAACATTGATTTATTCAAATTCATTTAAATTGAGATTAATAATCAAACAAAATCGAACTAATATAGCTATACTTATTACATACCTAAACAAACTATTTATATAAATACATACAGTCATATTTACAACGGCTATATATTAGGGCCGTTTTGACCAGACATGTGGGAGCTGCCGTTTTTACCAAACTATGGGCCGTTTTTGACTATTGATATTTGACCGGGGGCCGTTTTGACCAGAGTCCGCGGTGACCACGAGCCGTTTTGACTAAACCCACTAATGAATCATTTGGCCACACACACTTTGTGCTAACGGTGGTGTTTTATGGCATAGGCAAGCACATGTTATCACTGGAAATATAAAAGGAAACATTGCAAAAGTAATTTACAAATCAACAAATAAATAATTACCATTGACCGTGAAATTACAACCGTGCCATTTAGCCTTCACTGTGTAGTACAATGTTATCAAATCATTATTTCCTTGTTGTGAATGGCCTTACATTCCTCAGACAAATGGAAAATCGAACTAGGAACGGGACTGTTGGTTGATAAAAGGCACCCTGCGATTAAATTTCTACCAGCCACAAATCAGTCTGTGCCACTCGATGTCATTCATGGCATTGATGAATAATTGTGTATGGAATGGAGTAAATCATTTTTACTCTGAATATGCTCTAAATGCGATATATACGTGAGTATCTAAACGTAATCATTGAACATTCCATAGACGCGTGTATGTAATTTAAAATGCCACTGGATGACACATAAAGTACTTTATTCAACTACCATTTTGAAATACCGGATTTATTTCCCGAGACATCTGGAAATCCGATCAAGAAATAGTTTCTTTGTCGGATTTACAGATGTCAAGGGAAATAAATCCGGTATTTCAAAATGGTAGGTATATAAATTGTATATTACAGGCTCTTCGAAAAATGGGAAATTTGCTACTAGACCAATATCACAAGGTATCCCGTGTATTTGTTTAGCTTGTGAGACCTTGTGTGAATAGGAAACAAGGTGCATGATCACGTGGTTACAATAACAACAACGTCGCCCACTCCAAAGTAAGTATTATTTGATATTTTCCTTAATATGCAACGGATTTTGATGAAATATGTCGCCGCAAACGCGTCTTCATGAGCTGCATTTGGTGGTCTATGGAGTTTGGCACAGACTTATGTCGTTTTTGCGAAGAATCGATTTCCGTGTCGGAGACACAGAAATCGATTCTTCGCAAAAACGGCAGAAGTTTGGGCGAAAATAAAGAGACCACCAAATGCAGCTTAACACGACGCGTTTGATGCGCCATATTACATCAAAATTTGTTACGTAATAAGCACACTATAAAAGAATACGTACTTTGAATCGGTACTTGTTGTTGTTAGTACCACGTGATCATACACCTTGGGAAAGTGACAGACCAACGAATGACGTGAAAGCGATGGCAGTCACCCCTGAACAATTATCAATATGTGGTTTGAACTTAATATACTGTAAATGAGCCGTGTCAGTTGAGTACACGTTTTAATTGATAAGAACAATGCGCCACGAGAAAACATGTATGTGCAATCAGTGTAACACCGGCACAGTATGTAGTCAACATCTACGGAGACAAAATACGTTAGCTGATCAATTGCGAATCAGTTCAACATGGCGTAACATTGGCTAACACTCAATAAACCGACGGTGTCGCCAGGTGTCGCTCTATAACAAAAGTTATCACATCTTTGATACATTTTCGAGTTTTGTTTCTGCATTTACACAGTACATGTATGGACATGAGGATGTGATAACACAGTTAGATCACGTTTGTCCGCATGTACGATCGATAATCCGCTCGCTAAAGCTCGTGGATTATTTCCTCGTACATGCGGACGAACCGTGATCCTACGGAGCCCCGCAGGGGACATGGATTTGTTTTTATTAATTCGTTCCCACGAAATAACAATTCGTTCCCTCAATGTAACAATTCGTTCCCACGATATAACAATTCGTTCCCTCGAATTAGCAATTCGTTCCCACGATATAACAATTCGTTCCCTCGAATTATTCGTTCCTACGATATAACAATTCGTTCCCACGAAATAACAATTCGTTCCCGTGGGAACGGATTGTTATTTCGTGTGAACGAATTAATAATAAAAAAGAATTCTACGTCCCCTGCGAGGCTCCGTATGATCCAACTTATTGCAAACTTCGAATTTGCTGGACAGTTTCAACTTTATGGAAATAACACTATTACTGTAGCAGTGCAAGAACGAGATATACCCCGTCTCGGAGTTAGCCCCCTTGTTGCATCGACGCATTGTATGGGAGATCGTAGCTAGTTATTTCCCTTTGTAAATATATTTATAGCGATCCGGTCCTTTGGTTTATTTTAACGTTTATTTTTTACTGAATAACTTGCAAAAATAAAGACTGCTGACTGAGTAGACACAGATGCAGTCTGATCTGGATCTACACTGATTGCAATACAATTGATAAGTGTGGATCTATGAATCTGGCAAATAATGCAGTTCCGGATGAGATTGCACAGATATGTAGTCTGGTCTGGATCGAAATCACTATAATTGCTCCTTTTCATAACAAATCATGCTACATTCTCTCTTTTTACAAGCAATAAGGCCCTAAACTACACAATTTGGACCGGATTTCTATAAATACATTCAAGGGAAGATAACTCGCTACGATCCCCCATTCAATGGCATGTGTTCACGGTAATCAACACTCTGTCAGGGACGTATATGATACCCCGTATATAGTTGCATATCTCATAATTATGACATGCGTACGTGATTTAATTAGGGTGTCCGGTTTAGAAAGGTTTCACTGTAAATCAGGCATGGGATCATTCTGAGTCATAGTTATGTGCTATGCGATCACGAACAGACGTTATCACTTGAAATAAATGACGAAGAAACTCATCAAAAATAAGATCACATGTGTCGTCTTGGTGTCCGATTTAGAGAGGTTCCACTGTAATAATTTAGTCTCATAAAAGGCGTATATAATTATCGATGGTTGACCGACACTTTTGTTTTGAAATATATTTTGACGTATCTATGACGTTTTAACATTTTGAATAGTTTTGTATACACAGTCGAACCTCTCTAAACCAAACATACACAAACGTTACTTGTGTTTTTTTTTATACTTTTCCTTGCCATTTACATCCAATGATAATGTCTGTTCAAGATCCAAATGCACTCACGTTTGTTTTTAAGTAGTCATGTGTCTGTTTACAGTGGAACCTCTCTAAACCGGACACCCTGTGCCTCCCAGGGTGTCCGGTTTAGAGAGGTTCCGCTGTATATGATTGTACCGAGCTTATTTCGATTTTTTTTGGCAGTTGCGGATTACACGTACATGTCACGTATTGTAACATAGTGTACTGATTATAATTCAACTATCAATATCATGTTTCATAGTTTGTCATGCATGTAACATTACGCAGTATTCCCTGAGCTGACTGATATATGCGACGAGGCGTGTGCAAGTGTACGGGACATGTGAAAACGTTTCAATGATATTTATCATTAGCCAATAATTCCTATATATAATCGCTTGCGGTATGCACCCACTCTGTCCGATCAGGTCTATATTGTTTGTTTCTAATGCACTCTATAAATATCACGCACTCTGATTGACTGATGGTCATACATTACAGGTATATCATTGTTGATGAACGGTCGCAAACTATTTCAATATGTATTCAATATTAAAGTTTGCAAAACAGTAAAGGAGTGCATTAGAAATATGTTAACTATATTCTACTTTTTTTTTAGCTCTGCACCCGTTGATAAGCGAATGGTGTATGTGCTAAACATACGAATAAACCCAATTTGGTCATGCTACTTCACATATATTATTGCCACATATTGGTAATCCTATCACCGAAGGTCACTCAGGGTACATTCTGCGTGCTATATGTGCACTCAGGAGGCCCTTTACAAATATATGCACCGCCGGTTGAGAAAACATACCTTATAACGTGCGCGACCAGCAAAGTCCTAGATGAGCCTGAGCAGGCTACATGGACTATGCAATTTCTTTTAGATCCTAATCAGATTTTGAAAGGGGATCAGGAGGCCGTTTAACTAAACTCCGTACGACTAAAATGTTCTTAAGTGCAAAAGTATGATAGTCTGTAAATTGCGCATTAAAGATGTTTTCTTGTAAGCAATTATTGGATTTATATTTATTGAGCATAGCAAATGTAAATCCATCAATTGAAATATCCAGACGATTCTAAATTTTCACTTACGAACATTCTGGTCGTACAACGTTTAGCGAAACAGGCCCACAGGACATACACTTGTTGCGAATGTTATAAGGTCCATTCTAATGCACTCTATAAATATCACGCAATCTGATTGGCTGATCGTCATACATTACAGGTATATCATTGCTGATGAACGGTCGCAAATTATTTCAATATGTATTCCAATGCCAGTAGTAAAGGAGTGTATTAGAAATAGGCTAACCGCATTGTAATTTTGAAATTTGCGGCGTATATCAGAAAATGATAGGTCTGAAATGTTGTTTAATGGCTCCGCTAGCGCGTCGCCATTAAACAGATTTTCCGACCTATCATTTTCTGATATACGCCGCAAATTTCAAAATTACAATACAGTTAACCCTATATTTTCCCTTTCCAAACGGGCGGCTCATATGAGTTACACATGTATGTACATGTAATATGGACTAAGTTCACGACGTCAATGCCCAGCGTAGACGCATTATTTTCCATAGCAGTTTAGTATATATCTACCATTATGAAACAAGTACGTGTAACATATCCAAGTAGGTGTATGATCACGTGGTACTAACAACAACAACAACAAGTACCGATTCAAAGTATGTATTATTTTATAGTGTCCTTATTACGCAACGGATTTTTATTAAATATGGCGCATCAAACGCGTCTTGGTAAACTGCATTTGGTGGTCTCTGTATTTTCGCCCAAACTTATGTCGTTTTTGCGAAGAATCGATTTCCGTGTCTCTGACACGGAAATCGATTCTTCGCAACGCGGAAATCGATTCTTCGCAAAAACGACACAAGTCGGTGCCAAACTTCTAGACCACAAAATGCAGCTCATGAAGACGCGTTTGCTGAGCCATATTTCATCAAAATCCGTTGCATATTAAGGAAAATATCAAATAATACTTACTTTGGAGTGGGCGACGTTGTTGTTGTTGTAACCACGTGATCATACACCTTGATATCTATCTGTACATGTTCACAGTTCACTACAGACAAGCGAGTCAGAGGGAAGGTACAGTTTTACAAACATTAGCCTAGACTAGTATATTCAGAAACACTGTTTTCCCGGAATATGGAAGTTTCAGAAAATACTTTATTGTGCTTCTTCGTGTAGCAAAATAGCGTGCATGCATGTATATGAGTGTATTTTTCAAATCTAACATATTTTCGGGACTGCAGTACATGTTTGCAGCTTTGTTTGTTTCTACAGACTAACACTAGAAAGTGCATCATATTAAACTGTCTATGCATGTGTCTCGTGAACGTCCATATCAACATAACATATAGAATCGTTCGTTGTTTCTTGTAGGCATTTTATACCAATTACATTTCTATGCCAGTGTTAGTTTCAGTGCTACCATCTGTACGTATTCTAGTAACAATTGTTAGGAAATTATTTTATTATATACCTACCCATGAAATACATAGTTATACGATGTAATTAAAAGTCATATGTTCTCATCGATGAAATATCTATATTTATAACGCGCATCTGCAGTGCCGAGTGCAAATAGGCTGCAAATACACATTCATTACCGTATACAGTCTAAAAAACTGCTAATTTCCATGGAGCGGTATATAATAAATAGAATATTCATATTTTTGCAACGAATATGACATATATTTTCATTGAGTGGTGTGAAATGTCCATATTTCACGAGTGCCTAACGGAACTCGTGAAATATGGACATTTCACAGTACTAAAGGCACTCGTGAAATATGGACATTTCACACCACTCGATGAACATATCTGTCATATTCGTTGCAAAAATATGAATATCCTCTATTTATTCATCTCTTCTTCGTATACGTTACTGAAAACAACGCAACTTTTAGCTCACCTGAGCCGAAGGCTCAATTGAGCAATTGTTATCGTGTTTCGTCCGTCCGTACTTCCGTCGTCCGTCAACACTTTTCTGACCTCTTCTTCGTCTGAACTGCTTGACTTATGTTAACCAAACTTCACGGGGATAGTGTATGTGTTACTCCTGTTACTCCTCTTACTTTGTTAAAATCAACGTCGTTGCATATTCAAGATGGGCGGTGTTGAAAAGTAGGTCATATTCTAAAAAACATCTTCTGCTCACGAACCGCCAGACCGATTTCGACGAAAGTAGGCAGGAATTATCGATAATCAATGCTCTTTCATATTCGTTAAAATGATGGTACCGTGATCAAAAATGGGCGGGGCACGGGTGGGGGGGGGGGGGGTGGGTCAAGTATGGTTCAAATTGTCAAAATATGGTCATGTTATAATTGAGCCGCGTCGCGCAAAAACCTGTATTCGGGAAATGTTTGGTCAATATGACATTTTGTTACTATGACAATGGTATTTGTATGCTGAATTGAACGCTTTTTATTTGATCATAATATGAGCAAAAGAGACGTCACATAAAAGCGACGTCAAGCGACGTTATATGACGTTACAGTATCTACCGTTACACATAGAGTATACGCCAACATTTGTAACAACAGTTTGCAAGTTGACATAATCGAACTAGAAGCACGTTTGGCATTGAATAATGAATGCAAAGACGGATGAACTTGAGTCTTTTGGTAACACATGAATGTGCAAAGCGAAACAGTCAAACCGGCAAGCTCATGTACCAGAAAGTATGAGCGTGCACGGGTACGCGAATTAGGTATGCTGATTTCTTCTTTTTGACGTGTTTACTGAGCGTTTTAACACTTTATAATTATAGAAAACCACGGAAGTATATTGATTAACTGATTGGTTGACCGTTTAGTTCAACATATACGACCGTTTAGTTCAACATATACAAATGGAAATACACATATATACGGGGAGAACAATACGTTCAACATTAAATTAATTCAAACTAGAGCACAGTCCATGGCGCGCCATCGCAATATACCCACGTTTCCCAAAATGCGAAGTTGAAAAGGGGGAGATAATTCATGACCGGTGGTCGAATCAAAAATCGAAATTCACTGCGCATCTACAGACCATAAGGAAGGCACACACCACTTTTCAAATCCCTACATATTACGGTTAAAACATGTTACTTCTTACAAGAAACGTGACGGACGGACAGACGGACGGGCACCCGTGACGAAAACAATATACCCATTTAGTTTTTAAAAAACTGCTCTGAAAGGCAGTGTTCATGTCTGATGACAGGCACCCTTACTTCCATGTGTTACTCACGATGTACAGTTCACAGTCACTCGAATAGCGTGAGAGCAAAAGCCTGCATTGTAATTTCTACTCCATCGCAGTCTCTGACTCACCTAGTGGGAGACCACCTTCAATGGTAGCGCTTGGGAGTGTTACGGTAGCAGTTTGTCTTTTGGAGACACAACTCAAAATGCGAGGGTCCCAAAATACGAAGCAATGAGTGGGTGGAAGATATAAAATAATAACAAGACACCAAGTCAAGAGATCCTTGATAATCGCCGAACAATACTAGAAATTCATTACTCTAATGTCCCCAACATGTTGCCTTGAAATATAATCCCACAGTTATTGTATATACATTTTTGTAATTTGTATATAGCATTTGTCACGACTTGACAGATTGTCACTAACGATCCATGATACTAATGTCCCCAGCATATGTTGCCTTGAAATATCGTCCCACCATATTTATTTCTTATATTAACATGCCATACATGTTAGCGTTAATTCAGATTGAAGCTTTTCATATTCAGACAACAGAAACGTTGAATGTTCACGACATCGTCCCGCTTACAGCTGTACTTGGACCAGCGGACCTTACAATATCTGCAATAAATGTACGATCGGCGACCCATATCCTGTCGGCAATCGAGAAAGGGTCCCCCAGTGACTGAATGGCGGACATCGTATGTTCTGATCAGACGGCGCATATGCACATATGCGACTGATATGTGGCTATACTAGTCGTAACATCCATGGCTTTGTTTTTTTTGCAGGAGATATTCTTTTTTTTTAAATCGGTAAAGGTTACACTGAACTAAGGTTCAAATACAATTTAAACGAATTTATATCGCTCACATTGGTAAAAATGCATTACAATAATAAAAACACCGAGGTGAGTTGTTGTTCTGTTCGTTAGATAACTTTAACAACACGGAACAAACCTAACATGGCGGTCTGACAAACGTCGATAATTGGAAATCTCGGCTGAAATTACGTCAGCTAAGTTCACGACGTCATATCTTGTGACGTCGTCAGACTCCCGAAGACAGGTTTTCTCGCGTCGCGGCTCATATATCTAATCGAAGGTGTCGAGGAGACGATCACTCTGGATAATTTTTTGTCGAAATCGGATGATTAGGTCATCCAAGATGGCCACCGAAAGGGCGAAAGGTCATCCTTTTAAAATAGATTTCAAAGATCTTCTTCTCATGAACTGCTTGGCCGATGCTGGTCAAACCTCAAAGTTTCGGTGAAGTAGTTTCATGTTTGTTACAATGGAGGTCGTCGTATAATCCACGATCTTCTTCTCACGAACCGCCAGACCGATTTTGACGAAACTTAGCAGGAATGATCGATACTCATTGCTTTTTCAGAATTGTTAAAATGATCATACAGGGTTCAAAAATAGGCGGGGCCCGGGGGTCAAGTAGGAGTCAAATTTCACATTTGACCAAATATGGTCATTTTATATATCAAATCGAAAGTATCGAGGAGACAATCACTCTGGATCGTTTCTCGTGAACATCGGCTGATTATGTCATCCACGAGTGTCAGCGAAAGGTCGAAAGACCATCCTTTTAGTATAGCGTTCAAATGTCTTTTTCTCGCCAACAGCTTGTCCCATACTGGTCAAACTTCACAGTTATTGTGCGTGGGTGAATTATTTTTATATATTTTAAGACGGACGTCGTCGACAAATTCTTAAAAAAAATTCTCACGAACCGCCAGACCGATTTCGATGAATCTTGGCAGGAATGGATGCTCGATAGTCTATGCTCTTTCAGATTTGTTAATATTATGCCCTCGGAATCAATAATGGGCGGGGCCCGGGGTCCAGTAGGGGTCAAATTTCACATTTGACCAAATATGTCATTGAGGAGACGATCATTCTGGAGCATTTTTTGTAATCGAATGATTGCGTCATCCAAGATGGCCGCCGAAATTTCCATAAATATTTAAAATGTTTCAAAATGTTTGGTCAGTCGCCTTCAGAGATGGTAGATCTTATGATTTCTGTTATTATTTTTTATATAAATTGCTTATGTTTTCCTGTTCGGGGCTTGAAATACAAACCTGACACGTTTTTCCCTGTGACTCCACGTGGACTGTACATATTTTAAGACAACCTGAACAATTACTCAAATGACTTTTGTGTGAACTTTCTGACTGATTTTGATGGAACTTGGTATATATAATATATTTACTTTATTTTATTTACTTTATAATGGGGATAATAGCTTCAGGTGAGGGATACAGGCCCTTTGGCGCCTCTTGTTTATAGTCGGACTCTCAATCTCACTCGGGATGATTTTGTATCGCGCTTCATTTCTATCCATCATTATTCATTACAGCTACTGACTGTTGCTTCACCGGGAATGGTTCTTCTACTCGTATATACTATTTGAGATAATATTCCTTATTGCAGTATAAGAAAATGTGTTTTTAGAAAAGTTTAATTAATTCAAACAGCAAAACTATCCAGGAATTTACAAACATTTTTTTCTTTGAAATTCCAACTTCAGAAAATAAAATCTGAGTTCGTAATAATTTTATATGTTGTTTAACCCTTTCACCCCTAAGTAACTGAATGGGCTGCGATATGTTCGTTTTGCAACCAATCCAATCATCGCAAAATGATTTTCAGACTAGTCCATTTATAAAAAGGGAGTATTTGTTGTTCTCAAAAATATGAAAAAAATACTTTTAAACAGTGTAGATCCTGATGAGACGGCTCGTTACGAGCCGGCTCATCTGGATCTGCAATGTTTGCATAAACCGATATAGCGGGCTTTCGGGTTCAAAGGGTTAATACACAACAACCCCATTATTACAATGAAATGAAATACATGTAGTAACGTTGGGTTTCCGACTATGCCTTTGACATGTTTCTACTATATAATGCATATTATCTCATGTTTTGTATAGCTAAGTAATGTGTTTTCGGACCTTTCGTCAATGTCTTGCTTTTCCAGCCGGTCTCTTTGGTAGTGCTACTACGATTAGCAGCTACAGTGGGGTCAGTGTGTAAGTGCACACACGACCGAACACGACAGGTTGGAACCAACATGTCGTGTTCGTTCGTGTGCGCACTTACACGCTGACCCCACTGTACATGCATTACGGAAAATTACTGTCTGTTACACGTTTTGCTGCCAACGAACTTTTGGATATTAAACCCATTATATCTAAAAATATTGAAATGCAAGTGACTTTAGATCAATAAAAGGCTCTCCCCCTAAGAAGTACTTACATTTAAATATGTTTTAGATTTAATGTGTTTAATGGCCAAACGTTCGTCGGCAGCAAAACGTGGAACATACAGTAGTGTTCATTATTAGCATTTCTATAAAATGGGTACAATGTTATTATAGGAATGAATGGCCTTTTTGTGGAATTTATCGGGGTATAAACTTGGAAAAGTCGCGGGAATACTGGAATACGGGAATTACAATTTTCGAAAATAAATCAAAAACAATTTTCTTATTTTCTTTTCGAAAATTGTAATTTCTTTAAGGCCTCGTCCAGTATTCCCGCGACTTTTCCAAGTTTATATCCCCGATAAATTCCACAAAAATGCCATTACTTCCTAATAATTCCAGCATTTGAAATAAATTCATCAAGAAAATGTGTTTATTTTCCGTTTTCTTAAGAATTATTTTAGCTGCGCCTCACGGTTACGGAAAGTAGTTCGGTGTGGGAGTTTACTGGGATATCAATGTAAATATTTTTGTGCTGGAATTATTGGAAGAAATTGCGCTTCTTTCCTGAACACTTACTAATAACACAACCTTTCTTCAAATAAACACGTACATGACCTTTCGATGAGATGTACGTGTGGGGCGCTCATTAAACCAAATGGCATAACACATTCGGTAAAACTAATAATTGTGCGATTATTATACATATACCGTACTATTGTCTCCAAACAGACTATGATCAGGGAATCATACACTGTTAACCCTTACTACGCTGAATTAAATGTTGTCGTCTGCTGGAAATGTTTTATTTTCAATATTTCTAGACAAAAACCTGTTCTGACAGCGCATGAGAATCGTCTCCACTGGAGACGATTCTCATGTGCTGTCAAAACCAGTTTTTTGTTAAGAATTAAAGCAAAAATGAAAAACAGCAGACGGCAATTTCCGTCTCCAGCATAGGAAGAGTTAAATACACTTGATATTTTGTGCGACCAACATAGCCGTGAATCTACATGCACATCCGCACAGTCTGATCATCGTCTCCTGTTAGCCATTCAGATTGTTTATTAAATTAGATTGTAATCAGACTGTTTTACTGTGCAAGATGATACGGATCTAGAATTGTTGCAAATGCCGTAAGATTTCCTTTCTCAGCTTGTGGCCAAATTGGCAATATGTGCGGTATCATTTAGCTCGTCTATGTTATCTTATACTGTTATACTGTTCGTGTGTACCGTTGTAAAGATTCGTGTAATATGCACCTGTTATTCAATACACTCGATCATGACATTGTAAACAGTAGTAATATAAGCTCATGTAAATCGTACGTTACAGATTATCCACCATGACAGTCTGAAGCTGGGACGCTCCAAAGACGAGTTCTTGGAAATAAACGGTCCCCAAATGGCGACGTCGACCCATGTGATCGTGCTGTTGTCGGACACGGCCGGCTCGTCTCCGTTTGTCTTTCACGAGGTGCTCTTCGCTGATTGGCTGGGCAAGAAAATCGTCTCCATCGTGTTTAAAAACATGTGGTTCAACCTTCGGGCATCATTGAAAGCAGTATTAGGTAAATGACGCGTATAGACCATGATCAGTAGCCTATTTCACCAACATTGAAAGTATACATATGTAGCAAAGTATACTTTGAGGGAGAAATTTTCAATTTTATGATAAATTTATTAATTTTTATTATACTGATTTTATTACATTATCACAGCCATTTTGGCTGTGATAATGTAATACATTCAATATAATAATATAATTCTGCATACGTTTAATCATCAAATATATGCAGTGGTTAGTTCTATATGACATAATGCATTTCGGGAAAATTAAATGATTACTCCCTCAAAGTATACTTTGCTAGAAAAGTATACTTTGCAATGTTGGTGAAATCGGCTACAGGACAGTGTTGTGCTGCATTAACCTTTTATTAAACGCCTAAATGTCCAGCATTGGCGTTTTAATAGTATTATTAACTTCTGGACTATACTATTAGGCTACACAAAATTAATGTTTATATTCTCATCCCCGCCCGCCCCTAATAAAACGGCCCGCCCAAGGGTTTTTTATTTAAAAAACATTTGGTAAAATGTACGAGAATGATGCGGCCCGCGTATTATACCGCTCCCACAGCTTTTTATCTGAGTGCTTTACGTAGCGCAATACAGCAACCCCGGAACGCGCCCCCCTCGAGATAAGCAATACTTCAATATGAACATGATATTACAAAACACTCGTTGACGTGCAACACCTCGTTTTAGTATTGCCTGAAAATAAAAAATAAAAATGTCCCACCCGCCCCATTTTTCCCCAATATTTGGATGAGAATCTAAACATTAATTTTGTGTAGCCTTAATGACTAACTGGATCTATATTGTTTGTACAGGTTGAAGTTGAAAGTGCTAAGCATATCGTGAATATTTATAGGTTAGTTGATCTGTATGTGGATATATACACGCGTTACGTAGCGTGCGATATTGCGCGCCTTTAGGAGCGGAATGCCGTTGCGTGACGAAACAAGTGGCATATATCCACATACAAATCAAATCACCTTTGTGTTATATACGTACGTTCCTCACATGTTATATGTGCCTCAAACAATATACAAAATATAAATTCAGTAAGCAAATTAGTGATGATTTTACCAGGTGAAAACGTATTTACGGCACTGACCAATATGAACTCAGGAGGCGTCAATATGGAGATATATTGACGGTTGCGTTCCATTGTGTTTCAATGCGACACGAACAGTACGTAGACAATAACTAAACTTATATATATATGTATTTCGTATATCATACCCGACAATGAACCAAATATCAACCACTCATTCAAACAAAGCAGTTAACGCCAACACTGCATGGTAGACATGTTAACCATACAGGAAGCACATTTAATACACATTATAATAAAGTGACTATTTTTCTTAAATTTTCGACCACATTGGTAGTCCTATGTGACGTCCATATTGTATACAATATGGAATCCACATATGACTGCCAATACAGTTTCACACTATTTTGATAAAGACCATGTGGTCGAAAATTTAAGTGCTTCCCTTCGGAGGTTATTTGAAATTATTATATAGGAAGCACTTGTAAATGTCGAAGCTCAAGACAACAAAAAACAAAGTTAATGTCAATGTCATCGATAGCGTTGTCTTGATTGACTGCTGGTAAATAGTGCAAGACAGCTAATACCGATAGCGTAGCAGGAACTTACACATACCAACAATGAAGACAAATCAATAGCATGTACATGCGCCTTTGATGGGATTAACCCTTAGAATGCGGGAACCGAAAATAGTAGTCTGCTGTTAATTCATATTTTGTCTTTTCTCTCAGTAAAAACATGGTTTGGCAGCATTTTAGAATCATTTCCATTGGAAATGATTCTAAAGTGCTGCCAAACCAAGTTTTTGATGAGAAAAATGGAAAATATAAAGTATTCAGCAGACGACACAAATGTATTCAGCATTGTAAGGGTTAAACATCATGTGTCGCGAAGCATAAAGTACAAAATAATACAATATCAACACACATATTGCCCGTCAATTGCTTTATATGCAATGTTAAGACAATACACAAGTAATTCGCTTTGTCATATATCTATGCGGGTGGTCGTACACAAAGAAACAAACATCCATGTAACCATGATTTTGATTGATTCAAAAATGTGTGCATATCATTGACCACGGTTGGTTTGTCATTGATATGTGAAACTATATGAAAGGTATGTGGGACAGAATGCCATGGGCGGATTCAGTGGGGGGGGGGGGGGGGGGGGGGGGGGGTGGGGGGGGGGGTGGGGGGGGGGGGGGGGGGGGTGGGGGGGTGGGGGGGGCGGACACCCGGGGGAACCACCGGTGCGCGGCGCCCCCCGCCCCCCCACCACCGGCCCCCCCCTCCCCCTCCCCACCCCCCCCCCCCCCCCCCCCCCCCCCCCCCCCACCCCCCCCCCCCCCCCCCCCCCCCTCCCCCCCCCCCGCCCCCCCCCCGCCCCCCACCCCCTCCCCCCCCCCCCCCCCCCCCCCCCCCCCCCCCCCCCCCCCCCCCCGCCCCCCCCCCCCCCAACCCCCCCCTCCCCCCCCCCCCCCCCCCCCCCCCCCCCCCCCCCCCTCCCCAGCACCCCCCCGCCCCCCCCCCCCCCCGCCCCCCCCCCCCCCCCCTCCCCCCCCACCCCCACCCCGCCCCCCCGCCCGGCCCCCCGGGGGGGGGGGGGGGGGGGGGGCCCCCCCCCCCCCCCCCCCCCCCCCCCACCCCCCCCCCCCCCCCCCCCCCCCCCTCCCCCCCGGGGGGGGGCCCCCCCCCCCCCTCCCCCCCCGGGGGGGGGGGGGGGGGCCCCACCACCCTCCCCCCCCCCCCCGGGGGGGCCCCGGGGGCCCCCCCCCCCACCCCCCCCCCCCCCCCCCACACCCCCCCCCCCCCCCCCCCCCCCGCCCCCCCCGCCCCCCCCCCGCCCGGGGGGGGGGCCCCCCGGCAGTCTCCCGGGGGCCCCCCCCCCCCCCCCAGGGGGGCCCTCCCCCCCGCCCCCACCCCGCCCCCCCCCCCCCCCCCCCCCCCCCCCCGCCGCCCCCCCCCCCCCCGCCCCTCCCCCTCCCCCCGGCGCACCCCCCCCCCCCCCCCGCCGGGCCCCCCCCCCCCCCCCCCACCCCCCCCCCCCCCCGGGCCCCCCCCCCCCCCCCCCCACCCCCCCCCGGCGGACCCGGCGCGCGCCCCACCCCCCCCCCCACCCCCCCCCCCCCCCCCTAAAATATTTCGCCCCAGAGTAAAGATTGTTTACAAGTTACAAGGCACGCTTCATGCCAAGTGCCATGTATTCCATGCATTTTTCTGCTCCGCTCCGCTCGGTCGACTATTTTGCAATACTTGACTATATTATCGAACGAGCTTAGCTCGTTCGATAATATAATCAAGTATTGCAAAATAGTTACGCGCACCCCCCCCCCCCCCCCCCCTAACCCGATCCTGGATCCGCGCCTGAATGCAGTACACACATTAAATAGACTATCAATTAATTATAGGTAAGGCGTAAATAAATGTGTTACTGCTTTGAAAAACGTACATTGGGGCGAGTTTCAGAACAAATGCCAACTTGTATTGTACGTTTTCTTGATAATGCTCAAAGTTGTGCACCAACAATATGAATGCATACACATTTATATGAGCACTGTAGAAAGCATTCATAGGTTACTTTTAAAGTTTTCTTTTACTAGTTCCGTTTCTTCGCTTTACCAGTCTCTTACAATATAACACCGATGGCATTACTTTGTTAGTTTTCAATGTTCAGCAATAGATCAGTGGTCATTTGACTGAGACACAGTAGTACATGTTTTCGGCCAGATTACCCACAAGCACCATTTCAATACATGCACAGTCCAACAAGGGCATCGTTATCAATAAGCTTTAGACTTTAAACTTTAACATTTTTGCCGTACATACAAGGTGAACATAAGTACTCATTGGCATTGACCTTGGGCGATCGGACATGGGTCGTATTCACAACAAAGTATAACCCTAGACACACAGTGTGGCTAAATATTATCAAAATCGGTGAAGCGGTTAATGAGTTATTGACAAATTAAAGGAGTTTCTAACGTACGCACGTACGTACGTACACACGTACATGGACTAACGCTATTATCCCCTCTTTCCTCGAGGGGTTAATTAAAGACTGCATTGCTGTTTCTTTCTTGTGGCCATCAAACCATTCGGATCATGATTCGACTGTGAGAATGCATAACTGCATAACCATGCAGTGGTTAACATTTTGTAATCTTGCGACAAACATGATATTCAACTACTCTTATAGTTCACACTATTGCTGTGACTTTATGGATGATGTTCATTCATGAACAATATTAATAGCGAGTGTGGGATTAAGCCATGCTTTAAGACTCAGGGGCGGATCCAGCATTTGGGGAACGGGGGCGGGGGGTATCTAGTTGCGACGGTAACTCTTGCAATCTACTCCCGTACCGTCCGTAGCTATATAGTTACGGACGGTACGGGAGTAATTGCAAGAGTTATCGTACGCAACTAGGGGGTTGTCCTATTTTTTGAGCTCTTCGAAATGCATTTTCCTGTGTTTTACGGCATTTAAATTCAGACTCCAACTGGTGGTAAACTGTGATCCATGTAAACTCCGTGGCTGAACGGGGGGGGGGGGGGGGTGCAACCCCGGAACCCCCTCTAGATCCGTCCCTGAGACTATATAAAGAAGCACATCAAGAAAACAAGATGTAGGTCGTGAAATATTGGACGATAGTAATTGTCTTAGAATAAGATAAACCCGTTCACTCAATTAAATTTACCATTGTGTATTAATTTACAGACTATTATATTACGTAATTTAACAGAAAAAAAACAAAACAGAACACACATTAGGTGTTTACCAGTAGCCTATTTCACCAACATTGCAAAGTATACTTTTCTAGAAAAGTATACTTTGAGGGAGACATTTTCAATTTAAGGATAAATTTATTAATTTTTATTTTACTGAATTGATTACATTATCACAACCAACATGGCTGTGATAATGTAATACATTCAGTATAATATTCTGCATGCATTTAGTCATCAAATATAGTATGCAGTAGTTAGTTCTGTATGAAATAATGCATTTCGGGGAAAATAAATGATTACTCCCTCAAAGTATACTTTGCTAGAAAAGTATACTTTGCAATTTTGATGAAATCGGCTACTGGTGAAGCGATTTATTGAGTAGTAGGGATTTTTTCCCACAAGCATGCATTTCTTTAATTAGTAGCTCATTGACGGGCTCATATAACGATCGTTGACATATAATAAATAACTTCGCTTGAAAACTGTGAAAGAACTTTTATCAGTACTTACACATGAAAAGCGTTTCTTTGACATGTTTGAATATGCTATCAAATATTTACATGTGCTGATATTGAACTTCATTATTGAAATACATACATTGCATTTACGTCATATTTATATTGATATGGATATCAGTTGTACAAATTATATTTCATGTGCCTACTCAGCAGGTTTAGTGAATACATATAAACTTAGTCAATGCGTGTGTTCTTGATAGCAAAATAATGTAACGGAATATCATGGACGCTATACAATTTTATGGAATACATGGCCGACTTTTTCGATGAAATTAAATACCCTCAGTCCTATATCAGTCTGCGCATGCGCTCATCATGTTCTTATCCTTCAGGCGATTGTCCGGCGATCGACTTCGAGACGAAAATGTATAACGAGAGTCTGGATGTCCTGGAGCATCACATCAAGCCGCTGAGACGGGTTCCCGGCGTTGTGCTAGAACAGTCATACCTCAACAAGATGGCCGAGGGGCTCAAGCCGCTCGAAGCTCTCGCCTATTCCAGAAGTAAGATTGACCAGTGTAAACACTACAGTGAAACCTCAAACCGGACACCCTGGGAGGTCCCCAGAGTGTCCGTCTTAGAGAGGCTTCAGTGTAAATAGAGAATAGTAGGTTAGTGCCGTTAATGGGAAAACATATATGGCAAGGCTCAGGAAACGGGATGGGCGAGGCTCTGCCGAGCACATCCCGTTTCCGTGCCGCGCCAGATATTTTTTCCCATTCACGGCACTAACCTACTATTCTATTTATCCTGTCAACACCTACAAATGGCTGTAAAATGCAAAAATAGTAAATGATTTTGTGACGATTGGATTAGCTGCAAAATTAACACTTCAAAATGCATTCCAGTTATTTAGGGGTGAAAGGGTTAATATATTTTCGTCAAAATACGACCTGATCGGTAATTGCTTGTATAAACAAATGTGTTGATGCATTTCATGTATGTGCTATGTGGTGCAATGAAAACTAAACAAAATGAAATGACTTGCAAAAAGTGTAGATCATGATGAGACGGCTCGTCACGAGCCGGCTCATCTGGATCTACACTGTGTGCCGATACCAAAAATACCGAAATGTAAAAGGCAATATACACAGAGACCAAAGAGCCGAGATAAACATTTCTCTATTTACATGCAATTACAATCATATAGACTAATAAATGCAATTACGATCTTGCATTAGAGGTAATCTTGTCATAATTATTTGCTCACTTATTTCAGACGGTATTCAAGATGTTCTCGTGGTGGACGGGGAGCCGAAAGTGTTTATAAGTTACCAGTGGGACATGCAGGCTAGGTGGAGGACATTAAAGAGGTACTGGAGGCGAGCGGGCTGCCATGCTGGGCCGATATAAACATGGCCCCACAGCCGAACCGCGGCACCAGCAGCAAGAGTGTGCGCAGTAACGCGACCCACGATACGGCGATAGACACCCTGCAGAGCCTGATACAGCGCAACATGAAGGCGTCGTCCGTCGTGCTCACGTGCATCACGCCGAAATACTTACAAAGTGACAACTGCAAGAAGGATCTAATGCTAGCGGAAATGTTCAGTAAGCCGATAATACCCGTGTTGTTAAGGTACTCTCCGTTGGAGAGCGCGCCAGACCTAATCAGGAAAGTTCTCACGAGATTAAGCTATATAGACCTCAGTAACGAGAGGCTGTACAAACAGAACGTTGGATTGGTCGTGGAGAAGATTAAGAAACACGTGACACAACACTAATGGCGGAAACGGTGGAATGTAAATTGAACCGGGTGGACAAGCAAGATTCGGAGAGTTTGTCACTAGTTTCACTCCATGTCTAACCCAAGTGCACTGGATGTAACAGTTTTCATTCGTCTAAATGTCATTTTCTTTTGTCCTAAATTCCCAAGTGGCTACCCGCGAACCAATTGCCCTCCTGGGTAGGACCAGCTGGTAGAGTGGGAAATATTGTATACACTGTATTTCACAAACTCCAGCCCATGGATCAGAAGGTTTAAACCCGGGTCCTTGACCAGAGTGACAGTCAACGTTACCCCTTTATCACAAGTCAACTCTATTGTCTCGTCTTTACCGTAATTGTGTAAGTGCATTACATAAACGGTACCATGCTAATTTTGCGACTGATTCGTGAATCATAAAAATGATTTTATTTTAAATATATATAAGTATTGTCAAACACTGCAGATCTTGACGATCCGGACTACGAGCATGCTCTTCTCGGTGTACGTGTTTGGAGTTCACATACATGTGTATCATGACAAAAACGAGGCTCTGGAATTACCACCCACCTTGTCGTATTCCTGTATTCAAGTTCGCCGATATTCATTTAGAAAATCAGTTATATTTTCCGTAAATGACGTCGACAGTTGACAAACAATTCAGAGCTCATGCGGAATTCAATTCCGTATGAGCTCTGAATGTTACGTCAACTCTAGACGACCATTTAATGTAAGTACTGCTTTGTTTCGAAAGCAATATCGGTGAAAAACGGCGGTGCGATAAGGGAGGTAATCCTCGTCCCGAGCTCGGATAATTGTATATACACCGTCAATTGAAGGTTTGTTATCAAGCATTCCAATCAATGACAGGACAATGTTAGATCCTTCCGTTTGGTATCCACTGAGCGTAACTGGCGCATAAAAAACTAGACCTTTATTTGTCAACGCGTGTTAATGTCAATACTAGTATGTCGCTGCGTTTCCATGACAATTCCGTCTTGGCATAATGCTGACAAAACTATTTATATACACATACCTTATCATCTGTGATATTTTGCTTCCAGTTTTCACAATTTTGCAATGTATTGAATTGTAATCATATGTGGAGTATCTTGTTAATATATTATACCGAACATGCAAACATGTGTGGGTGATTAAAATCCTAAAATATACCCCGGAAATATCCACAAGTTTGCCGATGTTTCTCCAAGCATACACGCATATCCGGTCCTCTAGTTAATAAAACGTAACAGCACCGCCTGCGTTAATCTTGCAAACATTTGTCTTCTTTTTATTAGAAACTATACTTGAATATCGTTCTTGAAAGCGTTTTGTTAGTGCCGTTTTCGGGTTAGTGGGGGGGGGGGGGGCGTAACTATTTTGCAATACTTGACTAGCGCTAGGGGGTCCGGGGGCATTGCCCCCCGGATTCATTTTGAAATCTACATCGCATTTCCTGCGTTCTGGCGCATTTTGGAGCAACAAACGTGCCTTGCAACTTGTAAAAAATCTTTACTCTACGAATTTTAGGAGGGGGGAGGGCGCGCGCCGGGTCGCCCCCCCCCCCCCCCCCCGCCGCCGTCCGCCCCCTGAATCCGTCCATGTAATTGCGAGTTGATATAGTCAATAGATGTTCAGAAACGTTGAAATCTTGGCAAGATTAACGCAGGCGGTGGTGTACAAGTCCGGCTCTAGATTTACCTCCCTTCGCATCGCCGAGTTTCGTCGATATCGTCAAGTCGAGAGTTGACAAAACGTTCAGAGCTCATGCGGAATTAAATTCCGCATGAGCTCTGAGTGTTTCGTCAATTTACGTGGTTTGTGATAAATGTGACTGAGTTTCGAAATCAATATGGCGTATCACGGCGATACGATAATGGAGGCAATGCCATAGTCAGGTTCACGTGGAAGGGAGACAACTCCGAATGGAATAATAATTTATTTGTTTTAATATATTAATATGAGACAAGCCATGTAATTTTTACAATTTTTACCTATGTGCGATTTTTCATGAAATATATATAAAGGCACGATGCTATGTTCGTAAATGACGTCGAAAGTTGACGAAAATTTCACAGCAAATGCGGAATTCTCGGAATTCTATTCCGCCTTCCGTTTAGTCCACTTTCGACGTCATTTACGGAAAATATTATAAATTTTGTAAATAATTTTTATGAGATATCGCACATCTTCCCAGATACAAAATTGCGTGGCTTGTCTCAATGTCAACAACTGGTTACACCACCGCCCGCGCTAATCATGACAATATTTGAATTTATTTTTATTTCATAGCACTTGAATATTGTTCTGAAGCAGCTTGATTGGCTGAGCCTGAACTGTGCTACAGCTCAGGCTCAGACAATCAAACTGCTTGATTGCGAGTTGAGATCGCCAATATATGTTCAGAAACGTTGACATCTCGGCAAGAGATTAACGCAGACGGATGTGTAGGAACTGGAATTGCATTGAGCTCATTGTACACATTGTCGTTGATAGCTACAAGGATGAAGTATTAAAGGTACATGCCCACTCAGTAGGCACAACATGTTATTTGTATCAGAGACACCATCTGAGACATTTATACCTCAATATTGTTCTTGAAATGAAGCAGCTTGATTGGATAAGCCTGAGCTGTGCTACAACTCAGGCTCAGCCAATCAAACTGCTGGACTGTGAGTTGAGATCGCCAATATATGTTCAGAAACGTTCACATCTCGGCCAGAATAACGCAGATGGTTGTGTAGGAGCTGGAAAGGCATTGCGCTCATTGTACACTTTGTCGTCGATAGCTACAAAGATGAAGTCAGAACGAGGAATTAAATTGTGTCGTCTGCTGTGTGTTTGTTTATTTACATTAGTTTATCTGGAGAAAACATATCTGACAGCGGACGAGAATCGTCTATAATGGTGTTTGTGTCACGTAAAAATTAAAACTTAAAATCAGCGGCAAAAGACAAGATGCACGTACAATGTAATTTAAGGATGGTGTTATAATGGGACGGTGATTCAAAACAGCAAACGACAATCACTCAGGCAAACAGTAGATATACATGCAATTACATCATGTGACATGTGTATGTCGCGTACCTCCGTGCCATAAAATGCAATTTCAAAAGGTTACCCCACCCACATGTTTCTATAGTCAATACATCGTACGATGCATAATTTATAAAAGGGAGTGGGTGGGGTAACACATTGGATGGGCCATTGTGTTTGGTCCTAGGTTTATTTTAATTTATTTATACAGTATAATATATACACAATTGGCCAAGGTCAGTCTACCCCGTAGCCCTCATACACCACCGCCGGCGCTAATCTTGACAATATTTGTCAATTTCATTATTACAAAATACTTGAATATTGTGCAACTACGTGAATATTGTGCAACTACGTGAATATTGTGCTTGAAGGCAAACAGCTTCATTGCCTGAGCATGAGCTGTGCAACAGCTCAGGCTCAGTCAATCAAACTGCTTGACTGCGAGTTTACATTGCCAATAGATGCTCACAAACGTTGACATTATGGCGAGCTTAACGGCGGTGTATGTACATGAATTTGTGCAACATGGCAATACGTTGGTATGACTGACCATAGCGTCAGTTGACATCTTGGCAAGATTAACTTTGGCTGCGGTGTATCTAATATAGGGTTAACTGTATTGTAATTTTGAAATTTGCGGCGTATATCAGAACATGATAAACATGTTTTCCGACCTATCATTTTCTGATACTAGTATACGCCGCAAATTTCAAAATTACAATACAGTTAACCTATTTCTAATGCACTCCTTTACTGTTTTGCAAACTTTATCGAGTCTCGTTGGAAAATCGTACCGGATTGCAAGCTGGTTGAGCAGGTCATACCGGACGGATCACACACATAATATTTTCTACGAAGAAAATAGTTCCAACACAATTACAAGATGTTAGCGATTTATGCATGAATGTATATACGTTTGTGTTGCTGATTTCATTATTTTTCAATAATAAAAGCAATAAATTCGTTTTTAGAATTATAATTGCCTTATTTACTACTTTGCGCTTTTAATGTGACTCCAGTGCGATCTCTTAGCAACAATACTTCAATGGCGGCCACCTGTCAAACTTCCCTGATGTTGATAAATATTGTGATAACTCGTCTAATCATTCGTGATATACTACCATTTGGTATGCAAGATTACACAGGATACATACTTTATGTTTGTGTGAACGATATATTACTGCCAAAACATATGAAACGTGATCAACGGTGATATATTTGCAATATTTTATCGCCGCCTGCTTCGGACCATGCAACTTTCGGACCAGGTCACCGGGACGTTTCGGACCAGGACGTTTTCAGATGCAAGCCAGCTGTGTCTTTGACAATAATACCAGAATACTACTTGGGACGTTTTATGTGAGTTATCCCATGTTTTGGTCAGTCATTATGTGGCAGAGTAAATTGACCGACCTGAAACTTAGTATTGGCGTAAAAATACATATTGAAATAAGTTGCGACCGTTCATCAACAATGATATACATGCAATGTGTGACCAACAGCCAATCAGATTGCGTGATATTTATAGAGTACATTTGGTTTTACTGGTCATAGCGTCAGTTGACATCTTGACAAGATTAACACAGGCCTGGTGTATGTACATACATTTGTGCAACATGACAATACTTTGGTTTTACTGGTCATAGCGTCAGTTGACATATTGGCAAGATTAACATAGGCGTGGTGAATGGAATGTACATACAATTGTGCAACATGGCAATACTTTGGTTTTACTGGTCATAGCGTCAGTTGACATCTTGGCAAGATTAACACAGGCGTGGTGTCTACATACAATTGTGCAACATGGCAATACTTTGGTTTTACTGGCCATAGCGTTAGTTGACATCTTGGCAAGATTAACACAGGCGTGGTGTATGTACATACAATTGTGCAACATGGTAATACTTTGGTTTTACTGGCCATAGCGTCAGTTGACATATTGGCAAGATTAACACAGGCGTGGTGTATGTACATACAATTGTGCAACATGGCAATACTTTGGTTTTACTGGTCATAGCGTCAGTTGACATCTTGGCAAGATTAACACAGGCGTGGTGTATGTACATACAATTGTGCAACATGGCAATACTTTGGTTTTACTGGTCATTGCGTCAGTTGACATCTTGGCAAGATTAACACAGGCGTGGTGTATGTACATACAATTGTGCAACATGGCAATACTTTGGTTTTATTGGCCATAGCGTCAGTTGACATTTTGGCAAGATTAACGCAGGCGTGGTGTATGTACATACAATTGTGCAACATGGCAATACTTTGGTTTTACTGGCCATAGCGTCAGTTGACATCTTGGCAAGATTAACACAGGCGTGTTGTATGTACATACAATTGTGCAACTTGGCAATACGTTGATTTGACTGGTCATAGCGTCATTTAGCCCCCGTTTATCGGGTTGGCTGACTTACTGACGCTATCACCGTGTTATAGTTCCAGCTGTGCGTTCAAATCCGATATTACTTGGTTAATATAACACGTGCAACACACTTCATATGTAAAGTTCATATTTGTACGTGGGCAGCCTCGGCGGACAAAATATATCTGACGACGTGTGCGACCAGCGTAGCCCCAGATCAGCCCGCGCATCCGCGCAGTCTGATCTGGGCCTACGCCGTTCGACATTCAGTCACTTTATTTACTTATTTATTTATTATATGTATACATTATTTAACGAGGGTGACACAGTTGGCCAAGGCCAGTCTACCATGCGGCACTCGCTACATAATTACATTAAAAACATGTGCGCGTACAATATACAAACACATGTAAAATACTCGAATATGACGTAAATAATAACTTTGAATTAACTAACAGTAACAAGGTGTATGATCACGTGGTACTATCAACAACAAGAAGTACTGAAACTTCCAGAATCCATCCGATTCAAAGTACGTACATATGTATTATTTTATATTGTCCTTATTACGTAACGGATTTTGATGAAATATGGCTCATCAAACGCGTCTTGTTAAGCTGCATTTGGTGGTCTTTGTATTTTCGCCCGACACGGAAATCGATTCTTCGCAAAAACGACATAAGTCTGTGCCACACTACCTGGACCACCAAATGCAGCTCATGAAGACGCCCACCAAATGCAGCTCATGAAGACGCGTTTACTGCGCCATATTGCATATTAAGGAAAATATCAAATAATACTTATTTGGAGTGGGCGACGTTGTTGTTGTTGTAACCACGTGATCGTGCACCTTCAGTAACAAGGAGGAGTGAAGTACACATTGTCGTCTGGTCACACATATCCCACAAAATAGACGAGATATTTCGTGTTAGCTATCTTCCAGTTTATCTCGTCTTGATCAGTGAGTAAGACGCCTTGGCGCAATAATTATACAGACATCTTAAGTATAAGCTCATAAAAAGTAGTTTGGTTCTCAGAATGTGGGCGGGAGGGCGGATTTTTTAATATAATTGTTTTTGTTTGAAATGTTCGTCTCTGATTGTTTCAAGTCGCCGGATGCATATATTTATGTTCTATAAAGTTACTATATAGACGTGAAAGATTGTCGTCCGACACTATTAGATTGAGCATATTTTTGCATGGTAGTGTTTTTTATTGATCATGTGGCGAATTTTCAGAGACTATTTTATTTCTCCATGACGATAAAATGCTCGACGCGCAGAGATTTTTCTGACGCTGCTATATCTGAGAACCAACGTATTTTTGTATGGCCTAAGATGTACGAAAATGAATTAGCTATCATGTCAACACGTTATGTGTATTACAAGACATAATTATGCCGCCATACATATTCATGCGCACGTGTTGTAAATTTATATATGTCGTGATGGTGCTTTAGACAACGATATTGTTTGTTTTATCATTGTATTTGAATGCGTGTTAGTTTATACGATATGATTCACACGTCACAGTTATATGCATGTTGTTTCTGTGAAATGGTATACTAGATATCACCTGTCTAATCGCATTGCCGTTCTTTCGCCATTATTGATTCGAAAGAATGCAATATGTTCCGTAAATGTCAATTTTGTCAATTTTCGACGTCATTTACGGAAAATATGACTGATTTCGAAATCATTATCGAAGAAATACGGCGACGCGATAAGGGCCGGATTCCAGAGCCGGCTCATTACAAATTGGAACCTGATCTCGCTGCACAGATGTAGAACTTCAGCGTCCAGCCTTCTTCATTACAACATGTAGCGATTTAAAGGCACGGGGTCTCGTATTTTGGTAGAAACTACAACAATGTCTGGTCAGTTATATAAAATAATAGAGCCTGTTGCAGTTTGGATTTATTTTTGGACTATACAATCACTTAATAACACAATAACAATAAAGAAAGCCCAAATTAGTAAATTTGAAAATTTGGAAATGCGTCATATACTATGTACATGTCAGTCTATGTCAGATAGCCATGTGACATTGTACATTTTCGTACATCCACATGTGGTGGTGCTTAGAAAGTCGACATGGCCGATTACTTGTTGAATTTTCATTTGTTAGTATTCAATGAATTTCGGTACTTTCATATTTTTATCATCGTGTTGTTGTTTCCTTTTTACGTCAGCGCCACAAAGGTAATACTTTAACCGTAATGTTGATAATTTTAGATGTCCGCGACAATAGCATGAACGGATAATACGCCACAGTTAGATCGCGGTTCGTCCGCATGTACGAGGAGATAATCCGCGAGCTTTAGCGAGTGTATTATCGATCGTACATGCGGACGAACGTGATCTAACTGTTTTATCAAACTCCCCATGCCCATACATTGCACATGTGCTGTGTAAATACAGAAACAAAACTAGAAAATATATAAAATATGTGATAAGAGAATTTTTTCTGTATTGTTCTGCATAGTTTTTGATATACATGTATTGCAATTTGAAAGTTGTGGTCGTTTGTTTCCATCACGGCTGACGTTTGGGCGTGTGGTAACAACAGTATAATTCCCCCATAACAACTTGGACGCTCAAAAAATGCGTTCTCTACATTCTAGAGGCTATTGTCGGTAGAACATTGGTCTTTCAGCATACAACATACAACAGCAAGTTAAAACAAGAGAAAAACAAAAGAAAAAAATAGCGCAAATGTGCACCGTGGTGGCCGTTATGGTGTATACGGCCGTGGTTTGGATCATATCGTTTAGAGCAATACAAACTATTGGCAACTATATGTGTAGACGTTTCTTTTATATCACGTATAGTAATGGCGGCAAAATGTTGCAGCTAATGTACGATTAACCCTTTGAGCCCGAAAGCCCGCTATAGCGGTTTATGCAAACAGTGCAGATCCAGATGAGCCGGCTCGTAACGAGCCGTCTCATCAGGATCTGCACTTTTTGAAAGTATTTTTTATATTTTTGAGAAGAAACATACCCCCTTTTCATAAATGGACTAGTCTGAAAACCATTTTGTGACGGTTGGATTGGTTACAAAATTAACATATGAAAATCCATTCCCGTTACTTAGGGGTGAAAGGCTTAAGTATCTAGAGTTTCATCTACCGGTACAGAAGAACTTTCCGAGGCTCTAATTGCCTGCCAGCATGACTACAATGAATAACGTACATGCATGTACACACAACGTGAACGTGCTTGAAATGGGCATTACATTTGACAAACTGATTGTAATATCTTGCTAGGATCGTAGACGATGGCAAGTTAAATGATCGACATGTCTTAGTGGAACCTCTCGAAACTGGACACCCTGGAGACCTCCCAATGTGTCAGGTTTCTAGAGGTTTTACTGTCTTCATGACATTCGAATACAGCCGTTGTGAAACCCGTCATGGCCAATACGATGACATTTTCATAGTCATGCCATAGAACGGGTAGTATGTACAAGGTGTATGATCAACAACAACAACAAGTACCGATTCAAAGTACGTATTCTTTTATAGTGTATTTATTACGTAAAGGATTTTGATGAAATATGGCGCATCAAACGCGTCTTGTTAAGCTGCATTTTGTGGTCTATGTACGTTGGCCAAAACGTATGTCGTTTTTGCGAAGAATCGATTTCCGTGTCTGCAGACACGGAAATCGATTCTTCGCAAAAACGACATAAGTCTGTGCCGAGCTCCCAGGACGACCAAATGCAGCTCATGAAGACGCGTTTGTTGCGCCATATTTCATCAAAATCCGTTTCATATTAAGGAAAATATAAAATAATAATTACTTTGGAGTGGGCGACATTGTTGTTGTTGTAACCACGTGAACATGCACCACGATGTACATCATATGTGATTCGGTACCCCAGGGTGTCCGGTTTCGAGAGGTTCCACTGAAACATGTCGATCATTTGATTTGCCATCGTTTACGATCCTAGCAAAATCAGTTTGTCAAATGACATGTCCATTTCAAGCACGTTGTGTGAACATGCATGCACAGTATGAAAATGTATGGAAGGGGATATCCGCCACTACATTGCATGCTGCTTCGTGACAATGCAGTTGACCATTGTTACATGTCATCATGCACTGCGGCTACTCGTTACTGCTTAATGACAACTCCATCGTGCATTATTACATTTCACATTGCATACTTCGATTGGCTATTTGACATTGTTACATATCATATTCTGCCATGTGTCAGTCTGCTTACTGCTTGCTGGGATGCGTATATGACTATATGAATTCCGCCGAATGACGCATGCAAGCACGCAGAATGGCCCATGTCAGAATATGAAATGGCCGAATGAGGGATGCCAGCATCGCAGTAAGCAGTAGGCCGAATGAAACTTGGCAAAATGTGCAACGCCCTCTGTTGTCATAATTGGAACGCTTCCATTATGACGCCAGGTGGCGCTCCAAAATAAGTACAGTAGATATTTTTTTCTTGTAGTATTTTGTCACTGTGCCACCGCGGGCATAATGTATTTAAAGTGGTCGATCACCGCGGGCATAGCATACCTGTGCTCCGCGATCACTGTTTCAGGCAGTGGGATCGCGGTGACAGCATCCTCGGTCACTGTGATGCACTGCCCGAACGATATCACGGTGAATCGCCGTGGTCGTTCACGGGGGATATACAGTCATATACACATCCCAGCAAGCAGTAAGCAGACTGACACATGGCAGAATATGGCATGTAACAATGTGAAATAGCCAATCGAGGTATGCAATGTAATAATGCAAGATGGAGTTGTCATTAAGCAGTATTGTATAACCAGGATGCAGGATGACATGTAGCAATGTCAAATAGCCAATCGAGGTATGCAATGTGAAATGTAATAATGCACGATGGAGTTGTCATTAAGCAGTAACGAGTAGCCGCAGTGCAGGATGACATGTAACAATGGTCGACTGCATTGTCATGAAGCAGCATGCAATGTAGTGGCGGATATCCCCTTCCATACTAATGTACGGTAGCTATGCTGGTAGATAATTGGAATCCCAAAAAGTTCATGCGCGAATTTTCATGAAATATATTTATAGAACTGTGATATTTTCTGTAAATGACGTCGAAAGATGACGAAATCTTCATGGCAAATGAGGAATTGAACTTTCGATTTATTTACGGAAATTATTGTTTCGAAATAGTTTTCTTGAAATATCGCACATGTTCTTAGGTACAAAATCGCATGGCGTGTCTCACTTATGTAGTAAATCGACACTCGTCTGATATGTGTTGTACACACATGTGACCAAAAACCGGCGACTCATTGGCGACCGGCGTATTGGTACATTGCAATCATCACTTTACATAACTAATTCAAGACGTACGTCTCGCTGATGTTTATTTCTCACCCATTTTGGCGACACAGCCAGCTATTTCGGATTCCGTGCTGCTAAAACGCATAAAGAAATCGCTCCGCAAAGAGTAAATAACAAGCGAACGTGTTGGCTTATTTATCCACGAGGGGTTTCCAAAATGTTCCTATTTGGAGGCTGTAAATTTTGAATGCTCATACATAGACATTTCAACACATATATATTTAGCAATATACAGCAATATATTCAAGGTGCATGATCACGTGGTTATAACAACAACAATAGTGGCTGAAAGTGTTGAAATCTTGAAAGTATTATTTGATATTTTCCTTAATATGAAACAGATTTTGATGAAATATAGCCCAGCAAACGCGTCTTCATGAGCTGCATTTGGTGGTCCAGGGAGTTTGGAACAGACTTATGTCGTTTTTGCGAAGAATCGATTTCCGTGTCGGAGACACGGAAATCGATTCCGATTTATACGGAAATCGATTCTTCGCAAAACGACAGAAGTTTGGGCGAAAATACAGAGACCACCAAATGCAGCTGAATAAAACGCGTTTGATGCGCCATATTTCATCAAAATCCGTTATGTAATAAGGACACTATAAAAGTATTTCAGTACTTGTTGTTGTTGTTGTTGTTGTTGTTGTTGTTGTTGTTAGTACCACGTGATCATACACCTTGATATTGGACGTTAACCGTTGTATTTGAATATGAATGATTGACATGTATGTCAATATTGCCTAACAAAACTTGGCACCCAGAAAATCACACAGACCGTGTTCCCTGTCATTTATTTCTGATGATATTAACCATTTCACCCCGAAGTAACTGGAATGGATTTTGATATGCAACCAACCAATCGTCACAAAATGGTTTTCAGACCAGTCAATTTATGAACGAAAATTACACTGCACTAGCTGTTTGCACAATCCGTTATAGCGGACTTTCGGGTTCAAAGGGTTAACTGTTCATGATTTAAAATGAAACAAACATGTCTCGGTATCATCGCATGCCAGAAGTACAGTGGAATCTCTCTAAATCGTACACCCTGTGTACCACACAGGGTGTCCGATTTATAGAGGTTCCACGACTGTCGAGTATATACTCTCAGAATGCACCTTCGTTATGACACTCATAATTATGGCATTCGCATGTTTACCAAGTAAGGCACTGTGTATCAGCCGGCGAGACAGTGTGACAGAATATGCATATAAATGAATACCTGCGTGACGTGTATCGTATCGTGATGTATTAATGCATTAGTTGCTGCATCATGCCACATGTAGGCATATATGCGAACGTGATGTTGATGATTGGCGAAACAATTGTGCGTGTACCGTAAACTGTCCGATGAAAGCATGCACGTACGGAATTATGTTTGGCGCATGTTCCCGCGCCGGATATTAATCTAATTATATGAAAAAACAACAAAAAGACGAAAAGACGAAATGCAGCCGACCGCCAAACGGATTTTTGTTCTATTAGTGTGAACATTAATTTTATAATGTTAGAACTGTCGTTGGTTATTAGCTAATGCTGAGTAGTAGTAGGTCAGTTTATTTATAATGGACAAAAGTCCGAAGATTTTAAAAACTTTATTTATGACGAGTTGTGTATTTGGGTGATAAATTTGAACATGAAAGCCGAGTGTTATGATGATGATATGAACGTGCCTAACCGCTGCCATCGACGACCACTTGTTGCATGCGGGGACAAAACTGTGAGACGTGTACGTGTGTGTCACAGGTTGAAGTAACGGATCGAGGTCTATAAATACATTAAATATGCCTAAAAGCATAAATAAATGAAAACAAAAAGCTAAAAAAAATGTGTACTCCCTCCATATAGACTCCATATGGAGGGAGTAAAAAAAAATGTTTAGCTTTTGTTTTCATTTATTGATGCTTTCAGGATTTATAGACCTCGGTCCGTTACTTCAACCTGTGGTATGTGTCAGGCCGACAGCTAATATCGCTGTCGTATATGCAGCTAAACTTAAAGAAGACAGACAGCCTACTAAGGATGAGTCGTAACATGTGTATATATTAAAATAGTGGCCTTTGTGAGTCTTACATGCCGAACTACGGTCACAGCGCAGCAGTTAGGCGGCTATTTTGAAATTAAAGGACGGCTTTATCGACTATAACTCAAGGTGTATGATCACGTGGTACTAACAACAACAACAACAAGTACCGATTCAAAGTACGTATTCTTTTATAGTGTCCTTATTACGTAACGGATGTTTATGAAATATGGCGCATCAAACGCGTCTTGTTAAGTTGCATTTGGTGGTCTCTGTATTCTCGCCCAAACTTCTGTCGTTTTTGCGAAGAATCGATTTCCGTGTCTCCAACACGGAAATCGATTCTTCGCAAAAACGACATAAGTTTGTGCCAAACTCACTAGACCACCAAATGCAGCTCATGAAGACGCGTTTGCTGTGCCATATTTCATCAAAATCCGTTGCATATTAAGGAAAATATCAAAGAATATTTACTTTGGAGTGGGCGACGTTGTTGTTGTTGTAACCGCGTGATCATACACCTTGTATCTGCTTTAAGTGAGTCAATGGTATGTTTCAAGTTCTTATTGGTTTCACTGGCCTGACCCGGACATACGTGCGGGTAATTATAGAAATAAACTGGTATGATTTCCAAATATCGAGGCATCATAAAAGGCAGTTTCGAATTGTGGTAATTTTAAAATTCAATACGACATCCTCGACCAATGTTATTATAACGATTTTCGATAGTTTACAGTTCTAAACCCTTTTTTTGGTGGGTTGGTCCAGCAGATATATAAGAATACAACACGTGTATTAACTACATACTTTTGAAACATTCAACGGCGAGAGAATTTTGCAGCCATCTTGAATAAGTCTCCCTTTTGTACCTTAGCAGTACCTGTGAACATTATGCAGATCGGTTGGTTTTCGATTACGCATCCGTTTTGAGACGTAATTTTGTACAATATATCCACACAAAATAGAGATAATATTGTATATATATATACGATAAATTCTGACTTTGTCGGCCATTTTCATTATGTCGGCCATCTTGAATTTTAGAAATATGTGAGTGTAAATATAATTAATTGTGATTTAACCCTTAGGCCGTTATCTTATTTATTTTGGTCGTCTGCTGTTTATTATTAGCCGATCTATTTATAGATCGGCTATATATTGGTTATCCATTGGTTTGTGAAAAAGTTTATAACCACCGTTTTCTCCTATATACGGTAATCTACAAAATCGAAATGTGTTGTATCACTTCCAAATTACATCAACCGGATAATTTTTCATTTTTGGCCATTATCTCTGTTGAAAACTTTAAATACAGCGAAATAACACAATTTAGCTATAAATAAATGTTTTATATACAGCGAAATAACACAATTTAGCTATAAATAAATGTTTTCACTACAAGAGTTCGGTAAACTAAAGTTAGGCGGTTTGCAATTTGGCTATAAATAAACGTTTTAACTACAAGAGTTACGAGAGTTCGGTAAACTAAAGTTAGGCGGTTTGCAATATGGATATAAATAAACGTTTTATCTACAAGAGTTCGGTAAACTAAAGTTAAGCGGTTTGCCTCCTAATTCAGGGGCAATTGAAGGTATATATATAAGATTCCGGCACCTCGTGTTAATTTATGGCACCCGGTGTTTTTATAAACTTGAATGTATAAGGTTTCCAAACAATCCGGGTGCCATTTTTTAAACCAAGTTCAAGGTCATTTCAAGGTCATTGAACTTTATGCTTGACGGAAGTCGAAAATTGCCAATATATGAGCCAATAGGTCATGGTCCTTAACTTGGAAATTGATGTAAGTTGTTAAAAAACATTTCTGATGGATATATTAAAGAATTTACGTAAACTACACTAATATTCAGTATATAATTATCATATTTTCAAGATGGCCGCCAAAAATCGGGTATTTATGAGATTTCGGTTGACTTGCTACATATTTGTGTAATGCTAAGCGCCTTCACCTATATTCAAAGGTTAATTCTTTCAACTGGAATAATATTGTTTACATTTGACTACCATAAGTATTGCTATGATCAGATATTAATGACAGCTAAATATAACTTGGAGAATTTGGTTGGGGAGGAAATCAACACTTCTCTCACTTTTCCCTGACACATATTGAACCCTGATTTGATCGGCTAATAATATCATGCTCTGCATGACTTTTCATTTTCTATTTTCGATTTTTATCATCAAAAACATGCTTTGACAGCACTTTAGAATCCTTTACAACATGCTTTGGTTTAAACAATATTTATTTATGAATTACAAATAACAATATACATTACAATACAAGAAAGGTGGGTTCGAAAACAAGCCATATGACTTATATGAATTCTTCTCCCAGCATGAATGTTGCGTACATGGCATGGCATATTATTGTGATACATTATATTACTATTAGAAAACAATTTTGTATGCGATTTATGAAAACAACATATACAATCATCAGTATTTAACTATATATGAAGAGAGGGAGAAAATAATTTAAGGGGTAGAAGTAAGGTGGGGGTGGTGGTGTGGGGGTATAATTATATGAGTAGGGTTGTCCCGTTACACATGCTCGCACTGCCCCCGACCGATCCAATGCGACATCCGAACCACTGTCACCAGTTAGTTGTCTTATCTGTGAAAACGGTTTGACACCAATATGTATGTCTGAACCACGGCAAAGACTTCTTCATTAACACCTACAGGAAGCAAGGGGTTAACATTCAACAGGAGAGATGTAGTGATGTTACCAAAGCATCTGCTAACGACGTCGACCATTTGTTGTCGGATCAAATCAAATATCGGACATTTGAGGAGAAAATGCTCATTGTCTTCGACTTCGCCACATGCACAGAGTGGACTACCTACATTGTGTTTCGTGAATAAGTGCTGGTGCAAACCGCTAGACATCGTGCGTAGCCGTGTGTGATAAATTTGGCCAAGTATGTTGCCAAAGTAGAAGTATGGCATTCGTCTGACAAGATCGGTGTCTAGGTACTTCTTGAAGGCTTCAAGGGAAGTGATATTACGAGCCTCAAGTGGGAGAAGATTCCATTCACTGATAGAAGAATGTAGGAAGGATTCCTTATAGAGAGTTGAATGAAACTGGATCGTTTGCACATTGTCAGCATTACGCAGATTATAACGGGAGTTATCACCAACTACATTAATTAGTAACAAGACCAGTCAGATAATCAGGAGATAGTTGATTGTAAAGAAAGTAACAAGTTTATGTTTGCGCCGCCTGGATGCTAACTTATCCCAGCCAGTTCCTTATAGAGGGCATCGATCGAGACAAACTTTGTGGCAACTGTAACGATTCTGGCGGCTTCTAGTTGGATTTTCTCAAGTTCTTCTTTCTCCCGCAGAGTGCAGTTGTCCCAGACGATATCCGCATACTCAAGAACAGGCCGAATAAAGATGAAGTATACATGTACATCAATTCCAGAGACTTCCTATCTAGATAGAATTTGTGTTTACGAAGAAGATTGATCCGCTTGATCGCTTTAGAGCCAATGTAGTCTGTGTGTGTTTGCCAATTTCCAGCTTTAGAAAAGTGTATGCCTAAGTGTTTGTGCTCAGTTACCTCTTTAATAGGGACATGATTCATGTAAAGCTTCGGATGATGGGTTTCGTTTTCCAGTTAAGAGGAGAGTTTCAGTTTTATCGAGATTAAAAGTGACAAGCAACATGCTTTGACAGCACTTCAGAATCATTTCCATTGGAAATGATTCTGAAGTGCTGTCAAAACATGTTTTTATTGAGAAATACGGCAAGTTATAATGCAACAGCAGACGACAATTGTTGTCAGTAGCGGTCTAAGGGTTAAAATGGTAGCGAAAACACAACGTTATTTCGTCTCAACATGACCCAATGAACATTTAAATTAGTTACTGTCTGTTCCACGTTTTGCTGCCGACGAACGTTTGGCTATTAAACACATTAAATCTAAAAATGATTTCAATGCAAGTAGTTTTTCAACAATAACAAGAAAGTCACTATCCCCAATTTTGTTTTTGATGAAATTCCATCAAACATTTAATTTATTGCGAAAACAATATTCCTATGAGGGTAAAAAGAACTGGGGAGTGACGGTGAGGGTCGAAAAACGACAAAATAACTCCGAACCTGGCTAGATAGCTTGGAAATGATGTATATGTAACTAAGAAAATAAGTTGAATTTTGAAAATCGGTCCACAATTTACAATTCTTTTTTTTAAATCAATGTTTAACCCCCATGTTAAATTCCCAAGGGAAATTATTTTTCGCAATAAAATCAATATTTGATTGAATTTCATCAAATAAAAAAATGAGGACGGTGACTTTTTTTTGTTATTGATGAAAAAATACTTACATTTAAATAGTTTAATACCAAAAGTTCGTCGGCATTAAAACGTGGAACAGACAGTAGATGAAAAACATCGCTTATACCTTTAATAATTGATCAATAGTAACATTTCGAAATATATATAACACATTACACCACTCCCTGACAAACTGCATAAAATGCACTCACGAACCTACGCATGACATGCAAAGTGTACACGCCGAATTCACATGTATGCGCAAGCTGGCGTAACATTTGATGAATACATATGGCGTCTGGATCAAAGTGGCATATTCGTGTCTCAGAATATTTATAACCCCGTCCCGTCGTGGCGACTGCATGGTGCTCCATGATGTAACATACTGTCTGTCTGTTATCCCGTCTGTCGCAAACCTTAGCACCTGTACGGATATACAGTGAACTCTCTCTAAACCGGACACCCTGGGAGGACCCCAGGGTGTCCGGCTTAGAGAGGTTTCACTGTAAATCAGGCATTTTATCATTATGAGCCATACATTGTATTCGTGCACCGAACCATGGAGTTACGAATCGCGAATAATCGAGTATGGCGGTTAATCGTCGCACCCTTAGACTACGGAAACATCTGCAATAACATACATTTAGCACAACAAAAGCAAACAAAACATTTATCAAACTGAAAAGGCGATCAAGCTACCTTGGAACTAGTTTAATTCTTATAAACGATAATTACATTTACATGTATTGCGCATAGGCAGCATATTCTCAATAAATGTAAATCCATCAATTTTGCTGGTACGAACATTTTAGTCGGACGAAGTTTAGTGAAACGGCCCCCTGTGTTACATGAAGTTTTCTGTCCAATCAGTTTATATGACTGCCATTTTTTTATGAAAGTCATTTTGAAAATTGACACCATCTTCAAATATACGATACTACTATCTGATTCAAAGATAAAACTAGTTTTATTATATCATTATAGTAACACTCGATCGACTACGAAACAATTTCCTGTAGTAAAGAGTATAATCTGTTGTTTGAGCTCATGCGATAAAACAACACAACCCAGCTACCTTACTGATTCGTGACTGGAGAAATAATATGGCGTTTTGTCTTTGTGACTAGCCAAGGATTTCACACAGTATGTATGTCTCTGAACTAGCGTAGACACCGATCAGTCTGCGTATTCGCGCAGTCTGATCGGTGTCTACACTAGTTCGCAGTTGAAACGGCAGCTATTCGTTTAAAACAATAATATATAGATCATGATGGTGCACTCTAACTTATCCAGACACTGGACTTTCCCACAGATAAGACACAATTCATGTTTCTCACGCCACAGGCCACATATTTTATCTGTAACCTACAGCTACCAGTTGTCCGTTGTTTCATGGTTGGTTTATGTAAAACAGACTGTCTGGAGTACGCTGTTTGCTTCTTGATCGGCGACGTGTCATTGCGGTAACGTACGTGACTGAAGCTAGCCGCATGATTATTGATCACCGTAGTATTGTGTTTATAAGTGTGGTATTAAAACCATTGTTGATCAATACCACGTGTGCCTGTGGCGAATGCGCGCGAATACTATAATCAGACTACATCATGAATGGATTTACATAGTTTATGATAAACATAGTGAAACTATAACGTGTGGCTGAGACTGAACTCTGACGTTTCTCAGTTGCCATGGACGGGCTTGATTGAGTGGACGTGTTGGGAAATACTAGTCACAGACGAACAATGCCAATGGACGATACCAAATCGAGCATGGACCATATGAGACATGGCGGTCAACAAGAACATATGGACATGGATCCCCATGGCAGCCGCATGAACCACGTGATGCAGGGGTCACACGGTGGTGCTCACCACCATGGTGGGCATAGTGGACATGTATGTATAAGTATCACCCATCTAGCTGTACAGTTGTATATGGATATAATAATTTCAAAACATTTTCCATACATTGTTCCCATTTCTTATCCAAAGACAACGTAGATATCATGATATATGCAGTGACCACCATTTATACGAGACGGTTCAAATGGTTGGTTGTCACAACATATAGATATTCTTCTGTACAGATTTAGAAATATATTTAGAATTTCTCATAAAATTATTTCATCATTTTCAAAGTGGTGCTTCCAAAAGTTGCAATTACAAGAAAATATGGGTATATATTTATTTATGTGACATGGTAATAAAATGTATTGCAAATAAGATAAATATTCAAAATAATAACATTTTTGGGGCAAAAACTGTCTTTTCGTCTTATTTCACCCCCCAAAATCAGTTATTTTCCATAAAACATGAACATCATTTTGGAACATATGTGTGTAAAATTGTATTTTATTCAATAAAATTCTTGGTTTTATGCACTTATAATCTCCATTATTTTTCAAGTTATTTTAATAATAATAATATAAAAGCTGTTATTTTAGCTGATTTCAGTGCCGTTGGTTGCCATTCAAATGCATAGAGGAAATGAAAACAAATGAACCACTTATCTGATTTTCGAAATCTATAGCTCATTGTAAAGATCTCGCCATGCCCTGCATGGATGTACCAGAATTTAATGTATATTTCAACTAGAAAAAAATTACCTAAACCCCCTAATCCTTGTGTTTCTCATGAAAACACATCTTGGTATTTCCTTGGAGACAATTCTAATGACATGCCAAGACATGTTTTAATTTTTATGCAAACTATTCAATTATTGCTGTCTGTTGATGTGTAAACAGTAGTGTGATTTTATTTTACCCAATTAAAATTTTGAAATACACAATTGCTTCAGAAATGATGGAGTGACAATACTCAATTACTAATTTCTTATCTGTGGCCCTGCATTCAATATGTGTTGTTTCGTGTCATACACTGCTAATTACCTATATCAACCATGAAATCGCACCATTTTGTTTGATCGAATTACAAAATGTTTGCGTTATAATATTTTATTTATTCACAGGTGGGAATTGGCTCAAAGAACCTTTCATACCCGGTTTATAATTTCAAGTAGATATATATATACATATATGCATGTATACTATTAGAAACCATAATAAGGCTACAAAAAAATAATGTTTAGATTCTCATCCCCGCCCGTCCCTAATAAAACAGCCCGCCTAAGGGTTTTTTATTTAAAAAAAAAAAAATATATTTTTCTTTTTTTTTTCTTTCTTTTTTGCCCTTTCTTCGCCCTGTAGCCTAAGTAAAATTATAATGCAATGTAGTAACTATTACTTGCAAAACAATTAGCGTTTGCAATACCAGTTATATTTCACTGTATTAAACATTTATTTTGACTGACCAAATTTTTTTCCTGATGAGTCATAGATGTATGTACAATTTGGTTCCGAAATACAAATCTATAAGTAGTATATTTTTCGTAATCTGTTCCATCACTTCCTGTGCATATCTGAGACCCAGCACAAAACTACATGTATGTGATGATTAACCCTTCCTACGCTAGCTGTTGACGGAAATTGCCGTCTGCTGTTTTTATGCCCCACCACGATAGTGGAGGGGGCATTTAGTGTTGGCGTTGTCCGTCCGTCCCGTGTCCCGTCCGTCCCGTCCGTCCGTCCGTCCGTCCGTCCGTCCATCACGAAACTTTAACGCTCGGGTAAATTTGGCCTCATTTATTATCAAAGCGATATGTGGGGCATCCGTGTTCTATGAACACATTTTCTAGTTCATTTTTGCTTTAATTCTTAACAAAAAACTGGTTTTGACTGCACATGAGAATTGTCTCCACTGGAGACGATTCTCATGTGCTGTCAAAACCAGGTTTTTGCCGAGAAATATTGAAAATAAAACATTTCCAGCAGACGACAGAATTTAATTCAGCATAGTAAGAGTTAATGAGTGATTGTAGCTAGCTAGTTATTCCCATTTGCAAATCTATTTATAGAGATCCGGCCCTATGCTGTACTTCAGCGTTTATTTCTTACTGAATAGCACAGAAATTGAGTTTTGCGAACATAGTAGACCCAGATCAGACTGCACATCTGTGCAGTTTGATCTGAGTCTACACTGTTTGCAATAAAATTAATAAGTGTGAATATGGCAAATAATGCAGCCCCGGATCAGATTGTATATATAGGATGACCTGGATCAACACTAGTATAAATCACTATATTGACTCCCTTTCACAACATATCATGCTACATTCTGTCTTTGTACAAGCAATATGGCCCTAAAGTACACAATTTGGACCAGGGGGGCCGTTTCACTAAACTTCGTACGACTAAAATGTTCGTAAGTGCATAATTAGGATAGTCTGTAAATTTCACATTAACAATGTTTTCTTGTAAATAATTATTGGATTTACATTTATTGAGCATAGGCTGCATAATTGCAGCCTATGTTCAATAAATGTAATCCATCAATTGAAATTTCCAGACTTTGCACTTACGAAGATTTTAGTCCTACGAAGTTCAGTGAAACGGGCCCCAGATTTCTATAAATAAATTCAAAGGGAGATAACAGCTACGATCCCTCATTCATCAGTTGATAGATCCTGAAATTAGAACTTAGATCTACATGGAAAATTGGTAAAAAATAATATATGTACACATGATTCATTGTCTAAATGATGAAACCAGAATTAACTGCGTATGTAGACACATTCAGTGGTAAAAAAAAATGAATTATATATGTGGTTATGACTGGAGAAATGGGCATTATTGGTTTTACAACCAATGTAGATCCAATGAAACACCTGTCGTGCTTCGAACACATGTAACAAGCACTATCAGGCTATGAAATACCTGTCGTGCTTCGAACACATGTAACAAGCACTATCAGGCTATGAAATACCAAGATGTGTTTTCATGGAAATAAGAAAATATGCTATATTTGTGGTCTGTTTTTTGTTTTCTGTGGCATGATAAAGATACCACAAATTTTTCATTACTTTTTGATACTCACTACTTCTGGGTTTTTTTAATTGGGTATTTAAACAAATACACAGCCTATCTGGAGCTCTGTAGTCAGCATGTGCAGCACTTGTGATTAATTATGGCTGGTGTGGATCTACATTAGTTGAAAATTTCTCCAGTCACAGACACAATTATATAAAATGAGAATCAATGACAAATTATGCAGATATATTTATATTGCTTTACACGGAAATAAAATGTTATAAACTGTAGTGATATTTTGTCACACAGTGTACATAAGGCACTCCCATGTTGAATTGTGGTTTGCAGTTCCGTTTATAAATCAATTAACATACTTATGCACATGCATTTATATATAACCAGTTTCAAATATTCTTAAAAAAGAAGACTCTTGATCTATTATTGGCAAAGGGTATTCGTTGTTACTTATTTTCTTTTTTTGTAAAAAAGATAGATCTATTTTATTACACTCTTGCGTGTTATTAGAACGGGTTTCGCTGTGAGAGAACACCCGTAATCAACTCCTTACAAATAATACACCATGAAGAGAACACCCGTAATTGTGCTCGTGCTTTCTTGGAAACCACGAGCTACCATGCAAAATGTTTAATTTTATTACAGTCAAAATAAAGTTATTTGAAAACTTGGAGAGAGTCTCGTCTTATCTACAATGTTAATGTGATTTTGAACACATTCCATAAACGTAACACTATGCCAAAATGAACTGTAGCCGATTTCATCAACATTGCAAAGTATACTTTCTAGCAAAGTATACTTTGAGGGAATAATCATTATTTTTCCCGAAATGCATTATTTCATATAGAACTAACGACTGCATATATTTGATGATTAAAAGTATGCAGAATTATTATACTGAATTTATTACATTATCACAGCCATTTTGGCTGTGATAATGTAATAAATTCAGTATAATAAAAATTAATAAATTTATCCTAAAATTGAAAATTTCTCCCTCAAAGTATACTTTGCTAGATAAGTATACTTTGCGATGTTGGTGAAATAGGCTACTGATCATGCAGGCCTCGATAAATTGTTAATTTTCCACTCCTTATATATACAACTGCTGATGAAATTATAAGTTGCAATTTACTGGATGTCACAAAAAAAGACAATACTATTTGACATTTGCTCCAATATTTGTAAAAACATAGTACTTTTTCAATTAATTTTAAATTCTTAGTGGCCAAAATGTAAATTTCCAAAATATTAGTAGCCAACTGGCAATTTTAGTAACCATTTTAACCCTTAGACCGCTACACACAACAATTGTCGTATGCTGTTGCTTTTATATCTTGCCTTATTTCTCAATAAAAAACATGGTTTGACAGCACTTTAGAATCATTTCCAATGGAAATGATTCTAAAGTGCTGTCAAAGCATGTTGAAAATTATTCTAAAGTGCTGTCAAAGCATGTTTTTGATGATAAAAATGGAAAATAGAAAACAAACAGCGAACGACAAAAAATTAAGATAACGGTGTAAGGATTAACCCTTTGAACCCGAAATCCCGCTATAGCGGTTTATGCAAAAACGAGCCGTCTCATCAGGATCTGCACTTTTTGAAGTAATTTTAATATTTTTGAGAACAAAAAATATCCCCTTTTCATAAATAGTTTGAAAACCATTTTGTGACGGTTGGGTTGGTTGCAAAATGAACATATCAAAATCCATTCCAGTTACTTAGGGGTGAAAGGGTTAATGGCTACTGTGGCTACCAGCAGCGCCAACCTAGGCAGTTATAACCATTTCAACACTACAGAAAACAGTATATTGTTTGTTTGTTTGTTTGTTTGTTTGTTTGTTTGTTTGTTTGTTTGTTTGTTTGTTTGTTTGTTTGTTTGTTTGTTTGTTTGTTTGTTTGTTTGTTTGTTTGTTTGTTTGTTTGTTTGTTTGTTGGGGTTTAACGGCCTATCAACAGCTAAGGTCATTTAAGGCCGGGTGGAATGGGTTTAGTACTAAATCCCATATATAAAACGGTATATATATGCTGTGACTGGAGAAATGCTGCTTTTGACATTTGTTGCCAGTTTGGAACTAAAATGACCACAAATTCCATAAGCCTCATTTCTCAGTCACGGCTGCCATGCCACAGTACACAGTAAGCACACATATGTTTTGTGTGTACAAAATATGCCATTTTTATATGTTATTATGTCACGCAAATTTCTATGGGGGCAGCCATTGATCGTGCTACGCCTAAACGGCGAGTATGACCAATAAAATAGTGCCATGTGCCAACTTATCCTATGGCGTTTTGCTTTGTATCTAAAACTCTACATATACCGGTACTATTCTCTATAGTTTTCACAGTTTTGTGCTCAGCTTATCAGTTAAATTCTTGAAGATACCATGCGTATGAATACATGTAGCAGCTAGTATATTTAGGTCTCACGGGACAGTACGGGAGCTAGCATTAAAATGGGGTGGACGATTTTCTATATATTTCAGTGTGTTTTAGAAAGTTAACTTACCCCACATACCGATCAGTTTTTGTGTTGAGATATTGTATTATATTGTAAATCAACCCATTTCAGTCTAGATAAGGATACAATATTTTTGGTTTATATTTTGTTTATTTCTCCGTAAAGGTATATGTTGTTACCACTCATTTGAACCGTCTCATCGAGACGGTTCAAATGAGTGGTAACAATATATACTTTCGAGATGAAATAAAGAAAATAGGATTTTTTCCATTCTACTATAATTGTATCCCGTCTTTAATGGGTTAACAGAACAGTGCTAGCATGCCAGCCTTGTCAGGGATAAAAGGATTACTTCAAAACGGTTTATTCATTTCTATGGTCAATTGAAGTCTGTTGTACACGTCATCTGTTGAGTACATGAACCTTCAGGCTAAGTGATAAGACAAGTATACCGTAGATATGACATATTCATTACCATAATGATCCATAATGAAACTATGGTGGTAAAAAAAAACAGACTTACTGATAAGGTGTTTCACTGACTCAATAGCGGACAGTGTAGACCCCGATCAGACTGCGTGAATGCGCAGCCTGATCTGAGTCTGCACTGTTCGCAAAGGCCACACAGCTTCATTTCTCAAATCACAGCCCTGTGCATGCTGATCTGGGTCTGCACTGTTGGCAAAGGACTAATGCCCAATTTGTCAAATCACATTACTGTGCAGCCTGATCTGGGTCTGCACTGTTCGCAAAGGCCGACAGCTCCATTTGTCAAATCACAGCCCTGTGCATGCTGATCCGGGTCTACACTGTTTGCAAAGGACTAAAGCCCAATTTGTCAAATCACAGCACTGTGCAGCCTGATCTGGTTCTGCACTTGTTCGCAAAGACCGACAGCTCCATTTGTCAAATCACAGCTCTGTACAGGCTGATCTGGGTCTACACTGTTTGCAAAATACAAAAAGGCTAAGCCCAATTTGTCAAATCACAGCCCTGTGCAGGCTGATCTGGGTCTACACTGTTCGCAAAGGCATAAAGCCGCATTTGTTGAATCACAGCCAAACATTTGTTCTTTCTGTTTCTATGAATTTACTTTCATAATAACCATACTGAAACTATGGTGGTCGAAAACGGGTTTATTGACAGGGTGGTTCACTGACTGCATGGCGAACAGTGCAGACCCTGATCAGACTGCGCAAATACGCAGCTTGATAGTGGTATGTACTGATCGCAAAGGCCTAAAGTTCCATTTCCCAAATTGCAGCCCTGTGCAGGCTGATCTGGGTCTACACTCTTTGCCTAAACCCCCATTTATTAAATCACAGTCAATCATGTTTTTATATGTATGGCAGAGCTCCAGTGAAGGTGCGTAATTTGACCAACTTGGGGTGAAATTTTGTTATTTCTTCATCAAAAATGGCAAGTTGGGAGTCCTTTAGAATCGTCTCATTGAGACGATTCTAAAGAACTCGCAACTTGCCATTTTTGATGGAGAAATAAGAAATTTACTCCAAATTACGCACCTTAACTGGATCTCTGTGCATGGTTTCCCTTTCAGCATGCGGCATACTTCAACTTCCGTCTCAACGTAACTCTCCTGTTCGAGAACTGGATACTGGAATCTCGCGCAAGTATGAAATGTTTGCACAAGTATGACACATCACACATGACACACAAGTATGAAACATTCACACAAGTATAAAATGTTGACACAATTATTAAATGTTCACCACAAGCATGAAACATTCGCACAACAGTGAAATGTTTGCACACGTATGAAACATTCACACCAATATGAAATGTTTCTGCAAGTATCAAATGTTTGCACAAGTATGAAATGTTCGTGCAAGTATGAAACATTCAAACAAATATGAAACATTTGTACAAGTGTGAAATGTTAGTACAAGTATGAAACATTCGCACAATTAAGAAATGTTCACACAGTGAAATGTTCGTGCATGTATGGAATGTTCACACAAGTATGGAATGTTCACACAGTGAAATGTATGAAATGCTCATGCAAGTATGAAACATTCACACAAGTATGAACATTCACACAAGTATGAAACATTCACACAAGTATGGAATGTTCACATGTTCACACAATGAAATGTGCATGCAAGTATGAAACATTGCAAGTATGAAATGTTCATGCACGTATGAAACATTCGCACAAGTATGGAATGTTCATGCAAGTATGAAACATTCACACAAGTATGAAACATTTGCACAAGTATGAAACATTCACACACGTATGGAATGTTCACATGTTCACAACAGTGAAATGTTCATGCAAGTATGAAACATTCACACAAGTATGAAACATTCGCACAAGTCTGGAATGTTCACACAGTGAAATGTTTGTGCAAGTATGAAATGTTCATGCAAGTATGAAACATTTGAAAAAAGTATTAAACATCTGCACAAGTATTACATGTTCGCACAAGTAAGAACATTCACACAAATATGAAACATTCACAGAAGTATGGAATGTTCGCACAAGTATGAAATGTTCGCACAAGTATCCGCACAAGTATGAAACATTTGCACAACTGTGAAATGTTCGCACAAATATGAAACATTCATACAGGTATGAAATGTTCACACCAGTATGAAAACATTTGCACAAGTATGTAACATTTGTAACATTTGCACAAGTATGAAATGATCGTACAAGTATGAAATGTTCATGCAAGTATGAAATATTCGCACAAGTATGAAACATGCATACACGTATGAAATAAAAGTATGATATGTTCGCACAAGTATGAAACATTCATACAAGTATGAAATGTTTGCACAAGTATGAAACATTCAAACAAGTATGAAACATTCAAACAAGTATGAAACATTCAAACAAAACAAGTACGAAACATTCAAACAAGTATGTAACATTCAAACAAGTATGACACATTCATGAAACATTCAAACAAGTATGTAACATTCAAACAAGTATGTAACATTCAAACAAGTATGTAACATTCAAACAAGTATGAAACATTCATGAAACATTCAAACAAGTAGGTAACATTCAAACAAGTATGAAACATTCAAACAAGTATGTAACATTCAAACAAGTATGTAACATTCAAACAAGTATGAAACATTCAAACAATAATGTAACATTCAAACAAGTATGAAACATTCATGAAACATTCAAACAAGTATGTAACATGTAACATTCAAACTAGTATGAAACATTCAAACAAGTATATTAAAACATATTCAAACAAATATGAAACAATTATCAAAACAAGTTAAAAAGTATAAACATTCAAACAAGTATGTAACATTCAAACAATTATGTAACATTCAAACAAGTATGTAACATTCAAACAAGTATGAAACATTCATGTAACATTCAAACAAGTATGTAACATTCAAACAAGTATGTAACATTCAAACAAGTATGTAACATTCAAACAAGTATGTAACATTCAGACAAATATGAAACATTATAACAAGTATGTAACATTCAAACAAGTATGTAACATTCAAACAAGTATGTAACATTCAAACAAGTATGAAACATTCATGAAACATTCAAACAAGTATGTAACATTCAAACAAGTATGAAACATTCAAACAAGTATGAAACATTCAAACAAGTATGAAACATTCATACAAGAATGAAACGTTTGCACAAGTATGAAATGTTTGCACACGTATGAAACATTTGTCTCGTATGGTACTGTGCTCTTTATTGCTCATTATAAAAATACCATTACCCTCCCACTTGGTCTTATATTGTACTGTGCAATAAACAACACCGTACAATACAAGACCAAGTGGGTGGGGTAATTGGATTTTTTTCATGGGCATTTTTTTGTGTCACAGGTAAAAGTCTTCCACCTGTGTAGGAGACACAATTACTATTAGAAATTATTTCCCCACAAATGACCCCAGTATCTCAATATGTTTCACCTGGTACCATTAAAAATTAAATAGTTTATATTCTTCATAACTGAAGTGCAACAGCTGTGACATGAAATAAGCTGACAGGCAGTTCTATCTTCATATAAAATCAACTTGGTAATTAAGTCAAGGAGGAAACTGACATTTTCTTTTATGAGTTTAAACGAGGGCACACATCGAGACATTGTAACATGACATTTGTGAAATAAAGACTTGGTAAGAGATATAGTAGAACATCAGAAAAACTTTATTATGCCACTGTATAGTTGTTGTGGTTGGTTGGTGGGGGGTGGGGGGTGCGTCCGTGTGTCCGTCCGTCCATCCATCCGAAATCTGCGTTAAAGTTTATAAATACCTTGTATCTCTGCAGTCCTAAGTCACATTGACTTGAAACTTCATATGCTTATTAGTCATGATCCATATATTCATGCTGTACCCCACTCATGTGGCCCCTTTGCCCAAGGTCAAGGTCAAATGACTTAGAAGTTTGCGTCCGAAATCTGCGTTAAAGTTTTTAAATACCTTATATCTCTGCAGTCCTAAGTCACATTGACTTGAAACTTCATATACTTAATAGTCATCATCCATATATTCATGCTGTATCCCACTCATGCGGCCCCTGTGCCCAAGGTCAAGGTCAAATGACTTAGAAATTTGCGTTCCGAAATCTGCGTTAAAGTTTTTAAATACCTTATATCTCTGCAGTCCTAAGTCACATTGACTTGAAACTTCATATGCTTATTAGTCATCATCCATATATTCATTCTGTGTCCCACTCATGCGGCCCCTGTGCCCCTATGTCAAGGTCAAATGACTTAGAAGTTTGCGTTAAAGTTTCTGTCAAAATTTGCATTAAAGTTTTCACATACCTACTATCTCTGTAACCGTAAGTCAGATTTGCTTGAAACTTTGTATGCTTATTGGGCATCAAACTTCAACTAAATACACGCTGAGACCATCAAATGCCTCGGTGGGCTCGACATGCTGGCCGCGGCCTTCCTCGTTTTCTGTTTCCGTGCGATTATTGGACCACAATACATGTTTTTCCAATCTTCGCGATATTTCACAAATTCACATATGGCCCACACTCTGTGAAAACCAGCCTTAATGGCAACGTCATGAAAGCCGGAAAATGACGTCGCAAAGTTACGCTTAAATTTACCAACGTGACGTCGGATTTTGACACTTGAAAGTTGTCCTATTTATAGCCGTACACTTTACTAATTGTGGCTCACAAATATTTTAATGTTGGATATGCGTGGCAGAATTTTACAGCTGTTTTCATAGTGGTTCAGTTGTCTGTTTTTCGGTTTCCTTCAAGGAAACATGTAGTGATTTTGTCGATTATTTTTATACAAATGGGCATATTGCAAATCATTTTTTATAATATATTATATGGACGACTTGTGAAATGACATTTGAAACTAAATAACCATACGACTGGTATTTTTAGATAACACATCACGAAATCAGTATTATTAATGACATTTGAAACTAAATAACCATACGACCGGTATTTTTAGATAACACATCACAAAATCAGTATTATAAATGACATTTGAAACTAAATAACCATACGACCGGTATTTTTAGATAAAAAAAAAAAAACACATCACGAAATCAGTAATTATAAATGAATTTGAAACTAAATAAACCATCGAACCGGATTTTAGAATACATCACGAAATCAGTATTATAAATGGACATTTGAAACTAAATAACCATACGACCCCTTGTAGTCGGCGTAGATGGAGGCGTCTGCATGTTTCTTAATTTGGGTGAAACCGGAATACTCAAAGAAAACAAACTTATCCTGTCTGGCGACCACCATCAGATATACATGTACTTACAAACTGAGGATCGAACCCGGGGTGCATGTGCGCGCTCTTTACTAATTGTGCTAAACGGTCCCATTCAGATTACGTGGAAGTGTGCCCGCAAACGTTACTTTTATTAACGAAAATGTAAACAGTTGGCTCATTAACTGGGACACGTATTCTGGATAAAAATGGTCACGAATAGAACTGGGCACAGGGCTTAATTCGTTTAGTTTACTGGTTCGCCTGTCAAATGTTTCGAAAATAAACATAATACAATTTGGAAATTTTCAGAAAAATAAGCGTATCGTAGATGTAAAATTATGGTAGAACCAAATATACACGGCTCCTGGCATATCGCATATCACTGGGCCAAACATGTTTTAATATTTAGTGTGTTGGTATTGTGTCACACGCATACTTACTGCGAACATAAGTGTAGCTGCCACAGACGTAGCCTACTGATTTGTATATCTATCTGCTACCACTTACATGTACCTTAGAAAAAATATCACATTGAATCAGCCGTACGATTGCCGTTTGATAACAATGTAATAATATTTAAAATTACCACTTGTATATATGGTTATATGAATGTATAGCAATTTTACTAGTATATTTGCAATAATTGCAGACACTGATCAGACTGCAGATGCACAGGTCTTCAACATTTACACATTTAAGAAGTCTGACTTTGTCAGATCGTTGTTAATTTACTTACTACATGTACATTGTACTAAACAATGTACATCTGCGTGCTTTGTTTCAAACGGCTGTTCTAGTCGGAGGCGTGTAAATAATATAAAGCAAATACACACACATTCCAGATTTGCAGATTAAACGCGTCTAAACAAATGTTGCAGGCCTAAATTCTGAAATAAGTGCAACGTATCTTTCTGACGACACATGTATATGAATCTATTATGGCGATGGTGGCAAATTATGAAGCCACAGATCAGCTAATTATAGATTTAAAATTGATAGTGGTGTGTGTGTTTGTTTTGTTCACTACATGTGCATATCATAGTTTTATTCTGTTCAATGTTTGATTGTATACATATACTAACACTTGTAGATACTCTTAGTGTAACTTATCAGCAAAGTAGTACTGTAGGCTGTTGAGTTGCATTGTACAAACGTCGCCATTTCAATAACGTGATTTTCTCAATGACGTTACGTCTTTTTCCGTGCATGATTCACATGGTGCTACAAAAACTATGAATCATAGTTGCATTTTCTTTTCAGAATATTGTTTTTGAAAGGTGTCCGCATCAGAAAATGTAAAAAATTGAAAATCAAAAATGTTGTCATTAAGGCTGGTTTTCCCAGAGCGCGGCCCATATTCATTCATATTGATAATGGAAATAACCCTATTGAATGTGGGTTTCATCTCTTCAAGATCCAGGGGCCCATTTCACTAAACTTTGTACGACTAAAATGTTCGTAAGTGCAAAATTATGATAATCTGTAAATTTCATATTAACTCTATTTTCTTGTAAACTATAGTTGGATTTACATTTATTGAGCATAGGCTGCATATGCAGCCTATGCTCAATAAATGTAAATCCATAAATGTAAATCTACATACTATTCTAAATCTGCACTTACGATCATTTTAATCGTCGACGATGCTTAGTGAAATGTCCCCCAGGTCACAGGTGCTAAAAATAGATTGTTTATACACATTTCTTTCGTTTCTATGCAATAACTTAACTACATGTGCTGTCTATCCGATTTTCACAATACTTCACATGTACATTCATAATTAATAAACCATGCTAAGATCCTATTGAATATGGGGTTCATCCCCTCAAGGTCAGGGATGCTTGATTGCTGTTTTGTTCTCCTGATGGCTCACCAGGGGCCCGTTTCACTAAACTTCTTACGACTAAAATGTTCGTAAGCGCAAATTTAGGATCGTCTAGAAATTTCAATTGATGGATTTACATTTATTGCAGCCTATGCTCAATACATGTAAATCCAATAATTGTTTACAAGAAAACAGTGTTGATGTGCAATTTACAGACTATCATAATTTTACACTTACGAACATTTTAGTCGTACAAAGTTTAGTGAAACGGCCCCCAGTAGCCTATTTCATCAAACTTACAAAATATACTTATCTAGGAAAGTATACTTTGAGGGAGAAATTTTCAATTTATTGATAAATTGATTAATTTTTATTATACTGAATGTATTACATTATCACAGCCATTTTGGCTGTGATAATGTAATAAATTCAGTATAATAATTCTGCATACTTTTACTCATCGAATATATTAAGCAGTCGTTATAGCTCTATATGAAAAAAAATGCATTTCGGGAAAAATAAACGATTTCTCCCTCAAAGTGTACTTTGCTTGAAAAGTATACTTTGCAATTTTGATGAAATAGGCTACATCAGTGGCATTTTTCTAGTTGTTCTTAACCCTTACTGTACAGTGCGGAATTAAAATTTGTTGCCTGTTGTTTATTTTTATGCCACCGGGTTTCGAAGAAACGGGTGGCATATAGTGTTTGGACCGTCCGTCCGTCTGTCCGTCTGTCCGTCTGTCCGGGCACACATTAGGGTACTTATGGGGTAGGGGGCGTGGCCTAAGACAATAGAAGACAATGGAACTTATTCCGTACCCCGTAAGCCTATTGTGTCTTACGGGGTATTTCCTTTGATTTTTTATATAGCAAGTACCCCCTAAGGTCCGAAATGTAATGTCCCGAACCGTCCGTCCGTCCATCCCCGTCCTCCGTCCGTACCGTCCATCCCCCGTCCTGTCGTCCGTCCGTCCGTCCGTCCGTCACACTTTTCGGTTAACCAATTTGTCACTGTTTCGCAAATATGCTGCAGGTGGCATCCGCGTTCGACAGACGCATTTCTTGTTTATTTTCCTTTTTTCTTATCAAAATTGTAGTTTATTATATCAGTTTCTAATTTGATGGTGTTTGCTATAGTACATGTTGTCATTTTCACAAACTATGAAAAATTACAATTCTGATTTATTTATTTTGTTAACCCCTAAGTACCGTAACCCAAATGGACTGTTCCGTGTTCCTTTTCAGACTATTCCAGTTATCAAGAAGGAATATATTTTTTTTAAAAATCCGAAAATATCCACAGGTGGTGCAGATCCTGGTGAGACGTTTCGTTATGAGCCGGCTCATTTAGATCCACACTGTTTGGCAAACATTATGATAGAGGTTATGTAGTGTCGAGAGGGTTATGAAATGAAGAATTTATTTGAAATCTTCCCGACAGTAAAATGGTGTTAGCCCTTTCAACACCACAGGCCTGTATAGTGGTATTGGCGAACAGTGTAGATCCAGATGAGCTGGCTCGTGATGAGCCGTCTCATCAGGATCTGCACTTTTTGCAAGTAATTTTTGAGAGCAAAAACACCCCTTTCTCATAAATGTACTAGTCTGAAAATCATTTTTTGACGATTGGATTGGTTGCAAAATTAACATATCAGTTACTTAGGGGTGAAAGGGTTAAAGGTTCACATTATTTTCTCCATATTGTAGATTTGTTTATTGCGTGTTTCGTGGCGGTATTACTGGCGCTGGGGTACCAGGGCACGAAATGGCTGCGACAGTACCTGCATAGCCACTTCAGGGACAAACAGTAAGGTTACCACTAACCTTTTACAGTTGAGACACGCCATGTGATTTTTATACCTTCGGACATCTGCGTAATTTCATTAAATGCGTTTACACAATTTACATTATTTTTCATAAATAAAGTAAAAAGTTGACAAAATGTAATTCGGCATGTACTCTGAAAGTTTTGTCAACTTTTGACGCCATTTACGAACGTATTTCATGAAATGTACAAAATCACATGGCATGTCTCATTTGGATTATCCTTTTTGAAATATTTTGTTTTCTTTTGAGACAAATCAATTTATGATCAAAACATACCGGTACTTTCGCTGACAAATAAAGACACTACAGTAAAATGGTGTACCTGGAGAATATAATAGGTAAAAGGCATAAAACGAATATTAATTTCTGCGGATTTTCATTTTTAACTGTAACACATGCTTTTCCAGCACATACACTGTTAAAACATGTTAATCATGGAAAATAAAAAATCTGCGGCATATGACAAAATTTAATTCAGTGTTGTAAGGGTTAATCCACCTACCAATGTTGGTGGCATCCACAGGGAATTAGACAGCAAAAAGTCTATATATCGTCAATCAATGTGAAATGGAACACAATATGTTTCGGAACACCACCGGATATAACGTGTAGCGTGCTTGATTTAACAATTTGTACCGCCGTTTTCGATGGGGGTATTCACCCATAGACATAGTCAAGGTGTATGATCACGTGGTACTAACAACAACAAGTACAGATTCAAAGTACGTATTCTTTTATAGTGTCCTTATTACGTAATGGATTTTGATGAAATATGGCGCATCTAACACGTCTTGTTAAGCTGCATTTGGTGGTCTCTGTATTTTCGCCCAAACTTCTGTCGTTTTTGCGTAGAATCGATTTCCGTGTCTCTGACACGGAAATTGATTCTTTGCAAAAACGACATAATTCTGTACCAAACTCCCTAGACCACCAAATGCAGCTCATGAAGACGCGTTAAATGCTGCGCCATATTTCATCAAAATCCGTTGCATATTAAGGAAAATATCAAATAATACATACTTTGGAGTGGGCGACGTTGTTGTTGTTGTAACCATATGATCATGCACCTTGATAGTATTCTATGTCTATGATTCACCACAGAAAGAAATGTGGCAAATCACCATCCAAAATACGATTTATCATTTGTTTTTGTACATGGGGGTTAACCCTTACTACGCTGAATTAAATGTTGTCGTCTGCTGGAAATGTTTTATTTTCAATATTTCTCGACAAAAACCTGGTTTTGACAGCACATGAGAATTGTCTCCAGTGGAGACGATTCTCATGCAGTGGAGACGATTCTCATGTGCTGTCAAAACCAGTTTTTTGTTAAGAATTAAAGCAAAAATGAAAAACAGCAGACGGCAATTTCCGTCAACAGCGTAGGAAGGGTTAAATATGTCAAAAAAACGTATTACCTTTTGTCATCACACTTATAAGGTCAACTAAACTACCTTTTGTCGCATTAAAACTGTTGACAGCTTTCACAGCTGTATATTGCGGCTGCTGCAGTAAACATTACATTACCTAGTTTCTAGATAGGGTTAAATTCGATCGGTTTGTAAGCTACTCAAGTTAGTTAGTTTTTAAAAATAAATCAACTGGGATGTGTAAAATTTGAGCATACAAAGTTTATGGCATAATGGTGTTTTAAAGTAACATTGTCTGAATAATACATGTATATGCAATATACCACTGATAATGTAAGAAGCAGTGTGGTAAACACAGTTGTAGTCAGCACTAACTAAAAAGAGGAACGTGTATCGGCCGTATTCACATACCAGCATGAACAGGGCAGACACGAATGTAATGAGCAAAGGAAGGATGAAAATAATAGAAACATTTTTAAGACTATAATTATTGTTCTATTTAAATAGACCCATTAACATGTGTAAGGCGATTTGATATCTTGAATAACATCTGCAGTACGAGTATGAATGATTTTGATGGCATTTGGTCTGGTACCCGACTGAATTGAATAGTTTTCCTACTTTATTGATTTATTTTGTTTAAAAATTGCTGTTCCACTGAATGAAGGAAGCACGTGTCTTTAGGTGTTCTGAAACTAATTGAACGAGGCTACCATAGGTAACTGTTGCCCAACCCTGAGAATTAGACACATTTGTTTATGTGAGGCAGGCATTAGACAGTGGATTTCAGAATGTGTGAATTTACTCCCAGGGGCTTGCACCGTGCTAGCCCCTGGGTGGGGCTTAGGATATGCCATGTTCATTGGGGAAAATCATAAATATTTTCTTTAAACATACTTAGAAGTATATGTCGCGACCGTATATGTCTCATGGAGACGGTTAAAATGAGTGGTCACAACATATACTTTCATTGAGAAATAACAATTTTTTTTTAAAAAGTCATACCCGTAAAGGTGTATTCTGCATGTAATGGGTTAATAGGTGCATATGTTTGTAACTTATAATCACCAGGGGCCCGTTTCACTAAACTTTGCACGACTAAATGTTCGTAAATGCATATTTAGAATAGACTGTGAAATTAAATTGATGGATTTACATTTATTGAGCATAGGCTGAATCCAATAATTGTTTACAAAAACACATTGATAATGTGAAATTTACAGACTATCATAAGTTTGCACTTACAAACATTTTAGTCCCAAGACGTTTAGTGAAACAGCCCTCTGATGGCTGTCAGGTACACCTGTCTCGACAACTGAGACTTTTGAGTCATTTGACCTTTATTGCGGGATGGTAAAATGGATACCTGTATTATATAACTTATGAAATCAAGGTGGCCACATATCAGTACATCAGAGATTACAGTACATTGACTGCTGAATTAACTGCCTTGATGTGCACTGACTATAAATTGGTCACCGGCTGGAAAATGTACCGTATCACATTTGTGACCAGCGTAGCCTTGCATGGTCAGTTGGTCAAGGTCATATTAAGGGCAGCATGGATGTGTGGCACTTGTGGACAAGTATGATGTATTGAAATATTGATGTACTCCTTCAATGGGATATTGAAGTTATGACAAAATTGAGAAACTCTGCAAACTTCTTAATCTGACGGACACACAGACGCACGGACAAACAGTCCAAACAATATATGCATCCAGCTCTACCGAGACTGGGGCATAAACATTTAACCCTTTCAACACCACAGGCCTGTATAGTGGTGTTGGCAAACAGTGAAGATCCAGATGAGCCGGCTCGTGACGAGCCGTCTCATCAGGATCCACACTTTTTGCAAGTAATTTTCATATCTTTTTGAGAACAAAAACACGCCCTTTTCATAAATGGACTAGTCTGAAAACCATTTTATAACCATTGGATTGGTTGCAAAATTAACATATCAAATTCTGTTCCAGTTACTTAGGGGTGAAAGGGTTAAATCTCTGAAGTAGCCAATGTCAAACTACCTCTAGCAAAACGATTAGATCCTAATTTGGGACTGTGTGAATCTGAATAGAATAAGCCTATAGTATCACAGGTTGAAGTAACGGACCGAGGTCTATAAATACATTAAATATGCCTAAAAGCATCAATAAATGAAGAAAAAAAAATAAATTATTTCTAAAATTATTTAATTTTTTTTTTTTTCTTCATTTATTGATGCTTTTAGGCATATTTAATGTATTTATAGACCTCGGTCCATTACTTCAACCTGCAGGCCCGAAGCCAGACCTGTTTGAAGGGGGGGGGGTCGTTTCGAAGGCTCAATGGGTCTGAAGTATCTACCTGTTTGAAGGGGGGGTCGTTTCGAAGGCTCAAGGGGTCTGAAGTATCTATGGGGGTCTAAAAAAGTGGACCTGAAGGCTAAAAAAGTGAACCTCGAGGCTGGGCGGGGGGGTCGTCCGACCGCTCCGACCCCCCCTGGCTACGGGCCTGACCTGTGTATAGTATATGTGGCTATGACTGGAGAAATGGGACTTATGGGATTTGTGACCAGTGTACCTCCTGGTGCCTATTTCACCAACATTGCAAAGTATACTTCTCTAGCAAAGTATACTTTGAGGGAGAAATTTTCAATTTAAGGATAAATTTATTAATTTTTATTATACTGAATTTATTACATTATCACAGCCATTTTGGCTGTGATAATGTAATAAATTCAGTATAATAATTCTGCATACTTTTAATCATTAAATATATGCAGTCGGTAGGTCTATATGAAATAATGCATTTTGGGAAAAATAAATGATTACTCCCTCAAAGTATACTTTGCTAGATAAGTATACTTTGCAATTTTGATGAAATTGGCTACTGATCAAACAACACACGCAAATCACCTGATAACAACCTATAATTGCTTGTTTGAAGCATGGCGGGGTTCATTGCAGATGCACAGGCTGATCTGGATCTAAGCCCCTGGGGGCTGTTTCACTAAACTTCGTACGACTAAAGTATTCGTAAGTGCAAAATTATGATCGTCTTTAAATTTCACATTAACAATGTTTTCTTGTAAATAATTATTGAATTTACATTTATTGAGCATAGGCTGCATATGCAGCCTATGCTCAATAAATGTAAATCCATAAATTGACATTTATAGACGCTCTTACATTTGAACTTACAAACATTTTAGTTGTAAGAAGTTTAGTGAAACGGGCCACAGATCTCCATGCAGTCACAGCCACATATATACAATTATTATACCCACTTTTTTGGGAAAAAATGGGTATATTGTTTTCGTCACGAGTGTCCGTCCGTCCGTACGTCCGTACGTCCGTCATGTTTCTTGTAACTTCAAAAACTTTTTCACCTTCATACCTACGCGCCTGATATTTGGTATGTAGCTTCGTTATCATGTGCAGATGCGCAAAGTGAATTCGGATTTTTGATCCGACCCTCCATCATGGATTATCTCCCCCTTTCGGACTCAGAATTTCCCATTTTTTCCTTGTAACTCGAAAAACTTTTTCACCTTCATGCCTACGCGCCTCATATTTGGTATGTACCTTCGTTATCATGTGCAGATGCGCAAAGTGAATTCGGATTTTTGATCCGACCCTCCATCATGGATTATCTCCCCCTTTCGGACTCAGAATTTCCCTATTTTTCATTGTAAGTCGAAAAACTTTCTCACCTTAATACCTACATTTCTGATATTTGATATGTAGCTTCGTTATGATGCGCAAAGTGAATTCGGATTTTTGATCCGACCTTCCATCATGGATTATCTCCCCCTTTCGGACTTAGAATTTCACTATTTTTCCTCGTAGGTCGAAAAACTTTTTCACCTTAATACCTACGCGTCTGATATTTGTTTCGTAGCTTCGTTTTGATGTGCTGATGCGCAAAGTGAATTCGCATTTTTAGCTCACCTGAGCGAAGCTCATGTGAGCTATTGTTACCGCAATGTGTCCGTCGTCCGTCGTCGTCCGTCGTCGTCCGTCGTCCGTGAACATTTTCAAACGTCTTCTCCTTGGTAACCATTGGGTCTATAGTCACCAAACTTCATGGTCATGGTCCTTAGGTAGGGGGATTACAAAATTGTTAAAATGATGTCATTACGTAATCCAAGATGGCCGCCGTCTAAAAATAATACAAATTCTTAAAAAACCGGATTTCGACAAAACTTGGTAGGAATGATCGATGTACAATGCTCTTTCAAAGTTGTTAAAATGGTGACCCCGGGGTCAAAAATGGGCGTGGCCCGTGGCGTCAAATTGGGGTCAAATTTTATTTTTGACCGAATATGGTCATGTTATATATCAAATCGAAGGTATCAATGAGGCGATCACTCTGGTACATTTTTTGTCGAAATCGGATTGTTATGTCATCCAAGATGGCTGCCGAAAGGTCAAAAGGTCGTTCTTTTATTAGAGATTTCAAAATTCTTCTTCACATGAACCGCTTGGCCCATGGTAGCCAAACTTAAAAGTTATAGTCCATGGGTGAAGCCTTTTCAGATTTGTTAAAATGGAGGTCATCGCTAATCCAAGATGGCCACCGTCTAAAAATAGCATAAATTCTTAAAAAATCTTCTTCTCATGAACCGCTAGCCGGATTTCGACGAAACTTGGTAGGAATGATCGATGTACATTGCTCTTTCAAAGTTGTTAAAATGGTGACCCCGGGGTCAAAAATGGGCGTGGCCCGTGGGGTCAAATATTTTATTTTTTGACAAAAATATGGTCATGTTATATATCAAATCGAAGGTATCAATGAGGCGATCACTCTGGTACATTTTTTGTCGAAATCGGATTGTTATGTCATCCAAGATGGCCGCCGAAATGTCAAAAGGTCGTTCTTTTATTAGAAATTTCAAAATTCTTCTTCACATGAACCGCTTGGCCCTTGGTAGCCAAACTTAAAAGTTATGGTCCATGGGTGAAGCCTTTTCAGATTTGTTAAAATGGAGGTCGTTGCTCTGCTCTGGTACATTATTTTATCGAAATTGGATGGTCATGTCATCCAAGAATGACGCCTAAAGGTCAATAGGTCGTTCTTTAGATATTAGAGATTTCAAAATTCTTCTTCACACGAACCGCTTGGCCCATGGTGGCCAAACTTCACAGTTATTGTCCATGGGTGAAACCATTTCAGATTTGTTAAAACGGAGGTCGTCGCTAATCCAAGATGGCCGCCATCTAAAAATAGCACAAATTCTTAAAAAAAATCTTCTTCTCATGAACTGTCAGCCGGATTTCGACGAAACTTGGTAGGAATGATCGACGTAGAATGCTCTTTCAAAGGTGTTAAAATGGTGACCCCGGGGTCAAAAATGGGCGTGGCCCGTGGGTTCAAATTTTATTTTTGCCCGAATATGCTCATGTCATATATCAAATTGAAGGTATCGATGAGGCGATTGCTCTGGTGCAATATTTGTCAGAATCGGATGATTATGTCATCCATAATGGCCTCCAAAATGTCCATTTATTCAAGATTTTGAACGTCTTTTTCTCAGGAAAAGTAGTAAGTTAAGTTAAGATCCTTGGGTGAAGCATTTTCAGATTTGGTAAAATGAGAGTCATCGTTTAATCCCAGATGACCACCATCTAAAAATAGGACAATTTTTTTAAAACACATGAACTCAATGTCACATTCTCCTCTGGTGTTCATGGAGTCAGGTGAGCGAATTATGGCCATCATGGCCCTCTTGTTTATCCGACCCTCCATCATGGATTACCTCCCCCTTTCGGACTTAGCATTTGGGTAAAGTGGGTATATTGCGATGGCGCGCCATCGACTTTTTCTAGTTTCAAATAGTTTAACCCTTAGACCGCTACTCACAACAATTGTCGTCTGCTGTTGCTTTTATATCTTGCCTTATTTCTCAATAAAAACATGGTTTGACAGCACTTTAGAATCATTTCCAATGGAAATGATTCTGAAGTGCTGTCAAAGCATGTTGTAAATTATTCTAAAGTGCTGTCAAAGCATGTTTTTGATGATAAAAATGTAAAATCAACAGCAGACGACAACAAAAATAAGATAGTGGTCTAAGGGTTAAGTTCCCTTTTGTAATCCAGCGACCCAAATGCGATCATGTATCACACATGCTCGTGGTTGTAAAACGTGATGTAGAACAATGTCCCAGTTTGTATAACCGACCTGTACATTCATCTTTATTGTTTAATTGTATATTAATGACGGTGTAATACATCTTCGCAACCAATGTCAAATGTGTAAAGCATAATGCTGCATTTGTGTAGAGGAGCATGGTGTGTGATTTTGCAAGCACGTGCAATGTAATTTAAATTTACTGGCAGTATATTTTTGTGGGAATATAATTTCCATTATGTCGTCCATCTTAACAATTTCGACAGCACAGGCCTGTATAGTGGTATTGGCAAACAGTGTAGATCCAGATGAGCCAGCTCGTGACGAGCCGTCTCATCTTTTGCAAGTAATTTTCATATTTTTAGAGCACAAACAACCCCTTTTCATAACTTGACTAGTCTGAGACTCATTTTGTGACGATTGGATCGGTCCGGAAATTAACATATAAAAATCCATTACAGTTACTTTGGGGTGAAAGGGTTAACCCTTAGACCGCTATCTTATTTTTTTTTTCGTCTGCTGTTTATTTTCTATTTTCCATTTTTATCATCAAAAACATGCTGTGACAGCACTTTAGAATAATTTACAACATGCTTTGACAGAACTTCAGAATCATTTCCATTGGATTGAAAATGATTCTGAAGTACTGTCAAAGCATGTTGTTTTTTTTTAGAAATAAGGCAAGATATAAAAGCAACAGCAGACGACAATTGTTGTGAGTAGCGGTCTAAGGGTTAAACCTAGACTATGTGCAAAATATTTCATTTCCTTAGAATTTCTTTAGAAGATTCATATACCTATGATATTTCCTACTTTCCAGAGACATTGTCAGCAGACTATTGGTGTTTTAGCATACAACATATGCCAGTAACAACCAAAATATTGCCACAACACGTGGTGTCTATGGCTGAGAGTCATTTTTAACCCGTAGAATGTGGGGAACCCAAAATTGTCATCTGCTGTTGTTTCATATTTTTTGACAGCATTTTAGAATCATTTCCATTGGTGCTGTCGAAACATGTTTTGATGAGAAAAATGTTAAAAACAATAAACAGCAGACGACAACATTTAATAAATTTCTCTCCCACAGACAATCAATGAAGAGCAAAGAGCACCTGCTACAAATGTTCCTCTACATGGCAGAGCTACTGGTGAGCTACATCCTCATGTTGATGGTGATGACGTACAACGTCTGGATGTTCGTCGCCACCATTATCAGGTAACTCGATGTGCTGGTAACAAAATGCTCTATCAGGCATTGATGTTCGATTCAATCTGCTGCATTGGGTGGGAAATCCCAAAATCAGAATGGAATATTTACATCAAAATAATCCCCGGCCTTACATGAATGACGTTAGCTGTTGGAAATATATTCAGCCCTGAAATTAGAATAACCTGACCTGGTACCACACCAAGGTCATTTGGCCCCTACCCCTAAAAGTAATAGGATTACGAATAATCATAATTCTCACATAAGGGGTACAACCAGATTCAGCTGTCACATACAAGAATGCCAACGACGTATGTGAGGGCCAAACCAGGTCCCCGGTCGGAATTCCGGTAAGGATGAACCCCGATCGTTAAATTACCCATCGCATGCTCCAACCTGCCACCCACGTGCATTGACCGAACACACGTTGGCTGGTAAAAAAATGCTGTCTCAGTCGTTGATGTTCATACAATGTAACATGGTCAATTCAAAGTTTAAAACTACTTTTGCTAATGATGTGTTGTTTCAACCGTGATGTTATTGATTGATGTTAATGTAATGATACAACAAAGCAAGTCTTGATAAATATTCATGTTATATGTGCTCATTTTGTTTCATCCAACAATGAGTGAATGTTACCTAATGATATAGAGAATAGTAGGTTAGTGCCGTGAATGGAAAAATATATCTGGCAAGGCTCAGGAAACGGGATGGGCGAGGCTCTGCCGAGCACATCCCGTTTCCGTGCCGCGCCAGATATTTTTTCCCATTCACGGCACTAACCTACTATTCTATTTATCCCGTCAACACATATACATGGCTTTAAAATGGAAGGAAATAATCCCAGCAACCGCACATATTCATACGCAGTGAGTAGGTCGTATTGACAGGATATCAAAAATGTTTCACGGCAACGTGTTTCACGGCACATACGCACTGTGTTGACGGGATAAAAATAGAAATCCATGCACTAGACACTAGCCATATACAGTCAAACCTGTGATAAAGACCACCTCCGAATAGCAATCACCTGGCTGTAAAGGCCACAATTTTGTTGTCCAAATGGCACAATTACTATATAAATGACCCTGCGAATAAAGACCACCTGCGAACAAAGGCAAGATTTTTCACTTCCCATGGCTGGCCTTTATTCTCAGGTTTGACTGTATTCCCTTTATACCACCAGGTATTGGATCATCTCTACGTCAATTGCCAACTTCTGCTTGGCTCAGTAACAGTAGGATTCCTACGTACATCCTCGGCTCGCCTGATAAATTTGTTATTCAAAGACACTAACTTGGTATTCTCTTTTTACCAGGGGGCCCGTTTCACTAAACTTTGTACGACTAAAATGTGTGTAAGTGCATATTTAGAATAGACTGTAACATTCAATTGATGGATTTACATTTATTGAGCATAGGCTGCATATGTAGCCTATGCTCAATAAATGTAAATCCAATAATTGTTTACAAGAACACATTGTTAATGTGAAATTTACAGGCTATCACAAGTTTGCACTTACGAACATTTTAGTCGTACAAAGTTTAGTGAAACGGCCACCTGGTATTGAACGTCAATTGCCAACTTCTGCTTGGCGTAGTAACAATAGGAATTCCTATGTGTTTCCTAGGTTCGCATGATAAACTTGATATGCAAAGACACTAGCCTGATATTCTCTTTATACCTGAATCATCTCTATGACGTTGATTTCCAACTTGGGCTTGTCTTGAAAACGATAGGAATTCCTTGGCTTGCCTCGGAATTTTTGACACAATTCCTAGCCTTGCATGATAAACAATAGCCTGGTATTCTCTAATTATGAGATATCGGATCTACAGCATCAATTGCCAACTTTGTTTGCCACCTTCGGCTTGGAGAGGGTAGAAATTCCTCAGCTAGCCTTGGAATTCCTACACATTTCCTCGCCTAGCCTGATGTTCTCTATTTCTCAGCCTCACGCTTGGCTACTTCATCATCGGCCTGCAACAACAACGTCGACAACCGTGTGCCGAGCGCTGCCAGGCTGACTGCCCGAACTTGCCGGACAACCGGAAGGTAGATCTGACCCTGTATGCTGATGTAACACAGCAGGAGCTCATGCCATTGGAAAGCACCGAGGGGCGGGATCAATGTCAAGGTTGTAGCTATAGGGACGACTATGACCTTGACGGGGTGCGAGAAACGGATATATTGACTTGATGGACGATTGCAGCGCCGGTGGATATGAAGTTTTTATGAACAGGGAGCATGATTAATATAACTATCTGAGCATGTGCATAGTTCTTATGCTCAAAATCAGGATGTATGATTCAGCCTCGACCAATCCAACTGTCTGATTTTGAGATAGCAAGTTATAAGTAAGTTTGATTGGTTCTCAGTCTTGACCAATCAAACTGTCGGATTTAGCAAAAGCAAGAAATCAGTAAGTTTGATTGGCTCTCAGACTGGACCAATCAAACTGTCTGATTTTGAGGAAGCAAGAAATCAGTAAGTTTGATTGGTCCTCGGACAATACAACTGCCCGATTTTGTGGAAGCTGTGCTCGGTCTCTACCAATCCAACTGCCCGATTGGGGGTACAATTGTTTTTGCGAACATGCTCAGACAGTTTTACAATAACAGGCCCTGGTTTGAATCTCGTTCTCAAATTGATTAGTTTGATTGGTCGAGCCCTACTTAGCCAATCAAACTGTTTGATTTTGAGTATGTGCTTAAAAAAGTGTGGTAATCACGAACTTTGATCTCAAAGGTCTGATTTAAGCTATCTGCATTTTTTCCTCATAAAAGAATGCGGGTAAACCTATTATGCCTTAACCCTTGGACCGCTATCTTAATGTTCTTGTCGTCTGCTGTTTATTTTCTATTTTCCATTTTTATCATCAAAAACGTGCTTTGACAGCACTTTAGAGAAATGTACAACATGCTTTGACAGCACGTCAGAATCATTTCCATTGGAAATGATTCTGAAGTGCTGTCAAACCATGTTTTTATTGAGAAATAAGGCAAGATATAAAAACAAGGAGAGGACCTCTATATTAGGTAGCAATCTTTCGTTCCAATCCTCTTTGCACTGCTTGTATTCCGAAAAATGATGTACCGGTAATTACTATTTAATAAAATATGTTTATTATAGGAATGAATGGCCTTTTTGTGGCATTTGCGGGAATACTGGACGAAGCGATAAAAAATTACAATTTTCGAAATAAAAAAAAAAAAAAAAAAAAAAAAAAAAAAAAAAAAAATTCTCGAAAATTGTAATTTTTTTTAAGGCCTCGTCCAGTATTCCCGCGACTTTTCCAAGTTTATATTCCCGATAAATTCCACAAAAAGGCCATGTGTTTATTTTCCGTTTTCTTAGGAATTATTTTAACTGCGCCTCACGGTTACGGAAAGTAGTTCGGCGTGGGAGTTTACTGGGATATAAATTTTGGACAGAGACTTGCTACGGGCCAATCAAATGTTAGGGAATTGTGTAAATATTTTTGTGCTGGAATTATACCAAGATATAAAAGCAACAGCAGACAACAATTGTTGTGAATAGCGGTCTAAGGGTTAAAAGGGTTAGGTTATAAATGTGTTCCCAACTATACTATATACATATACATCTCTCTACGTACCATTGATATTTTTATGCCCACTTTCTGAGAGAGAAAAATGGGTATATTCTTTTTATTTAATATTTTCATATTATTTTATTTTGCATGACTGACAACATTCTGCCACACAAACATATGAGACGAGCCATATGATTTTGTACATAAGATTTGTTTTCATGACAAATATTTACAGAAGTTGTGGTACTTTCTGTAAATGATGTATAATTTGGCAAAATTTCTATTCTGAATTTGCTCTGAACATTTCATCAACCTGAACATCATTTACAGAAAATTTCTGAAAATTTGTAAATATTTTTCGTGAGATATCGAACATATTCTGAGGTACGAAATCACATGGCTTTTCTCATATTTAGCAAGTCTATTTGCAGTATCATACTTTTGCAAGTTACAGAATAGCCACCAATGAAAATGCTTGAAACACAAGTTTTATTATTATTTGAAAAATGTTTCATTGAACTTGGGATAAATATGTATTTTACTGGTATTTTAAGTTGCAAGAGGTACTTATGACAGCCCACATGTTCATTTGTTCGGCCCACGGTGGACAAAATGGACGTACTGGAGGCCGTTTCACTAAACTTTATATGACTAAAATGGTTATAAGTGCAAATTTAGGATCGTTTGGAAATTTCAATTGATGGATTTACTTTTATTGAGCATAGTATGCTCAATATACAATTGTTTAGAAGAAAACATTGTTAATGTGCAATCATAATGTTGCACTTACAAACATTTTAGTCGTACAAAGTTTAGTTCAGGTGTTTGCAGCAAATATGTTTGCACAGGCTGATCTGCTATGCTGTTTGTAAAAATCAGGCTGATTTTGTTGGGCAGCTATACATGTGACTGGTGCCATGCTTGCCATGTAGGTTGAAGATGTATGTGGTTGTGATGGGAGAAACGGGGCTTATGAGATTTGTGACCAGTATAGCTCCTGATCAAATAGCACACTCTTGTAGTCTGATCTGGATGTACAAGTCACAGTTACATATTTGACCAAGTAACACAATGATGGTACAAATATGCCAGTTCTGAAGTTGTTATTGTACAGTACTAGTACGACTGATGGTTACAAGTTTTACAAGTGCTATTAATATATATTATGTAGATGGGGAAAATTTTCTCAACCATGTCAAATAAATCATTATACCATTACCTAACTGTAAATTATCAGACACAATTTATTCCGGGAAATACATATCAATATATGGTTTTCCTCAACATTTAGGGTTACCATGGTGGTACAGTAACAATTTACAGTGGAACCTCTCTAAACCAGACACCGTGGGAGGTCCCCAGGGTAGTCAGTTTAGAGGATCCACAGCTGACGTAATTTCAGACGAGATTTCAAATTATCGATGTTTGTCAGACCGCCATGTTAGGTTTGTTCCGTGGTGTTAAAGTTATCTAACGAACAGAACAACAACGCACCTCGGTGTTTTTATTATTGTAATGCATTTTATAAATTCGTTTAAACTGTATTTGAACCTTAGTTCAGTGTAAGATACATTCCCAAATATATCTATAATCGGGCGTTAACTGTTATCGACACCATTTTTATGCCACCAGGTTTCGAAGAAACGGGTGGCATATAGTGTTTGGACCGTCCGTCCATCCGTCCGTCCGGGCACACATTAGGGCACTTATGTGGCTAGCCCCACAGGGTTATGGACTTGTTAAAGGATAGGGTTGGTTACAATTAGCCACCTAAAAAATCGTTTTATGTGGCTAAAAATCGTTTTATGTGGCTAATATTTAACATGTGATAAGCCACATAAGTACCCTAATGTAAGAACGTCCATCCGTCCGTCCGTCCGGGCACACATTAGGGTACTTATGTGGCTAGCCCCACAGGGTTATGGACTTGGTAAAGGATAGGGTTGGTTACAATTAGCCTCCTAAAAAATCGTTTTATGTGGCTAAAAATCGTTTTATGTGGCTAATATTTAACATGTGATAAGCCACATAAGTATAGTACTGTAAGAACGTCCGTCTGTCTGTCCGTCACACTTTTCGGTTAACCACTTTGTCACAGTTTCTCAAATATGCAGCAGGTGGCATCCGCGTTCGACAGACGCATTTCTTGTTTATTTACATACAGATGGTCAGCAGCATATTTGTAGACCGATGTAGCCTGGGCCCGGTTTCCCGCACAACTACATGTTTCAGATCTGGTTAACTCAACACAAATTTTCAGTCTATTGCTCAATTATTTCTTTCTAATATAATGTATAAAATTAAAATTTAGCTCAACCTTTACCGATTTTAAGAAAAGATCTCCTGCAAAAAAAATAAAGCCATAGATGTTATGACTAGTATAGCCACATATCAGTCTCATCTGTGCATATGCGCCGTCTGATCAGAACATACGATGTCCGCCATTTAGTCACTGGGGAATCCTTTCTCGATTACCAACAGGATATGGATCGCCGATCGTACATTTATTGCAGCGATCGTACATTTATTGCAGATATTGTAAGGTCCGGTTTTTTCAGCAGGTGGTCCAAGTACACTTGTAAGCGGGACGATGTCGAGAACATTAGACGTTTCTATTATTTGAATAATGAATGAATGTTTTATCTGAATATGAAAAGCATCAATTAGAATGCATGCTAACATTTATGGCATGTTAATATAAGAAATAGATACGATGGGATGATATTTCAAGGCACATTAGTATCATGTTGGGGACCGTTCGTGACAATCTGTCAAGTCGTGACAAATGCAATACAAAAAATATACAAATAACTGGGATTATATTTCAAGGCAACATGTTGGGGACATTAGAGTAATTAACTTCTGGTATTGTTCGGTGATTATCAAGGATCTCTTGACTTGGGGTCTTGTTATTATTTTATATCTTCCACCCTCTCATTGCTTCGTACTTTGGGACCCTCGCATTTTGAGTTGAGTCTCCAAAAGACAAACTCCCGTAACACTCCCAAAACAAACACAAGTTGGTGGTAGGACAAGCTGATCACAAGCCGTGGTAACAAATGTCTCAAATATGTTACCATAGCCATTTTGTCCATGTGACAGACTTCCAAGCGCTACCCTTGATGGTGGTCTCCCACTAACCGAGTGAGAGACTGCGATGGAGTAGAAATTACATGTAAGCGATACAGGTTTTTGCTCTCACGCTATTCGAGTGACTGTGAACTGTACACAGTGAATAACGCATGGAAGTAAGGGTGCCTGTCATCAGACATGAACACTACCTTTCAGAGCAAACAGTTTTTTATACCCACTTTTTTTAAAAACTAAATGGGTAGATTGTTTTCGTCACGGGTGCCCGTCCGTCTGTCCGTCCGTCACGTTTCTTATAAGAAGTAAAATGTTTTCACCGCAATAGGTAGGGACTTGAAACTTGGTGTGTGCCTTCCTTATGGTGTGTAGATGCTAAGTGAATTTCGATTTTTGATTCATGAATTATCTCCCCCTTTTCAACTTCGCATTTGGGAAACGTGGGTATATTGCGATGGTGTGCCATCGACTGCGGTCAACCAATCAGTAAATCAATATACTTCCGTGTTTTTTTACAATTATAAATTGTTAAAACGCTCAGTAAGCACTTCAAAAAGAAGAAATCCGCATACCTAATTCGCGTACCCGCGCACGCTCATACTTGCTGGTACATGAACTTGCCGGTTTGACTGTTTCGCTTTGCACATTCATGTGTTACCAAAAGACTCAAACTCATCTGTCTTTACAGTCATTATTCAATACCAAACGTGCTTCTAGTTCGAGTATGTCAACTTGCAACCTGTTGTTACTCTATGTGTAACGGTAGATACTGTAACGTCATATAACGTCGCTTGACGTGGCTTTTATGTGACGTCTCTTTTGCTCAAACGACCTGCATAGTGGTGTTGTATAAACTATAATATCTAAATGAATATTGCAGATATCATGATCAAATAAAAAGCGTTCAAATTCATCATACAAATACCATTGTCATAGTAACAAAATGTCATATTGACCAACAATTTCCCGAATACAGGTTTTCGCGCGACGCGGCTCCTATAGTATAAAAATTTAGGGACATTTTCCCTATTTCTCCTGATTATTTCTAAAGTATATATTGTGACCACACATTTGGACTGTCCTGATGCTGCAATAAAGCACAGGCGGAAGACTCGGACCTGTGATCCAAAAAAAATGCCCATTACGAAAAATCCATTACCCCACCCACTTGGTCTCATACAGTACTATCTTCTCTATAAGAGAAGATATGAGACCAAGTGGGTGGGGTAATGGATTTTTTTCTCGGACCTGTAACACAAATAAAAAAATGCACATTACAAAAAATACATTACCCCACCCACTTGGTCTCATACAGTACTATCTTCTTTATACAAAGAAGATAGTACTGTATGAGACCAAGTGGGTGGAATAATGGAGAAATGCCCATTACAAAAAATCCATTACCCCACCCACTTTATAAATGATGATAGTTCTGTACGAGACCAAGTGTGTCACAGGTCCGAGTCTTCCACCTGTGCAATAAAGTTGGTGGTCACAATACAATACTTACATAGAGATCTACAAGAATATGTATGTTTCCATCAAGTCTCAATGAAAAATATCAAACTGTTTACTCTCAGAATGTAACAGGCCAATAATACAATAATACATTCATACATTTAATCGCGTTGATTAGGTTAAGATGGTAACCTGGGACCCAAAAAAAACACACTGTATATTTAGTTCAGTAGGAATTAACTCTTACACCGCTACACACAACAATTGTCGTCTGCTGTTGCTTTTATACCTTGCCTTATTTCTCAATAAAAACATGGTTTGCCAGCACTTCAGAATCATTTCCAATGGAAATGATTCTGAAGTGCTGTCAAAGCATGTTGTATTTTATTTTAATGTGCTGTCAAAGCATGTTTTTGATGACAAAAATGGAAAATAGAAAATAAACAGCAGACAACAAAAAATAGCGGTGTAAGGGTTAAGTATATATGGACCAATTCTCACATTTCTAACTTATCACATCTACGTCTCGCAGATTTGGATTCCGAAAGAAAATGCAATAACTACCATGAATGACAGCGAATGTTGACAAAAGTTGCAGGGCACATGCGGAATGCTATTCCGCATGCTCTGCAATTTGTGTCAACTTTTGCCGATCATTGAAATCAATATCAGAAAATTCTAGCATGTGGCCAGGTAGAAAATGTCATAGCCTGGCCCATATTACACTTGCACTCATTTTGTAAATTTAACCACGCGTAATGAGTGTGATATCCAGAGATGATGATTATTTATTATTAAAAATATGTCGTATTAAACCAACATTGTTCATTTCCATTTTCTTCTCAATGTTTACGAAGACAGCTATTTTACATTTTTAATCATGTGATGTCTTGCAACCAATGAAACACTATAGTCTGTTCCACATATTATTTATGCCGACAAACCTTTGGCAATTTAATACATTAAATCTAAAATTCCCATAGGAAAAACATTTTTCGCAATAAAATCCAAATAAAAAAATGAAAAAGTACTTACATTTACATATTTTTTAGATTGAATGTGTTTAATAGCCAAAACATTGTTGGCAGCAATACCTAGAACAGACAGTAATGGAAGTGGCTCAGCTATGATCCGCAATCTGACAAAACCAGGCTTATCATGTCTGTAGCCAGTGTAGACCAGCCCAGACCATAATATAAATGTGGTCAAGTTCCACACGGTTGACAATTAAGTCAGCAAATCATCATATGAACGATGAATGCAGTGGCGAGTGCATGGGTTGCTGAGGAATTACATTGGTCAGACGGGAAATGTGGCTGTGACTAGAGAAATGGGGCTTATGGGGTCTGTGATCAGTGAAGATCCAGATTAAATAGCATACTCCTGTAGCCGGATACGTATTGCTTGTTAGAAGTATGATGGGTGATTCATTGATAGAATGGCGAACAGTGCAGATCCTGATCAGACTGTGCGAATGCACAGGCTGATCTGGATCTACACTGGTCGCAAAACACATAAGCTCCATTTCTCCTGTCACATCCACATTTAAGGCTGGTTATCTTGGATTGTGACCAAATATTGTACATGTACCTGTCATATACGGGCAACTCTTGACAACTACACACAACATATAAGGACATGCACTTGATGATAAGTCTTGTCATGTTCACAAAGAAACCTACCATGTTCTCTGTAAATTTTGTTGATTCAATATTTTTGTTCGCAAGCTTCATCATTAATGTGCCTGTCTGAAAAAAAATGACCTTATAACATCTATGATATGATCATCGTAACAAGTTCTGCTCGGATCTACACTGGTCGCCTGTCAATTCCTGAAATGTACACCACCGCCTGTGCTAATCTTGCCAGTAGTCGTCAATGTTTTATTTCAAAATACGTGAATATTGTACTTTCAATCTAGCAGCTTGATTGGCTGAGCCTGAGCTATGCTACATCTCAGGCTCAGCCAATGAAACCGCTTGATCTGGGCAAGGTTGACACAGGTGGTTGCGTATGCAACGTTGTTTGTGGGCAAATATATTGGACCGTGACGTGTATTGAGCAAGATGGTCATATATATAGAGAATAGTAGGTTAGTGCCGTGAATGGGAAAAAATATCTTAGGCTTAGGAAACGGGATGGGCGAGTCTCTGCCAAGTACATCCCGTTTCCGTGCCGCGCTAGATATTTTTCCCATTCACGGCACTAACCTACTATTCTATTTATCCTGTCAACACCTACAAATGGCTTTAAAATGCAAAAAAAGATAACCCCAGCCACCGCACATATTCATATGCAGTGATTAGGTCGTATTGACAGGATATCAAAAACTTTTCACGGCACCGTGTTTCACGGCACATACACACTGCGTTGCCGGGATATAAAATCATTGCATATCATGCCATAAGGCCTTTTGTCAGCTGGTCACCCATCTATGATAAATATCCTAATTTTTAACCCTTTCACACTTAATATATATATATTTCAAGGTCTTATATGTGAACTTCGAGACTTCCATTAATGAGTAAAGAGTTTATTTTATTCAAACTCGCTATCCACAAACAATGCAGATGCTGGTGAGATGGCTCTACATTGTTTACGACCATGAATATCTGTCGTGTTCCCTAAACCTTTCAACCCCACAGGCCTCTATCGCAATGTTTGCAAACATTGTAGATCCAGAGGAGCCGGCTCGTAACGAGCCGTCTCCTCAGGATCTGCACTATTTGTGGATATTTTACAGTTTTATAAAATTTCCTCCTTTTCTGATTAATGAAATAGTGGGAAAAATAAAATGGATTATTTCATTTCAGTTACTAGGGGTGAACGGGTTACATATCAACATGACTAAGTCACATTTGTAAGTGAATGAGATAAGACACATTACTCAATGTCACTTTCGATCAGTCACTATCTTGGCATAAGTGTAAACTAAATAGATGCCAAGGACATTCATAATGTATTTGTTTTTGCCGGAGATTTCAAGAATGTGTATCACAAACAGTTAAAACCACAGATTGAAGTAACGGATCGAGGTCTATAAATACATTAAATATGCCTAAAAGCATCAATAAATGAAGAAAAAAAAGCTAAACTTTTTTTTTACCCCCTCCATATAATTCAGTATACTGAATTATATGGAGGGGGGTAAAAAAAATTTAGCTTTTTTTTTATTCATTTATTGATGCTTTTAGGCATATTTAATGTATTTATAGACCTCGGTCCGTTACTTCAACCGTGGTTAAAACATGATGAAGTGTTCAGTCATAAATTTATTTGTGTTTATTAAAGCTGCAAACAATCAATATTCTTTGTGTTTTATAACAAGGCCACTTGTAATGTACCGCTAATAGTAGATCTTCATTCGGAATCTCTCTAAAACGATGTCCTCAGTATTAAGCTTATCAACACCACAGGCCTGTATAGTACTAGTGGTATTGGCAAGTAGTGTAGATCCAGATGAGCCGGCACGTGACGAGCCCTATCAGTAGTCTGTACTTTTTGAAAGTAATTTTCATATTTTCGACAGGACAAATCCCCCTTTTCATAAATGGACTAGTCTGAAAATTATGTTGTGATGATTGGATTGGTTGTGAAACAAAATCCATTCCATTTATCTAGGGGTGAAAGAGTGAAGTACCTCAGTGGGTTTAACCCTTAGACCACTACTCACAACAATTGTCGTCTGCTGTTGCTTTTATATTTTGCCTTATTTCTCAATAAAAACATGGTTTGACAGCACTTCAGAATCATTTCCAATGGAAATGATTCTGAAGTGCTGTCAAAGCATGTTGTACATTATTCTAAAGTGCTGTTACAGCATGTTTTTGATGATAAAAATGGAAAATAGACAGCAGACGACAAAAGAAATAAGATAGCGGTGTAAGGGTTAATATTGGATGGCTTTCCCAGTCAATTATATCAAAGCATACAAACATGCTATGTAGAGCTAATATATCCGAATTACAGTGGAACCTCTGTAAACACGACATCTGGGATCTCCCATATGTTAATAGGTTTTGTTTGTTTGTTTTGTTTGTTTTTTGGGGTTTAACGGCATATCAACAGCTAAGGTCATTTAAGGCCAGGTCAAGTCTGTGGGCCTGTGACCTTGACCTAGGGATCGGGGGGGGGGGGGGGGGTGGTTGGATGGTTATATATTTATCACAGCATGATACTAGAGCCTTAGAGAAATGAATGGGTGAAATATTAAAAATTTTCGATGAAGAAAATAGAAGTTATAACAGATTTCTCTGATGTATGTTAAGTTTTGTAAAAAGACTGTATGTGACCTTTACCTCGGGATCAGCGTGGATTTGCCACAGCATGATAGTAGAGCCTTAGAGAAATGCATGGGTGAAATATTAAGAATTTTTGATGAAGGAAGTAGAAGTTCTAACATATTTCTCTGATGTTAAGTTTAGTGACGGACGGTAGGACAAGCGTACTCCAGTAAACTCATTGCGGGGGTATAAAAATAGCTTTTAAAAGGTTTCTTACCCATAAAGATGCATTTTTATTGTGATAGGTTAAATAGTGGACAGACTATGATGCGCATGCTATGCTGGGTCAAGGCAAGTTGGAAACAAGAGGTTTCGTCCTGCATGCGGTAACCTCGACTTGTAGTGCATATCACTTAACATTTGATTTAACATGGTATGTGTACAGTTATTTACCTTAGGTTTTTGCTAATATGGGATGCACAACTGTGCACATTGTTAACATAAAGAATTTTTTGGCATAATTTATCTTTTATTTTATAGGGAACGAAACTATAAATTTGTATCAGTCTGATAAGGAACACACACGACAGACTATGCATAAGTTATTTAGTATCGTTTCCGCAATTAATTACCGGTAATTTTGCCCCATATGGTAAGATGTAAAGTATGTAGCCGTTTTGGGAGAAATGGGGCTTATGATATGTACGACCAGTGTAGCTCCTGGTCTACTAGTCCACTTCCGCAGCCCGATAAGCGTCTACCGGTATTTTCCTTGTCAAAAGCAAGACATGTGTGTTTCCCCCCCGACTGAATTGCGAACAGTGTAGATCCAGATCAGACTGGGCGGATGCCCAGGCTGATCTGGATCTACACTGGTCGCGAAGGCCATAAGTTCCATTTTTACAATCACAGCCATAATTAAGTAGAATTTTGTCACATCCTGGTTCGGCTATCTTTACTGCCAATCTTGACGAGATCACAACATGTGTCGGTGAAGAATCGTGTTCTAAATCTGGGCCACGCCACGACAAACAGGACCATGTGATGTTTGTCATCATCTTAGTACACAGTTTGATAGATTTATGTAGTGATTGAATGGTGTTTAACGGCCTATCAACAGCTAAGGTCATTTTAGGCCGTCACAAAATCAGAACTGAATATTTACAAAAACAAGAAATGCGTCTGTCGAACGCGGATGCCACCTGCAGCATATTTGAGAAACTGTGACAAATTGGTTAACCGAAAAGTGTGACGGACAGACGGACGGACGGACGGACAGACAGACGGACGGTCCAAACACTATATGCCGCCCGTTTCTTCGAAACCTGGTGGCATAAAAATATATATTCAGCCCTGAAATTAGAATAACCGGACTGCACACATGAAATAAAATTCGACCCGATATGTGCTATTAAAGGAAATTTGATACAGTCTGGTTTGTTCCTTATCTAGGCAAGTTTCAAGGTTGGCTGAATAAAAGGAACAGAATTTGTGCCGCCAGAAATTATCAAATTTGTAACTACAATCTGTTCCACGTTTTGCTGCCAGTATCAGACATCATCAGAGACATTTTCTGGCGAAATAAACATTCATTCACCATTACCCCACGTAATTGGCATTATTATACATTTTATATCAGACTAAATTTCCCACATATCAGGGGCGATAACCGTGTTTCCTTAAAATGTTAACGGACATTACTATTTATTCTCTGTATTTATGTTTTGATGTGCAATTATCATACTTTATAACCTGTCGAAAATATTATTTTTTTCAGGCGACATCCAATTAGTATAAATAATTAAAAAAGATCATGCCTCATTTGCATATGAAAATAGATCGATACCACCGCGCGTCACTATCAGTAAAATACATATTACTAAATGATTATATCTGTATAGCGGGCACTCGTAATTTTTAGACTTGGTGGAATAGTGACACAATTGTTCACTTATTTAATTCATATAAAGAACATTTTGTGCCAACTGAGTGGGCATGTACCTTTAAACACATTAAAACTAAAAAATATTAAATGGTTCATCGATAATTAAAAAGTAGCCCTCCCCAATTTTTTGTAATTTGATGAAATTCCATCAACTATTGATTTTATTGTGAAAAAGTGGGTTGAAAAAAAAAACACGAAAACAAAACGTCAACAAAATGTACAAAAATTTTTTTTTTCTTCATTTTCATACAAACAATTTTGGGGGGAAATTGTGGGCAAAAAGATGGGCAAAAAGATACTATTTCAAGGGGAGAATGGGGCCCAATATCTTTGAATATTTGAGTGAAAAAACGGACGGACAGGGCGAAACCTATAGGGCACCGCCAATTCTCGACGGGGCCCTAATAAATATATATTCAGCCCAGAAATTGGAATAACCTGACCTGGTGCCAGGTCCATACCAGAGCAGTCACTTGGACAATTCTCCTAAAAGTAATAGGATTCATTGAAGGATTAACCTCAAATCCCACCCATTGTTTTTGTAATTAATACAACAATTATTTTGTCAATGGGAGAGGACTCTAAAAGTTCAGAACCCAGTTGTGTTGGTTGCATGCGACACGGATTCTAGTTTGCGATGCATACATGTGTAAAGTATCATCAGCATATTCCAATGGCTTTACAACTTATACTGCAGACAGTCACCTAAAGCAGCAAGGTGAACATTAATTCAATGGGAGATAACTACACAATCCTGTCATCTTTCTTGCCTGTGACACGCCTGTCGGTATGTGTGAATTATTATGACAATATTTCAAGCGGTTGACAGTTAATGGACGTAAATCAACAAGGTACAATTTAGTTGTGACGGATGACAGACATGCAAGTCAGTATAAAAATGTGTATCTAAAACTGGAGTATTTATTCAATGCTTAACCGTTTCAACACTACAGGCCTGTATAGTGGTATCGGCAAATAGTGTAGATCCAGATAAGCCGGCTCGTGACGAGCCGTCTCATCAGGATCTGTACTTTTTGCTAGTAATTTTCATATTTTTGAGAACAAAAACACCCCCTTTTCATAAATGGACTCAACGGAAAATCATTATGCGATGGTTGGGTTGGTTGCAAAATAAACATATCAAAATCCATTGCAGTTACTTTTCTCACCTCCACCACCCTGGGTGGGTGGAGAATTTCGTCGACACCAGTCACATTAGAATTGGTGGAATTTGCTGGTTTGAAGTAAAGTTGTGATGGGACGTCAAACCGACAAACTCGGCCAATTCTAACACCAATGATAATCCAAATAGATCAAACTTAGGCAACCTATTTTTAAGACTCTTATAGAGGGTGTATTCAAAACAAGTCTGTTTTCAGTATTTTAGTATACAGTTTAATAATTCATAATGCAATAGGGCATATTTATTATATAATGTTCATAACAAAGGACTGTACCTTAATAACCGTAAATATTCAGACACCATTTAATTTGGGGAAACAAATAAAAAATATATGGTTTCCCCACAACAGTGAGCGTGCAGTTATTCAGGATGAGTATGACAGTGGTGTAATCACAACAACAATGTATTATAGGAATGAATGGCCTTTTTGTGGAATTTATCGGGGTATAAACTTGGAAAAGTCGCGGGAATACTGGACGAAGGCCGGCCTCGTCCAGTATTACCGCGACTTTTCAAAGTTTATAAATTTCACAAAAAGGCCATTCATTCCTTATAATTCCAGCATTTGGAATAAATTCATAAAGAAAATGTGTTTATTTTCCGTGTTCTTAAGAATTATTTTAACTGCGCCTCACGGTTAAGGAAAGTAGTTCGGCGTGGGAGTTTACTGGGATATAAATTTTGGACAGAGAATTATTTGGATATAATTTGTTTTGGGAAACCCCTATTTAGTCCCAAAGCAAATTGTGTCCGAATATTTAGGGTTAATACGGTATTCGATGTTTAATCAATTAAAACAGGGAAAATTCACTTTCATCACCACAGGCTAATATTAGCAAACATCGTAGATCCAGATGAGCCAGGATCTACAGGGTGAATCAGGATCTACCGTGTTTGCCGGTAGATTTCAAATTTTCTATGTTATTGAAATCGTCCAAAATCAAAATTGTCAATACCGCATATTCACGGATGAACGGGTAAATCACGGAGTGAACTAGAAATATTTCTGTAGAGGTTCACCGAGTGTGGTTTCCATGTCGCGTATCACTTCATGGCACTTCTTCTCTACTTCCTCCGACTCATCTACAACAAAGCAAGGTATAGGGTATGTGATCAAGTGGCTTACACTGCAGTAATAAGGTCTCGGGTAAATCTTATTTTTCATCAAGACACCTGCGGTTTCTTCCTTTTACTGATGACCATGTTCCAGCCATTAACACTACAAGTGACATTGTAGGACACAGTGTTAACTCACAATACTAAATTAAATGTTGTCGTCTGCTGCTCATTTTGTATTGTTCATTATTCTCATCAAAAGCATGGTTTGACAGCACTTTCCATTGAAAATGATTCTAAACTACTGTCAAATCATGTTTTTATTGAGAAAGAAGATAAAATATAAAACAACGGCAGATGAAAATGTTCGTGTCGCGCGTTCTAAGGATTAGACAACATAAAGAATACACATTGTGGCAATTTTGACTCATTGAATGGGTTTTATGTATGATCAACAGCAAGGTCAACGAGCGATGGCAATACACCTGGGCCCGGTTGTTCAAAACACCAGTTAGCTTAATGGACTGTTAAATCCTTAACGGACTGTTAAATCCTTAACTGAATTTAACCATTCAGTTAAGGATTTAACAGTCCGTTAAGCTAAAGGATGTTTTGAACAACCGGGCCCTGTTTATTTTTCATGTAAGATTACTCATGGGAGGTCAAGACTGAGCAAAACCTTCAGCGCACATGCTCAAAATTTGCGAATCAAACTTCCTGATATTAAGTACAAGAACCGTGTACCCATTCATAAACCTATATAACCACAGTTCCTGTAGAATACTACTGTCTCTTTCACGAAACATGCCAAATTTTATGGCTATATGAACAATGCAAAAACAATATTTAAATTTGAGTAAAATTTAAGAATAAGCAGTTTTTATATTTAAACCAATATTGATCTTATTGTGAATTTTTTTTTTCACCATGTTAAATCCCTATAGACATCTTCACAGAGTGGGGATTTTTGTTAAATTTCAGAAATAGTGGACCGACTTTCAAAATTACTGTTTTTACATTGTGATATATCCATAAAATTTGGGCAGGTTTCATGAAACACACCGAAGTAGTGGCATATCCACTGAGAAACCTCTACAAACATGCACCAAGTACAGGTACTGGTATACAGTAGAAGACCATCGCCTTACCTTCCATGAGCTCGGCCAGGAAGGGCACGGTGTCGGGCAGCAGGGGCATGTAATCCTCGCCCAGTTTCTGGTGCAGGGCCGCCAGGGTCTGTAGCGACGCCGTCCGCACCTGCAATGTCACAGATAGGTAATGAGCTTCCCAATTCAAATACATACAGGACTATTTGTCCTAACAATGAGCTTCCCAATTCAAATACACATGTTACTATTTGTCCCATTCAAATACATATGGGACTAGTCCCAAAAGTGAACTTCCCCATTCAAATATACATGTCACTATTTGTCCCATTCAAATATATATGGGACTAGTCCCAAAAGTGAACTTCCCCATTCAAATATACATGTCACTATTTGTCCCACTCAAATACATATGGGACTAGTCCCAAAAGTGAACTTCCCCATTCAAATATACATGTCACTATTTGTGCAATTCAAATATATATGGGACTATCCACAAAAGGGAACTTCTCCATTCAAATATGTATGTGACTATTTGTCCCAAACGCGAGCTTGCACATTCAAAAACAATTTGAGAATAGTTTTCCCAAAAGAGAGCTTCCCCATTCATATACGTATGGAACTGTTCAAGCCAAATGCGTAATGAACCATACCCGGTGAAGAGCCATTTTGATGAGCAGGCCAGACTATATCAAATTCACACAGGTCACTTAGCCCTATCTCTTTTAAGTCGTCTTTAATGACAAGCAGGTGCTACCAGATACAGCGCGACACAAATGTGAAGTGTAAGTCGCAAAATAATGACTGTGACTGAAGAAATGAGACTTGTGAATTTTGCGACCAGTGTAGATCCAGATCAGCCTGTGCATCCGCACAGTCTGATCAGGATCTGCACTGTTTGCAATTCAATCAATAAATCACCTGTCATGCTCCTAAGTTCTAACAAGCATTACAGATCGTTATCAGGCTACACGAGTGTTGTGCTATTTGATTGTGGAGCTACACTGGTCACAAATCCCATAAGCCACATTTCTCCAGTCGCAGCCACATATTAGAAATGTTGCTGTGACCTCACCTGTGGGTCGGAGCTGCGTGTTTTGAGACAGACTTGGTAGTTGAGGGACTTCCACAGGGAGTCGTCCTGGGCTGCCACGGCCAGCTGGACAATACAGGGTGTCAGGTGGACCGACACCCGCTCTCCATACATCTTCGCACTGCCCTGGGGGTTCTCCAGCTGAAAGTGAACAGTATTGTCTGTTTGTTTATGAGTGTTTAACGGCCTATCAACAGCTAAGGTCATGTAAGGCCTGGCAAACGGGTTCTCCAAAATATGAAAATTACTTGCAAAAAGTGCAGGTCCTAATGAGATGTCTCGTCACGAGCCAGCTCATCTGGATGTACACTTTTTGCCAATACCACAATACAGGCCTGTGGTGTTAAAAGAGTTATTGTCCCAGCAACAGCTAAGATCATATACAGTGGGGTCAGCGTGTAAGTGCACACACGAACGAACACGACAGGTTGGAACCAACCTGTCGTGTTCGTTCGTGAGTGTACTTACACGCTGACCGCACTGTAATTCGTGTATAAAAAAAATGTAAATATTTTTCTGCATTTTTTTCTCATTTCGCATCAAAAGTGTATGTTGTTACCACTCAGTTGAACCGTCTCGGCGAGACGGTTCAACTGAGTGGTAACAACATACACTTTGAGTGGGTAGCGAACCAACCTGTCGTGTTCGTTTGTGTGTGCACTTACACGCCGACTCCACCGTAGAGACGGGACCACAGTTTAAAGTCTCATCCAACGGAAATATTAATTTTTGTAAGCATATTTCACGCCTAGCGGGATGATTGAACTCGCAACCTTCGGCATTGAAGTCCAATGCCATACCCCTAGGCCCCAGCCCATACCTCCTACGTGGTGGCGTTAACACATGAAATTATTTTGATGGTCTAGAAGGGCGTAGGTGTCGTTATATAGAGAATATGAGTCTAGTGTCATTTGATATCAAGTTTATCGGGGCAAGGCTCGGAAACGCTTGCCAAGGAAGTTCTACTGTTTCCGAGCCGAGCGAGTTGCCAATATATAGATGTTCAGAAAGGTTGATAATCTGGGCAAGATTAACACAGGCGATTGTGTATGATCTCACCTGTGCTGATAGGAAGGTTATAACATGAAGTTATATTGATGGTCTAAAAGGTTGGAAATGTCGTTAGAATATCTACGACCCTATAATCATAACCAGTAATTTGTTGTTTCCTAATTTTGTTCTCGTATGTATTCTCAGTTATATTTTTTATTAAGGAAAAATGTATAATTTATTTTATGAAAATTCAGACAAAATAAATTTTTCCCTGAATATTTAGGCAAATGTCCAATTGGGAATACAATATTGACTGTTAAAGAGGAGTTGTGTTAGAGAAGTAACCATTCACAGAGGGACTATCATATATATATATATATATATACACAGGGTGGTTCAAAATATATGTCCCCACTTTAACTCTTTGCATGCTAGAGGCGAAAATATCCGCCAAACAAATTAGGACTACATGTATATGTTTTATTTCTCTCTGTAAATATGTCTTGGAATTTCATTAGAATTGAGTCCTCAGGACTCAATTCTAATGAAATTCCAAGACATATTCATGATATTTACAAGGAGAAATAAAAGAAAATATGATGAATTTTTGTCTGCTAGTTTTGAACTATTTATAGCCCACAAGTTTCCCAGAATGCAAAGAGTTAAGAACTATTATAAACAAGAAGGCAAGAACGATTATTATGAATTATATATGATAATAAAATATAAGTATTCACCATTTTTTCCAGTATATAATATTCAAGAAACACATCAATTATATAGTTTCTACAGGCTGTTCAAAATGTATCGCCATTTGTTGCGTAATGCCAACGTCGGTCTTTGGAAACGCCGATTGTTACACATACTGCATTACACCTGTGTGCACATCGCATTCTTCATTTCTGAACTGCTGGATGCCCCCAATTGTTTTTGAGTTGCTGATGGAATTAAATTTTCTCTTTGTTTCTAAATTATACACATATACATTTAGACAATAACTTCTTCAGATCTGGGGGCGTTTCACTAAACTTTGTACGACTAAAATGTTCGTAAGTGCAACATTATGATATCCTGTAAATTTCCCATTAATAATAACATTTTCTTGTAAACAATTATTGGATTTACATTTATTGAGCATATGCAGCCTATGCTCAATAAATGTAAATCCATCAATTGAAATTTCCAGAGGATCCTAAATTTGCACTTACGAACATTTTAGTCGTACAAAGTTTAGTTAAACGGCCCCCTGGTGTATGAGGGGGTTAATCAAGTGTTTACAAGACCACGGCAGTTTTAGCGAAAATATTGACAATCTGCTTGTGAAGTGCATCTGCAGCTGTTTATATCTATATACACACATGCATGCAGTTTGGTTCTGATGAAACAATACCTAAGATATCTCTTATCTCATCATCTGTTCGACTACGGTGTTCAGTGACTGTCATAATATACCATAATAATCATGACACCCCTAAATGATGGGTTACTAAATGCATTCATCTTAGCCATTTTCCAAAGAAACACCGCACAAGTAACAAAGTACTGCTTAGCTACACATGTACATGTAGTTCGCTCTGTAATAATTCCAGCACAAAAATATTTACACAATTCCCTAACATTTGATTGGTCCGTAGCAAGTCTTAAGAAAACGGAAAATAAACACATTTTATTGATGAATTTATTTAAAATGCTGGAATTATAAGGGATGAATGGCCTTTTTGTGGAATTTATCGGGGATATAAACTTGGAAAAGTCGCAGGAATACTGGACGAGGCCTTCCGGCCTTCGTCCAGTATTCCCGCGACTTTTCCAAGTTTATACCCCGATAAATTCCACAAAAAGGCCATTCATTCCTATAATAACTTTGTATTGTAGACATACTGGGCTCGGTTGCTCAAAACCTCTGTTAGCTTAACAGACTGTTAAATCCTTAGCAATGCTAAGGATTTAACAGTCTTTTAAGCTAACAGAAGAATTGAGCACATTTCAACATTCATTTTACAATTTGGAACAAATTTTCAGAAACTTCATTTTGAGAAGTCGGTGATATCATACATTCCACATTATGACGTCATATGCGAAAAGTAGTGACATCATTAGTTTGAATATATAATGAACAAAATGTTACTACATACTACATTATAAAAAACTTTATTTTCAAAGATTATCTTGCTAATAAGACTAATTAAAGTGGGGAAATATATTTTTAACCACCCTGTATATATTGTTTAACTCTTTGCATGCTAGCGGCGAAAATATCCGCCAAACGAATTAGGAGTATATGTTTTATTTCTCACTGTTTAAATATGTCTTGAAATTTCATTAGAATTGTGTCCTCGGGTCTAATGAAATTCCAAGACATATTCATGACATTTATAAGGAGAAATAAAAGAAAATACAAGAAACGAGGCAAAGCCACGAAGGCCAGGTTTTTTCCAAGCATGGACAATTGGATAACATAATTATACCCACTTTCTGTAGACTAGATGGCCGTGGCCTGCATGTCGCGCCTTGGGGCGAGGCATGGACACTAAAAAAATAGATATAGTAGATGGAAAAACTTTAACAAAAAAACTTTAACCGGACACACGGACGAACGGACGGACGTATGCCAAAATGCCGACGATATCGCGCTTTCCGCAAGCAGGTGTGACAATGATGATAAACACCCATGTGAAGTATCAAGGTATTGGGTGAAGCAGTTGCAGAGTTATAGTACACGAAAAAACTTTAACAAAAAAATTCAAAGTAATTTGAACTTGACATAGGGCACAGGATCGCGCTTTCCGCAAGCAGGTGCGACAATGATGATAAACACCCATGTGAAGTATCAAGGTATTGGGTAAAGCAGTTGCAGAGATATAGTACACGAAAAAAATTTAACAAAAAAATTCAAAGTAATTTGACCTTGACATTGGGCACAGGATCGCGCTTTCCGCAAGCAGGTGCAACAATGATGATAAACACCCATGTGAAGTATCAAGGTATTGGGTGAAGCAGTTGCAGAGATATAGTACACAAAAAAACTTTAACAAAAAAATTCAAAGTAATTTGACCTTGACATTGGGCACAGGATCGCGCTTTCCGCAAGCAGGTGCGACAATGATGATAAACACCCATGTGAAGTATCAAGGTATTGGGTGAAGCAGTTGCAGAGATATAGTACACGAAAAAACTTTAACAAAAAATTCAAAGTAATTTGACCTTGACATTGGGCACAGGATCGCGCTTTCCGCAAGCAGGTGCGGACAATGATGATAAACACCCATGTGAAGTATCAAGGTATTGGGTGAAGCAGTTGCAGAGATATAGTACACGAAAAACTTTAACAAAAAAATTCAAAGTAATTTGACCTTGCATTGGGCACAGGATCGCGCTTTCCGCAAGCAGGTGCGACAATGATGATAAACACCCATGTGAAGTATCAAGGTATTGTGAAGCAGTTGCAGAGATATAGTACACTAAAAAAACTTTAACAAAAAAATTCAAAGTAATTTGACCTTGACATTGGGCACAGGGGCCGCACGGTTGGGGGTTAGAATGAAAATATGGATGATGATAAACACCCATGTGAAGTTTCAAGGTAATGGGCGAAGCAGTTGCAGAGATATAGTATAACAAAAAAGTTTTAACCAAATAACTCTAAACCAGACGTACGTTAAAAAGTTAACGTTGAAAATGGCTAAGTCAATTACATAGAAATAATAGGTGAAGGTAAAAAAATGGTCACATGTTGGATAGTTGTATGTGGTAGGCACCCCTTGGTTATGAAGCTGTGAAAGTTTGGTGGTCCTAGGTGGTACAGTACCAAAGAAATGAACTTAAACACGAAAACTTAACATTGTAAACGCGAAAATTAACATTGAAAATGGGCTAAGTCGACTGCACGGAAAAAATGGGTTAAGTTAAAAAAAAAAAAGAAAAAAAAATAACATGTTGGATAGTGATATGTGGTGGGTACCCCTTGATTATGAAGCTGTGAAAGTTTGGTGGTCCTAGGTGGTACAGTACCAAAGAAATGGACTTAAACACGAAAACTTAACATTGTAAACGCGAAAACTTAACATTGAAAATGGCTAAGTCGACTACACGGAAAAAATGGGTCAAGTTAAAAAAAAAGTAACATGTTGGATAGTGATGTGGTGGGCACCCCTTGATTATGAAGCTGTGAAATGTTTGGTGGTCCTAGGTGGTACAGTAACAAAGAAATGGACTCAAACACGAAAACTTAACATTGATTGTGGACGCCAGTCCGCCGCCGCCGCCGCCCACCGCCGCCCACCCGCCCCCCCCCGCCCACGCCGCTTTCTGCAACCCGGCTCGCCAATCCAATAGCCTGGATTTTTTTTCAAAAAACCTGGCTAATAATGAATTGTCATCTGCTATTTTTGAACTATTTATAGCCCACAAATTTCCCAGCATGCAAAGAGTTAATTTAAATCACGTTGTGTGAGCACGAACCTGATCAACGAGAGGCTGGAGGAGGGTGTCAAAGCGCTCCTTGGTGACGAAGCCCTCGGTGTCGTACAGGAAGCACTTGTAGAGACACGAGAGTATGTGCAACAGCAGCTTGTGCGACTTACGCCGCTTCTTCATGTCCGTGGGGAAGTACTTCTTCTCTGCAAACACACACACAATGTATTTATATCACACACTATGATACAAGACTTCATCACGAGAGAAAGGGCATCCAAGTAAATATTCAAGTTTGCTGATCTGTCTGATCCTTGTATTTGAGCCTTGTAGAAAATACTTAATATATTTTAGTGACCCTTTCTACCCCACAGGCAATAAAGCCATTAAGTGCAAACACTGTAGATCCAGAGCCGGCTCATCAGGATATATAGTGTTTGTCATAATTTTTCCGACTTTGCAAAAATACCCCATTTCTGATTTATATTGGAATAGTCCACAGGTTATCACAGTTCAGTCAATGTCAGATATTTAGGGATGAAAGGGTTAAACAATATACAATGTTCTACTAACAGAAGATGGGCTACATGCTTTAACACAATTAGTTACAGACTTTTCCAGGTTCTATTTACTTTTAAAGCAATTTACCGTAAATTAATTTTTTATCGAGAGACAATTTAAGGTACAAGTTACCATTAGTGACAATTAGACTAACCAGCCATGTCTTCTATATTATATTTAACTTTCAGTTTACATTATCTGACGTTCATCATTTATTTTGTAAAGATCATAATGCTGTCTAAGTGATCATGTGAACTTTGTAACCAGTGTAGGCAGGGGCGGATCTGGAGGGGGGGGGGGGTTCATCCCTGTTCAGCCACAGAGTTTACATAGATAACAGTTTACCACCAGTTGGAGCTAGCTACGGACGGTACGGGAGTAGATTGCACGAGTTACCTTCGCAACTAGACACCCCCCCGTTCCCCAAATGCTGGATCCGCCCCTGGTAGGGTATGCTGAATGCCATTCAATTACAGTCTACACTTGTTTACTCAAATTCCAAGGGCCAGAGGAAAATATTTTGAGTTCATGAAACTTTGAGTTGATGAGTTACTAATACGAAAACATGTACTTGGCACCATGAATTTGACAGTTACAAGTTTACAATGTTAGCAAACAAATTAGATTCTAATCTACCATACAAATGTGAAAGAACCTACATTGCAAATATCATAAGGGCCCTTATCTCAGTCGAGGGCCCACATAAAAATCTTTGTACATACTTGTCTTACTGCGGTTGTTCAGGTCGAGTATTTTGGCTGCGTGGTTGATGAACTGGGCAGCAAACAGTGTGAACAGGCATCGTAACTTCTCCGCAAGGCTGCCAGTAGATGACACTAATGTTAATACACGCACATGTATGATTCTTCGGTCCGAACTGGTTTACATATTGCAGTATATTCCATCGGAAAACAACTCATTTCAAGGCTATGGATGAAATCACGTTGCAGATAGGTAAATAGGTAAATGGATAAATAGAGAAGTTTCCATTTGATAAGAATTTTGAAACAAGTCGGGCAAAATTTATGCACCGAGGCTCTGGTGAGATGCATAAAATTGCCGAGTAGTTTCATAAATCTCAGAGCAAATGGAAGCGAGTACGAGATTCATGATTTCACCTCTCCAAAGAGCAGAAAACTGGAAGATAGACAATGTAGTTTCAGTGAGCAGACGCCATTGTCTATTTTCGTATCTTGAAAATCTCCACAGAAACTAGTTTTAAAACTACCTATGACAATGCTATAAATATGCTATATTTTAGCTTCCTGTTTATAAACCATCAGGGCCCGGTTGCTCAAAACCTGTTAGCTTAACAGACTGTTAAATCCTTAGCAATGCTAAGGATTTAACAGTCTGTTAAGCTAACAGAAGCTTTGAGCAACCAGGCCCTGGATGTTAAAACATCATTAATTTGTAGCGCCATTAGGAACGACATTTGGAATGCCTTCATTTTGTTCATCTGGCATGACGTTAGCGCATAATACGAATACTTAACTAGAAATGGACGCTTGTCGACAAGCGCATGTGTATCCCCCTCCCCAGATACACAAGTAGTTTGAAAAAAGGGTGTTCGAGTTATGCTCCGGAGACAAAATCAGTGACGGAAAAAACAAAGGGAGATAACTAAAAAATTAGTGATGCAAGAGTTGTCATTCTTGCGTGACACACCTTTAGGGTTGTGGTCTATGCATGTGTGAAGTTTCATGAAAATATTCCAAAGGGTGTTCGAGTTATGCTCCAGACACGAAATCAGTGCACGAAACAACAAAGGGAGATAACTAAGAAATTAACGACGCAAGAGTTGTCATTCTTACGTGCGACACACCTTTGGGTCGTCTTCTATGCATGTGTGAAGTTTAATAAACTAGAAAATGTGTTCATAGAACACGGATGTCCCACATATCGCTTTGATAATAAATGAGGCCAAATTCCAAGTCAAAAATTTTTCTTTTACCTGAGAGTTAAAGTTTTTGAAGCACCAAGTATGTGACCTTGACCCTGGGCTTGGCGGGGGCAGGACAAACGTGGATTTGGCACAGGGCAGTAGAGGACCATTAGAGCAATAGTGGGAGCCAGAATGTAATTTTCGTTTAAATTTCTTGTTAAAAGCAAACTTTCACTTGTTTTGAGTTGTTTATAATAAGAATATTTAGAAAAAATAGGGTGGCAATTTTTTCAAATCCAATATGGCGTCCAAATTCAAGATGGCCACCAACACTGTAAATGGAGACTTATAATAATACATATATAATAATGTTTCGGTTCAAACTTATTTATTTAGCACAATTAACATACATACTTATACATATTGACCAGAAAACACTCATTTTAAACTATAATCAGACCATTTTTAGTTTCAAAATGGCCGCTTGAAACAAATAAAAGCAGTGTTTCACCTATAAAAACACTGATTTTTTAAAAGAAAATACATTACATCGACATAAATTGTGATACAAAAATACTGTCTCATTAATCTTTTAGTTTTTCTTTTACAACTTATTTCTTAGATGCTCAGAAAAGTTAGATAATCACACATGTAACTCAGCTAACCGTGTATTGCATGACATATTTCTGTCACATACATGTATAGAGTCTGGAGTTACTGTTATGCAAAATAGACACACATTGTATGCAGTACGAGCAGTAAACTTGTGAGATATTTGTAATTTCATGTGAGCCATTGTATTTGCTTTACCTGTACATTCATATAGTCGATTGAGCAACAAATGGACATATGCGCATTATATGGTCATATAAACGCAGGTCATTTTGCTTCTAAATTGGCGACATAATCAAACAACCTAAATATGTCACAAGTTTGTCACTCGGATCGCTGACAGTGTCTTTAATCATAACTAACGAACTCACGAACTGTGTGTCAGTAGTAACTGTATTATTGCAGCCATAATCAACACACCCGCATAGTTCAGTACATGGAATAGTGTTTCTCCGACAACTACATTTGTGTCTGTAGCCACGTTTGCAGCAACATTTAATCAACTTTAGTATGGCATCAGGGGCTGGCGGATTCAGACACCAAACAGGTACGAACATCGAAGTAGCTTCATCAAAGTTCCAACCACATTCAGTGGCAGATGGGAGGCTTGGGTTGCTTTCGCCAGCTTTTCTCCAAATCATTGCAATGTGATGGGCCCGACGAACGTGTATTGTTAGCGAACCTGTTGTTGGTGGTAGACTCCTTCAGCAGCACGGTTTGAATACAGATACCAAAGAAGCTCGTTTACTTTGGTGTAGGTTGTCAATCGATACAGGAGACACACACATCGTTCCAGCTGGGATAATATTTCTGGCGATGGGTCTACGACTCCAAGTGTGGCCAATGCGCCCAGAATCTTATTGTCGCACGACATGAAGACTTTAACACACACCTCTTTGGATCTACCGGCAAATCTGCCAGACATATCAGATCCTGTGAATGCATGGAAACCTACTATTGCTGATGCACGGCAATGCTTCTTTCCTCTGAGGACCCATTCCTGTGAGAAAGTATGTAGCCAACGGCAGGTCTGGATACATTTGTATCAGTAACACGAATACATCAGTGTCTGGAGAATCAATTACCAGTTCTGCCGTGTTGTTAATGGTCATGGCGTGCAGTAAGAGCAATGTGTCTGCTTCTTCCTGACTGTGACTGGTCAATGAGGTAGGCACATCAATGTTTCCTTTGCTTTCTGTTCCCGCTGTTACAATAAATTAATTTATTTAGTCTGTTATCTGGACTGTTGCTGTGATTGAGGCACTTGTTCGCTAGATACTCTGTCAGCTCTGCTTTGGTGTTAGTGTTCCTTCTGTTAAACTTCTTTTCTAAGCAAAATTATAAATGTCTACATTGTCATCATCTACGACGAATGTGTCTCCATGTTCGCTGGATAATTTTGTTGCATTATTCATTATTCGAGAGAGCTTCCCACCTGCTATTTCAGGTGCTGCATTTTTAGGTCGTTATTGCCAGCGTTTGTAGTCGTTTGCAAACTCTTGAAGTAGCCATGACAGCTCCGGGACAAGAAGGAAGAATGTATCCAGTCTTTTTTTCATTTTGTGTTATACCCACAATACCCCCAATGACCTTGAGTGTGCGGTTCTCTTGTTCAATTCCATGGTCAGGTGCTATAGATGTGAACCCAGCAAGACCTTTTGTCACACAAAAATTTCCTTTCATCAACTCTTCCCATAGCTCTGGGTGCTCTTTTTCTGTTCCTTGCATTGTTGAGATATACACCGGGAGCAATCGGGCATAGTTCAAATGATCATGAGCGAAGAAGTACTGCGTACTTTCCATGTGTAGCAGTAAATCCCGTTGCCTGGTGCTTCTGACAAACAGGAGGATTGTCTCAAATTGTCTCATGTAACTGAGGACAAACTGCTGAATTTTGTTTGCATTACCTTCAAATTTCTCCAACAGTTGGATGGTATTTCTTGATTCAAACATCGTCATTACCTTTGTAACAGTATCCTTTAGTTCATTACCTTTGTAACAGTATCCTTTAGTTCATTACCAGTTCATTACATTTGTAACAGTATCCTTTAGTTCATTACCTTTGTAACAGTATCCTTTAGTTCATTACCTTTGTAACAGTATCCTTTAGTTCATTACATTTGTAACAGTATCCTTTAGTTCATTACATTTGTAACAGTATCCTTTAGTTCATTACATTTGTAACAGTATCCTTTAGTTCATTACCTTTGTAACAGTATCCTTTAGTTCATTACCTTGTAACAGTATCCTTTAGTTCATTACATTTGTAACAGTATCCTTTAGTTCATTACCTTTGTTAGTTCATTACCTTTGTAACAGTATCCTTTAGTTCATTACCTTTGTAACAGTATCCTTTAGTTCATTACCTTTGTAACAGTATCCTTTAGTTCATTACCTTTGTAACAGTATCCTTTAGTTCATTACATTTGTAACAGTATCCTTTAGTTCATTACATTTGTAACAGTATCCTTTAGTTCATTACCTTTGTAACATTATCCTTTAGTTCATTACATTTGTAACAGTATCCTTTAGTTCATTACCTTTGTAACAGTATCCTTTAGTTCATTACATTTGTCTATACTCTTAGTTATATCATTATGATATGCTGCACCAAGATGGCCCGACACTTCTTTCAATAATTCCTTCTCATCTGGTTCTGTTGTGAGAAAATTTTGGAAGTACAAACAGTACAGCGCAATCAGTGTAACAGTGTGCACGCCAGTGCTCGATACATGTTTCCCATTTATAATTTGGGTCATGTTGTAGGTGAATAGAGAACTGATTTTGAAGAACGGTCAATTTCAATCGGTGGAGCTACTTGTGGTTTGTCTGGAGATACAGTCTGATATACAGCTATTGCCGTTCCATGCAGAGTGTCCATGCCAGAAGGGGTTGATTCCAAGAAATCAATGTTGTCCAATGCGAACCAGACGAATGTGTCTTTTAACTAACCACGATGGATGACAAATCCCACCGATGGAGTCACTTTGCTTCAGGACAGCATTTGCAATAGTCTTTTCAATTTCCATAACTTTGTTATAAGTGACAGCTAAATTTAGTTTTGCTAATTGTTCTACAATTGTCCTGGATCGTGTACGTTTGTGCACGTCTAAAGCTAAACAGACAGTAAGTGGAGTTTCGGTTCGTTGTTGGAATGAGCTGTCAATGCTCGTTGGTTTATACGACACCTGACGATCTGATTTGTAAGAACTGACAATGTGTTGTGCCAGCACAGAGGCACTTTGATTTACAACTTTATAGGCGTTTTTTTTAAATAACATGGCGACCATATGATTTGGGTGTGTGTAGAGGGCTGCTATTAAACTCCTTAATTAATGCACTTTTCTCTGTCTGGCCGCTCGCCTAATAATATCGGGCCAATGTCACGTTTATGATTACTTTGTATGGAATCAAGCAATCCAATTGGCCGAAACTGAGTCTATGTCACACCCAGCTATGTCACACCCAACCAAACCAATATTCAATGATGTAGATCTTGTCAGAAAGGTTTTTAGTCACAGGCCCATGTTGTCGTTTGTACTGGGAATTCTCGGTTTGCAAATTACATGCACTCGGGCACTTAGATAGAACCGGACATCAGAACAAGTTTTGATGAATTCAATGGTCAAAAGCAATAACATGTTCTAGAATATTTAATAAATTGATTTGATATGCTAGTCAATGCGTAAATACCCAATTTCGTTGTTTTGGGGCATATGAAAGTATTTTTGCAAATATTATGCCGATTGTGTGTTATATTTAAACCGGATAAACATGTAATAAGCCCTATTTTGCCACAGTATTACCCACGTATCAATTTGAATGACATTTATTAATGTCATAATCACTTTTTAATATGGTAAAGTAACAAAACCAAGTTTGAATACGTAAAATATCCAAAAAATATTGTTTATAATTTGCGTATTGGTGTTATGGCGGCCATTTTGAATTTGGCGGCCATTTTGAACTGGAAAAAATTGCCACCCTATTTTTTCTGAAAGCTTAATTGATCGAAATCATGAATCAAGCGAGAGTTTGCTTTTAACAAACAATTTAAACGAAACTTTTTTTAACGACAATCATGCTTCCACTACAATGCATATATGAAATATGAAGCTGATCCGTGAAAGAAAACAGAAATTATAAGATATTTACCTGAGCGTAAAGTTTTTGAAGCACTAAGTATGTGATGTTAACCCTGGGCTTGGCGGGGGCGGGGGCGGGACGAACGTGGATTTGGCACAGGGCGGTAGAGGACCATTAGAGCAACGCATATATGAACTAGAAATGTGGCCTGTCGGCACACGAATGCCCCCGCTGGCAGCCAAAGAAAACGAGGCATATTTGATTATAAGCCATTTACCCGAGCGTTAAGGTTTCGAACGCACCAAGTCTGTGACCTTGACCCTGGGCTTAGCGGGGGCGGGACGAATGTGGATTTGTCACAGGGCAGTAGAGGACCATTGGAGCAATGCGTGTGTGAAATGTGAAGCAGATCCGAGCAAGGAAACAGAAATTATAAGCCATTTACCCAGTGTTAAGGTTTTGAAAGCACCAAGTCTGTGACCTTGACCCTGGGCTTAGCGGGGTCGGGACGAATGTGGATTTGTCACAGGGCGGTAGAGGACCATTGGAGCAATGCGTGTGTGAAATGTGAAGCAGATCCGAGCAAGGAAACAGAAATTATAAGCCATTTACCCAGCGTTAAGGTTTCGAAAGCACCAAGTCTGTGACCTTGACCCTGGGCTTAGGGGGGCGGGACGAATGTGGATTTGTCACAGGGCGGTAGAGGACCATTGGAGCAATGCTGTGTGAAATGTGAAGCAGATCCGAGCAAGGAAACAAAATTATAAGCCATTTACCCAGCGTTAAGGTTTCGAAAGCACCAAGTCTGTGACCTTGACCCTGGGCTTAGCGGGGGCGGGACGAATGTGGATTTGTCACAGGGCGGTAGAGGACCATTGGAGCAATGCGTGTGTGAAATGTGAAGCAGATCCGAGCAAGGAAACAGAAATTATAAGCCATTTACCCAGCGTTAAGGTTTAGAAAGCACCAAGTCTGTGACCTTGACCCTGGGCTTAGCGGGGGCGGGACGAATGTGGATTTGTCACAGGGCGGTAGAGGACCATTAGAGCAATGCGTGTGTGAAATGTGAAGCAGATCGTCGAGCAAGGAAACAGAAATTATAAGCCATTTACCCAACGTTAAGGTTTCGAAAGCACAAGTCTGTGACCTTGACCCTGGGCTTAGCGGGGGGCGGGACGAATGTGGATTTGTCACAGGGCGGTAGAGGACCATTGGAGCAATGCGTGTGTGAAATGTGAAGCAGATTCGAGCAAGGAAACAGAAATAATAAGCCATTTACCCAGCGTTAAGGTTTCGAAAGCACCAAGTCTGTGACCTTGACCCTGGGCTTAGCGGGGGCGGGACGAATATGGATTTGTCACAGGGCGGTAGAGGACCATTGGAGCAATGCGTGTGTGAAATGTGAAGCAGATCCGAGCAAGGAAACAGAAATTATAAGCCATTTACCCAGCGTTAAGGTTTCGGGACGTACGTACGGACGCACGTACGGACGCCGGTAACACTATATGCCCCCCTCACCATTCGGTGGCGGGGGCATAATAAGCCATTTACCCAGCGTTAAGGTTTCGAAAGCACCAAGTCTGTGACCTTGACCCTGGGCTTGCTGGGGGGGCGGGTACGAATGTGGATTTGTCACAGGGCGGTTAGAGGACCATTGGAGCAATGTGTGTGTGAAATGTGAAGCAGATGCCGAGCAAGGAAACAGAAATTATAAGCCATTTACCCAGCGTTAAGGTTTCGAAAGCACCAAGTCTGTGACCTTGACCCTGGGCTTAGCGGGGGCGGGACGAATGTGGATTTGTCACAGGGCGGTAGAGGACCATTGGAGCAATGCGTGTGTGAAATGTGAAGCAGATCCGAGCAAGGAAACAGAAATTATAAGCCATTTACCCAGCGTTAAGGTTTTGAAAGCACCAAGTCTGTGACCTTGACCCTGGGCTTAGCGGGGGTCGGGACGAATGTGGATTTGCACAGGGCGGTAGAGGACCATTGGAGCAATGCGTGTGTGAAATGTTGAAGCAGATCCGAGCAAGGAAACAGAAATTATAAGCCATTTACCCAGCGTTAAGGTTGGATTCGAACGCACAAGTCTGTGACCTTGACCTGGGCTTAGCGGGGGCGGGACGAATGTGGATTTGTCACAGGGCGGTAGAGGACCATTGGAGCAATGCATGTGTGAAATGTGAAGCAGATCCGAGCAAGGAAAAAGAAATTATAAGCCATTTACCCAGCGTTAAGGTTTCAAAAGCACCAAGTCTGTGACCTTGACCCTGGGCTTAGCGGGGGCGGGACGAATGTGGATTTGTCACAGGGCGGTAGAGGACCATTGGAGCAATGCGTGTGTGAAATGTGCAGCAGATCCGAGCAAGGAAACAGAAATTATAAGCCATTTACCCAGCGTTAAGGTTTCAAAAGCACCAAGTCTGTGACCTTGACCCTGGGCTTAGCGGGGGCAGGACGAATGTGGATTTGTCACAGGGCGGTAGAGGACCATTGGAGCAATGCGTGTGTGAAATGTGAAGCAGATCCGAGCAAGGAAACAGTAAATTATAAGCCATTTACCCAGCGTTAAGGTTTCGAAAGCACCAAGTCTGTGACCTTGACCCTGGGCTTAGCGGGGGCGGGACGAATGTGGATTTGTCACAGGGCGGTAGAGGACCATTGGAGCAATGCGTGTGTGAAATGTGAAGCAGATCCGAGCAAGGAAACAGAAATTATAAGCCATTTACCCAGCGTTAAGGTTTCGGGACGTACGTACGTACGTACGTACGTACGTACGTACGTACGGACGCCGGTAACACTATATGCCCCCCTCACCATTCGGTGGCGGGGGCATAAATATGAAGTTGATCTGTGAATGGAAAGAAAAATTATAAGATATTTACCTGAGCGTGAAAGTTTTTGAAGCACCAAGTATGCTAGACCCTGGGATTGGCGGGGCAGGACGAACGTGGATTTGGCACAGGGCGGTAGAGGACCATTAGAGCAATGCGTATATGAAATATGAAGATGATCCATGAAAGAAAACAGAAAGTATAAGATATTTACCCGAGCGTTAAAGTTTTTGAAGCACCAAGTATGTGACCTTGACCCTGGGCTTGGCAGGGGCAGAACGAACGTGGATTTGGCACAGGGCGGTAGAGGACCATTAGAGCAATGTGTATATAAATATGAAGCTGATCCGTGAAAGAAAACAGAAATTATAAGATATTAACCCGAGCGTTAAAGGTTTTGAAGCACCAAGTATGTGACCTTCACCCTGGGCTTGCCGGGGGCAGGACGAACGTGGATTTGGCACAGGGCAGTAGTGAACCATCAGAGCAATGTGTATATGAAATATGAAGCAGATCGGTCGAAGGATGAAGAAATTATGAGACATTTACCCGAGTGTTAAAGTTTTGTGACGGACGGACGGACGGAGGACGGGACGCACGTTCCTACGAATGAATACTTGTTGGGTTTTTACTGTATAAAAATACCCAACAAGAGTACCCAACACTATCCTAACCCTACCCAATAAGATCCCGTACGCTTACAACAAGTACCCATTCGTGTGTGCGGACGGACGGACGGACAAGGGTAACACTAAATGCCCCCTCCACTATCGTGGTGGGGCATAAAAATATATTCCAAAGGGTGTTCGAGTTTGATGCTGGATACAAAATCAGAGCACGAAACAACAAAGGGAGATAAGTAAACAAGAATTCCGCGGGGAATCAGATGCCTCGTCTTGTCCCGCCGTTGTCCCGCCTTGACCTCGAGCCTGGGCCCGAAAGCAATTTTCACTGGCCCGAACATATTATACAATTATTGACTAGTGAGCCATAGAATATCAGATTATATTCTATGGCTCACTAGTCAATAATTGTTTTATTATATGATAATAGTCTGTATATAGCACTTACGACCTTATGCTACTAGACAAAAATTGAAAAAGAATTTGAAAAAAAAAAATGAAAAAATAATAATGCCTGCTACTGGAGCCCAGAATTTTTTTTTAATAGTCCTATATTTATCTACATATATCTGCACAGGTCCACATAATGCCACAATATTTTCAACACAGTTTACGGAAATGTAATATACAAAAAAAAAATTAATAATAATGCTCGCTACTGGAGCCCAGAATTTTTGTTAATAGTTACGGAAATGTAATAATGTACCTGTATAAATTACCTGTAATAAGTTAGTGGTCAGTTAAAAAATTGAAAAAGAATGTAAAAAAAAAAATGCAAAAAAAAAATTAAATTTAAAAAAAAAATAAAAGAATAATGCTCCCTACTGGAGCCCACAATGTTTTTTAATAGTCCTATATTTATCTACATATCATATATATACAGGTCCACATATTGCCACAATATTTTCAACACAGTTTACGGAAATGTAATATAATCATTTACCTGTATAAATTACCTGTAAGTGGTCAGTGGTCAGTTGCACATGCTAGCACATGCACAGGTTTATAGTCTGTATATAGCACTTACGACCTTATGCTACTAGACAAAAATTGAAAAATAATTTGAAAAAAAAAAATGGGAAAAAAAAAGAAGAAAAAAAAAAAAAAAAACAAAAAAAAAGAAAAAATGAAAAAAAAAAAAAATGGAAAAAAAATGTTTCAAAATAATAATGCTTGCTACTGGAGCCTAGATTTTTTTTTAATAGTCCTATATTTATCTACATATATCTGCACAGGTCCACATAATGCCACAATATTTTCAACACAGTACCCAATGTAGTAATTTACCTGTATAAATTACCTGTGGTCAGCAATGGTCAAGCACTGGACATTTGCACATGCAAGCCCATGCTAGCACATGGTTCTCCCAGTCTCTATTGTTCTCTCTACAGGTAAGGTGTACAGAGCACACGAGAAAAGGTGTACAGAGCAGACGAGCAAAACGGGTCTTCATGCATTATTGTCCAGTTTGTAGAGTGCGCAAAACAAAAAAAAAAGGGAGATAACTGAAAAATTAGCTACGCAAGAGTTGTCATTCTTGTGCGCGACACACCTCCGGGTCGTGGTCTATGCATGTGTGAAGTTTCATGAAAATATTCCAAAGGGTGGTCGAGTTATGCTACCGGACAGGAAATCAGTGCGCAAAAACAAAAAAGGGAAAGGGAGATAACTAAAAAAATAGCTATGCAAGAGTTGTCATTCTTGTGCGCGACACACCTTCGGGTCGTGGTCTATGCATGTGTGAAGTTTCATGAAAATATTCCAAAGGGTGGTGGAGTTATGCTCCAGACACGAAATCAGTCCGAGAAACAAAAAAGGGAGATAACTAAAAAATTAGCTATGCAAGAGTGTTCATTCTTGTGCGCGACACACCTTCGGGTCGTGGTCTATGCATGTGTGAAGTTTCATGAAAATATTCCAAAGGGTGTTCGAGTTATGCTCCGGACAAGAAGTGTCTGCGGCGGACGCGGACGCGGCGCGCTGTAAAATTCATAGTATCCCCCGACGGAGTCCGGGGGATACAATTATGGTGAGGCAGTGAGCAATTCGAATTCACTGCAGGTGTATAACGAGATAATGACTTTATAGATCGGATCGATAGTCTCTAGCACCAACAACATCTGTCCACACACAAAATCACATTTTTTTTTAGATTTTAATATGACTGGAGCCAGGCCATGATATACTCTCCAAGCCTGCATGTGTGTGACTGCCGACATCACCAGTGACCTAAAGTGAAAGGGTTTAAAGTGAAAGGGTTTAAAGGTACATGCCCACTCAGTAGGTACAAACTATTCTTTATAGGAATTAAATCAGATAGTTTTGAATATTCTGTAGATATGACATTTACTGGCAAAATAAACATTCATTCACCATTACGCCAAGTATTGATTGGCATTATTCTACATATTATATCAGACGTAGATTGCCACACTGATATCAGGGGCGATAACAGTGTTTCCTTAAAATGTTAACGGACAGTACTATTTATTCTCTGTATTTAAGTTTTGATGTGCAATGATCATACTTTATAATCTGTTGAAAAGATTATTTTTTCAGGCGACGCATTTAATTAGCATAAATAATCAACAAATATCAGTCCTCATTTGCATATGAAAATAGCCCGATACCAACGTGTATCACTATCAGTAAAAACTAGATTGGTCAGTAAGAGAGGCTTACGGAATACCCCCCGCGTGGGCCCAGGTACCCCTAAAATATGTACAAATTTCCAAGTGTGTGGGCTTGTGAGGGGCGTTTATTAGCCAGTAAAAAAGAAAAAAAAAAAAGAAAAAAAAAAAAGAAAAAAAAAAAAAAAATAAAAAAATTACCAAGGACCGTCAATTTCAAACACAAATAAGGATTTAAGGATTATTTGTGTTTGAAATTGGCGGTCATTGGTAAAATTATTAGCTTTATTTTTTTTTAGTAGGGGGGGGGGGGGGGGGGGCGTTTATTAGCCAGTAAAAAAAAAAATTACCAAGGACCGTCAATTTCAAACACAAATAAGGATTTAAGGATTATTTGTGTTTGAAATTGGCGGTCATTGGTAAATTTTTTTACTTTTATTAGCCAGTAAAAAAAAACAACAAAAAAACCCAAGGACCGCCAATTTCAAATACAAATTAGGGGATAACCATGCTTTGTTTTTCGATTTGGAGCGGTATGTGGGAGGTTTTATGGTCTGTGAATCAGTTTTACGGCGACGCGTCAGCGGAGCCGTAAAACTGATTCACAGACCATAAAACCTCACACATACCGCTCCAAATCAAAAAACAAAGCATGGTTATCCCCATTCTAATGCACCTAGTATGCTCACCGCTTTCTATAAACGTCGTAGCATATCACGAACAGTGATCTTTTTCATTACGTCAGCAGGTTGTTGTCGTCATATCGATAACCGCCTCACACCAAATGAATTTGAAGAAATTTTTAACTCCGCCGAAGAATATTCCCATTTCAAATAGAGATTAACGGGACTTTTTCTAAGACATCTATACATTTATTCAACTGTAATGTTTATATTAACTATTGTATTGCTTTTGTATGTGTAGTTGCAACAGTTATTTGCTTTTATTCATTTAAAGAAATGCCAACAATTCTGCATTGGGTTCGTGTGATTTTACAAAGGAAATGTCAGCAACAACTTGTGTCAACAGGCCTAGGATTTCCCTGGATTTACGCCTAATTCAGGTGAATACCCATCTGCAATACAGTTTATAATGTATAGTCATGTATGTGCACATTGGAATTCGTAAAGTTATAGGCTGGTACTGGCATATTGAGTTTGCATTTGAGCACTTTATTAAATTCTTCTGCATTTTGGGCGGGTGGGGTAATATTTTTATGAATTTGTTGAAGGGCCATCACACTGAAGCCACGTTTGTCAGCCGTTGGTAGATTCTCTTTTCCGCTTTGGGTTGTACATGTCAATATGGCCGAATGGATAACCGGAAATGTACCGAAATTAATTTGGAAATATTTGCATTCCCCGCCGCGCTGGTCATTGTTTACAAAAGCGCGTAGGGTTACATAAATATGTCAAGTTGTAAAACACAGGCTGGTAAAACGGAGATTTTATATGCTGTGATTTTTCATATTTTATAGGCTCTGATTTCAATTGATCAATCAGATGCGTGCTTTCTAGTTTCGGTGCATTATGCATTAGAATAAGGATTTAAGGATTATTTGTGCTTGAAATTGGCGGTCACTGGTAAAAAAAAAAAAAAAAATTATTTTTATTTGAGGGGGGGGTGGGGGGGGGGGGGGGGGGGGGGGGGGGGGGGGGGGGGGAGGGGGGGGGGGGGGGGGGGGGGGGGGGGGGGGGGGGGGGGGGGGGGGGGGGGGGGGGGCGTTTATTAGGAGGGGGCGTTAAGCTGAGGTTATACGGTATGTATGTGACGTTGACCTCGAGATCAGCGGGGATTTGTCACAGCATATGAAATATTAAGTATTTTCAATGAAAGAAATAGAAGTTATAACATATTTCTCTGATGTTAAGTTTTGTAAAGAGACTAAGTATGTGACCTTGACCTTGGGATCAGCGGGGGTTGGACACTCGTAGATTTGTGACAGCATGATAGTACAACCTTAGAGGAATGCACAAGTGAAATAATAAGAATTTTAATTTTCAATGAAGGAAATAGAAGTTATAACTTATTTCTCTGATGTTAAGTTTTGTAAAGAGTATTTGACCTTGACATTGGGATCAGCGGGGGTTGGACGGTCATGGATTTTGCACAGCATGGTAGTAGAGCCTTACAGGAATGCATGTGTGAAATATTAAGCATTTTAGATGAAGGAAATAGAAGTCATAACAATATTTCTCTGATGTTAAGTTTTGTAAAGAGACTAAGTATTTGACCTTGACCTTGGTATCAGCGGGGGTTGGATGGTCGTGGATTTGGCACAGCATGGTAGTAGAGCCTTACAGGAATGCATGTGTGAAATATTAAGCATTTTAGATGAAGGAAATAGAAGTTATAACAATATTTCTCTGATGTTAAGTTTTGTAAAGAGACTAAGTATTTGACCTTGACCTTGGGATCTGCGGGGGTTGGACGGTCGTGGATTTGGCACAGCATGGTAGTAGAGCCTTACAGGAATGCATGTGTGAAATATTAAGCATTTTAGATGAAGGAAATAGAAGTTATAACAATATTTCTCTGATGTTAAGTTTACGGACTAAGTAATTGACCTTGACCTTGGGATCTGCGGGGGTTGGACGGTCGTGGATTTGGCACAGCATGGTAGTAGAGCCTTACAGGAATGCATGTGTGAAATATCAAGCATTTTAGATAAGAATGAAGGACATAGAAGATTATATCAATATACTCATTGATGATTAAGTTTATCCGGACGGACGGACGGACGGGACGGACGGGACGGACGGACGGACGGACAACCTGACTCCAGTATACCCCCCCACAACTCATTGCGGGGGTGTATAATAAACATTACTAAATGATTATATCTGTATAGTGGGCACTTGTAATTTTTAGAACTGGTGGAATAGGGACACAATTATACACTTACTAAATTTAAATTCCTATAAAAAACATTTTGTGCCTTCTGAGTGGGCATGTACCTTTAACGTCGCAGCAATAGCTAAGTTCATATAGAGACGGGACCACAGTTTAAAGTCCCTTCAGTGAAATGAACTCACAACCTCTGGATTGGAAGTCAGGTGTTCTAACCCCTAGGCCACAACCCATCCCTGTGCAATTGCTTAATAAGCAATGAAAACCACAGAACCATGATCAGTATAGACGATATTACTGATTGCATGGGCTGATAATGTTAAAGGGGGCCCTTTCACTAAACTTCGTATGACTAAAAATGTTTGTAAGTGCGAATTTAGGATCGTCTGGGAATTTCAATTGGTGGATTTACATTTATTGAGCTGCTCAATAAATGTAAATCCAATAATTCTTTACAAGAAAACAATGTTAGGGTGGAATTTACAGACTATCATAATTTTAGTCTTACAAAGTTTAGTGAAACGGACCCCTGGTGTTATGACACGTGCTATAATTTTTATGAAATGGTATACAGCACGGCATAACCATGTTTTCTGTGATAATTCTAAATATTGTTTCTGTTTTTTGCAAAGATGCATATGATGTGACTAACCATTTGAACATCTCAACAAGACGGCTCTTACGAGTGGTTACAGCATATTCTTTTGTGGAGAAAAGTAGGACTGTGAACCAGTATTCCACATGAAAAGAGCATTTATTTATTTAATTGTGTTTTAACAATTAACAACCTGTCAACAGCTAAGGTCAGTTTATGTGGGATTAATGGGGGTCAAATCCCATATTTCACCTGCTCAATCATTCGTTTTTCAAATAAATATGGTAGACTTGAACTTGATGTTGTTAACCGGTTCTTTTCATGCTGAGGATATATGATGTTTGCGGAAAATACTAAATATTTTCCTTCTATGCGCTCAGAAGTATATGTCGCGAACACCATTTGAACCGTCTCACTGAGACGGTTCAAATGAGTGGTCACAACATATACTTTCATTGAGAAATAACAAAAATAAAATATTTAATAAATTTCATACCCGTAAAGGAATGGGTTAAGAAACAAATTGGTTTATATAGGATTTCCAAGACACCCTGTTTCGGCTGTACCTACCATTCTCCCAGTCTGTAAAACACAAGAATCCTGTCTTTCTGTTCCTCGTCTACAGTCGCCCACTCATACAACTGCAATTGTCACATCATCAATGTGTAAGAAAAACGTCGCGCATATCTTTGTGAATTGATGCCAGAACATATTCTACCCATGGGAGATAACTCTTATATAACATATATATGGAAATAGATCACGATCCATCAAATAGAACTACAGTTATTGCGTGAACAAGGATAAAGAAAGTGAACAAAATGGTCGCCATCGAAAAATTGTGACAATCAATAGGGTTCTTCCCGTTGTCACGATAAACATGTGTAGCAAAGGTGGTTACAAGTAAGTGCCATCACATAGAACGGAGTATTGCATGGACAAGCTGTTTCCACCACATGATACATGTACATGTTTATAACAGTGTTTCACCAGTGTTTCATGTACATCAGAGTTTTGGCTTACAAAATAGCAATTAACCCTTAGACCGTGCCTTATTTCTCAATACAAACATGGTTTGACAGCACTTCAGAATCATTTCCAATGGAAATGATTCTGAAGTGCTGTCAAATCATGTTGTAAATTATTCTAAAGTGCTGTTAAAGCATGTTTTGATGATAAAAATAGAAAATAAACAGCAGACGACAAAAAATTAAGATAGCGGTGTAAGGGTTAAAGAATTCCCCCCAGAGGAATACCCAACCATACACAGTGTACATCTGCAAATGAGACACGCTGTGTGATTTTGTACCTTTCATGAAAACTATTTACAAATTTACGACATTTTCCGTAAATGACGTGGAATGTGGATGGAAACAAAAGCGGAATATAATTCATAATTCCACATTTGCTATGAAAGTTTTGTCAACTTTCGACATAGTTTACACAAAATATTACAGTTTCTGTAAATATATTTCATGAAAAATCGCATGTAGCTACGGATGGTACAGGAGTAATTACAAGAGTTACCTTTCGCAACTAGGGGGTTGTCCTATTTTCGAGCTCTTCGAAATACACTTTCCTGTGTTTTACGGCATTTAAATTCAGACTCCAACTGGTGGTAAACTGTGATTTATGTAAACACCGTGGCTGAACGGGGGAGGGGGGGGTTCAGTATGGACCCCCCCTCCAGATCCACCCCTGCCTACACTAGTTACAGAGAGATCCAACTGTATTAGTGATTGATTACCTGCGATAATAATAAACCTGTACCCAAACCCACCTTAAACAAGAACGGCTTGAAGGCCGACTCTGACAACTTCATCACCATGGCGATTATTGTATCTATGGTTACACCTTCCAACTCGGATATGGTCTTCTCTTTCACCTGCAAGCACGTTAATTTGTAGATAATGTCCAGCCACTGCTTTGTACATCCAACCGCACATGCTATAAGGTAACATTTGCAAACAATGTAGATCCTGATGAGCCGCCTCTTTACGAGCCGGCTCATCAGGATCTACAATGTTTGTGATTGTGCCATTTATTTTTTATAAAATTATTTTTGTAACAAAATTACTCTTTTTTTTTTCGATTAATGTAGTCTGAAAATTAATATAGAATAGTCTCTTTAAACCCAGCTACATAACCATAGGGAAAGGTAAAGAGCTGGACCATCAGATCTACAGTGTTTGTGAATGTATACATGTAGTCTGAAAATTAATATAAATTGTCTAACCCAGATATACATAGCCAAAGGGAAAGGGTATTTTATTATTAATGTTTAGTGTTTTTAGATCCATGGCCTTGGTTTTAAATTAGTTTAAATTTAGTTTAAACATAATTTATTGCATATAAGTACAATGGGCTTGGGCTACAAGTTCTCACAACATTAATTACAGCCCTTACCCAAGTATTTCAACAATACATCAATTTAACAGCAATGGCGATAAGTATACAGGTATATGTACATGGGTACAGACCAATAATCTTGCGGTACATATATATATATATTTGCACAATGTACGAAAAGAAAATCGGATAAAAAGAGAGAGTAAAGAAAGTGAGAGAGGAGATTGGGAGAAAGAGTGAAAGAGTGAAAGAGTTATGTGTCACAATGTACATATAATATATAACCTAATGCATAGATAGATGTGCACTGCAGTTGATTTCAGTGTTCGTTGTTATCAGGTGGTACTGGATGATGTTGCATCTCAGGCATCCACCAAGTGTGTTACTCAAATCTTTTCGTAGCTTTAATATAATCTTGTACAGCTTTAAAAATAACAGTATTGCACTCATTACTTTCTTCAGGTATGCCATGCAAAAGTATATGTGCGTTTAGGGGATAAAATTGTCGCAGTGACTGGCATAAAATTAGACGCTGCGCATGATATTTATTAGCTTCAATGAAGTAATGTTCAGCATCCTTTACAACTTCACTACATTCGCAGTAGGGAGTTTCTCTGATATGGTTATTGCAAAGATCACAATTAAGACTGCTACATTTATTTTGAATTTTTGCATGCATAACTGAAAACAATCTATCTCCCTCTAAATAGTATGGTGGTATATTATATTGAGTATATAGTTGTTGGGCGCATGATATTTTGAAGTGTCTAAGACTATCTATATTTCTCAGCAACGGGTCAGTTTCATTCCAGAGTTGTACCGAAGATGGTATAAACGATTGTTTGTATACTTCCAGTCGTGTAGTGGGGACATTTAAATCAAATTGATTTCTAAGATTGTAATGAGATTAACAGTGGGTGGAATCAGGTTAGAAATATAACTAGGTACATGATTATTGTTGGTTTTGTACAATCATTTTAAATCATATCCAATTCTAAATCATATTCAATAGACTTGTAGGTGCTGCATCATCATTGCATGAAAATATAGATCATGACAACAAGTACATGAAGTTTCAACCCAATTTGACTTACGGTTGCAGAGATAATGGGTACCCAAAAATTTTGACGCAAATCTCGGACTCAACACACAGACAGGGTGGGACTACCCGGAAATTTATTCAGGGTACATAAAAACGTAACATTTACTTACGTCAGGATAATCAACGCGTAAGTCGAGACAGGTGATAAAGAAGACCTGTAGCTGTGCGAGGTGGGCGGTCAGCTCTTCGCGGCTGGTGTGCCGAATGTGGTCAGCGAAGAGGGACATGAGTGCGGCCACTGCGGCCAGGTCAGTGTCCACCAGGCGGGCGTGGCAGACTGTCACCATGGGCAGGAGGACTCGAGGGGTCAGGCACGTGGATAAGGTCGTACGGGTCGCCTTAAGTCGTGACTGCACCTGGGGTAGAAGGATTTTTTTTTGGTTTTATGTCCGTTCAACAGAAACAATATAAAAGACAAGCCATGCGATTTTGTACCCAAGATGTGCAAAAAATATTTACAAAATTTATCATATTTTCCGTAAATAACGTCAAAAGTTGACAAAAGGTTTAGAGCAAATGCAGAATAGAATTCCGCATTTGCTATCAAAATTTCGTCAACTTTCAACGTCATTTACAGAAATTATCACGGTTTCTGTGAATATTTTCCATGAAAAATCGCACATCTTCTAAGGTGCAAAATCACACTTGGGGTGTAGAGGATAACATGATTGAAGAACATGGCTGATGGGGGGTCAGTAGAAGAAGGTTAACTCCCTTAGCAGTTAGCTACCTTCTCCCAATGATCCATTCATATTATGTGGATAGGGTTGACCGTATTGCCTTCAGTCGCAGCTGGACCTGGGGTCGGGCATAACTGATTGATTGAGGTTTTACATCCATTCAATGGTAACGTCATATACAGTAGGGATAATTTAAGGGGTAAGTAAGTGGAAGAATGGGACGTTATTTACCAAATTACAATCGGTGACACAGAGCTATCCAATTAACCCATTTCAGCCCAAGGATACGATATTATTTTGAAAATTTTGTTTATTTCTCGATAAAGGTATATGTTGTTACCACTCGTTTGAACCGTCTCGTCGAGACGGTTCAAACGAGTGGTAACAACATATACTTTCAAAAGGAAATAGGTATTTTTTTCTCTCAAAAGGTTCATACTACTATAATTGTATCCCGTCTGTAATGGGTTAATGGAAGATATTGACTGCACCAACCTGTGGTTTCTGCAGCATGTCGTTGTCCGTGATACTGGACAGGAGGCAGACTTGGGTCAGTATGTCCTGTAGGTACGGCGACAGGAAGGGAGATAAATTCTCCACCGCTTTATTCACCGTCGTCACTACGCTCGATAGGTATACATCGTTCCTGCAATATACACGCGACTATGAGATTGCTCCACTATTATCAGAATTTGCCGAAATTGATGTCAACTATCTGTGATATATTCTGTAAATGGCATTGAAAGTTGACAATATTCAGTGCACATGCGAAATCTAATTTTGCAATAATTCAATTCAATTGGCTTGACAAATTTGTTGGGCTCATATGGGTATGGAAGGTTCTTTGAGCCAATTCCCACCCTTAAATATGTGGCTGTGACTGGAGAAATTGGGCTTATGGATATTGCGACCAATGTAGATCCAGTTCAGCTTGTGCAGCCACAGTGTCTGATCAAGTTCTCCATTCCATCAGTGAAACACCAATCGTGCTTCTAACAAGCAATATGGATCGTTATCAGGCTATCACAGTGCGCTATTTGATCAGGAGCTACACTGGTCACAAATCCCATAAGCCCCATTTCTCCAGGCACAGCCACATGATAACTAACTACAGTGGAACCGCTCCAACTTGGAGATGTTTCACTGTAAATCAGAAATGTGAGCACTTAATGAGACATTCTAGTGTTTTGCAATCATGAACAGTCATTGTAATCAGAGATACAGAACAGCAACAGTGGGTTCGTTCCACTGTAACTTACTGCAGCAGCTGCTCCTGGTCGGCCATCAGCTGTAGTAGCGCGGGCATGAAGCTTGGCAGGTGTTGTATCACGTGCACCTTCAATACGCCGCAGATCTCCGCAATACACAGCAGCCCGCACGACGACACCTGCACGTTGCTATGGCGATTTGTGAACACGGCAACACATGTCTTCAGGACCTGGAGAAAAATGTGTACATCCAACAGATCTTTTTGAATTGAATAACGAGAAAGTGAATGGGTTTAACGTCCTAGCAACATATAAAGATGTCGCCTTGATTTAATGACTAATACGAAAGATCAGTGCGATGGAAATATGTGATTGATCCCACAACCTCTCGAATTGAAATCCAATGCTTTACCCCTAGTTCACAACCCATCCAGTTGAATTTGAACAACTTGTCATAATTGATTTTGAAATATGTTAAATAACTCGGTGACTCGAGAAATGGGGATTAATGACCTTAGCGACCACTGTAAACCCAGATCAGCCAGCGCATTCATGCCAACTGATCAAGGCCTACAGTGTTTGATAATTCAGTCAGTAAAACATTCTTTATGCAGATAACACATGTTTTAGATGGTTAAATGCGAGCATTTTAGCTTAATGTTCACAAATGCCAGTTGCAGAAAAAAAAAATAATTTTGTTCAACAATTTGGTGAGTCCAGTAGTCGATTTCATCAAAATTGCAAAGTATACTTATCTAGCAAAGTATACTTATCTAGCAAAGTATACTTATCTAGCAAAGTATACTTTGAGGGAGTAATCATTTGTTTTTCCTGAAACGCATTATTTCATATAGAACTAACAACTGCATATATTTGATGATTAAAAGTATGCAGAATTATTATACTGAATTTATTACATTATCACAGCCAAAATGGCTGTGATAATGTAATAAATTCAGTATAATAAAAAACAAATTTATCTATAAATTTAAAATTTCTCCCTCAAAGTTTACTTTGCTAGATAAGTATACTTTGCAATGTTGGTGAAATAGGTTACAGAGCATGAAATGGTTAATATAAGTGACATAAACAATACCCATACTCCCTCATCCAAACAAAGTGACGTACTGAGATAAACTCTGGTGTATTCGTCTCCCCGATGTGTCTACACAGGAGTCGCAGGCTGATAAAGGCTGCCTGGCTGGTCATTGCCCCGTCATCTGTCGTCTCCCGACCCACGGACGACTTCTGAACCAACTTCTGTAGCTGATCAACCAGGGGCAGTAACTGTGACATCTGCAAATCAGCATTACCGATTACTTCCCTTTGAATTTATTCTGGGGAAACACATATAAAAATATGTTTTCTCACAACAAAGAATCCCATTATTTAGGGTTAATATGATCGTATTGGTATCACAAGACCAATGTAGGGGTTTTCCAAAACAAATGGTGTCAAAATATGGGTTTATTACAGAACTTCAATTTGGGTATGATTTTAGTTTAGTTTTAACTTAGTTTTGACTGAAAAGTTGTGTTCATGGTATGTGGTAATTTTTTGGCAGTATCAAAAGTGTTAAATGACAATCAAGTGACTTGGTGACAGTTTCACTACACTTTGCATTATTAAAATGTTTGTACAAAGATTTTTATGAATCTTGCATTAACGTGCTACACTTTTCCACCCATATGTACACCTTATTAAATGTGTATAAATCCACTATTAAAGATTTTGCCAAAACAGTTGTCACTGTCAAATTTAATTTTGCACTTGCAAACTTCATTATCATACAAAGTTTAGTTAACCCTTTCAACACAGGTCTGTATAGTGGCATTGGCAAACATGTAGATCCAGATGAGCCGGCTCGTGACGAGCCGTCTCATCAGGATCTGCACTTTTTGCAAGTAATTTCATATTTTTGAGAAAAAACACACCCCCTATTCATAAATGGACTCGTCTGAAGATCATTTTGTGACAATTGGATTGGTTGCAAAATTAACATATCAAAATCCATTCCAGTTACTTAATAGGGGTGCAGGATTAAATAGGTCCCAGAACCAACAATGCACGCTCACCTCATCGTCCTTAAACTGTTTCTGCTGCTGCAGTTTGGTGTTGAGCAGATCCATCGCCTTCCGTTGAATGCTGGGAAGGTCATGTGACACCAGCCCACCAATCACCTCCAAGAACATGCTGCCTGGCAACAAGGAAACCAGCTGAAAAAATAGAAAGATTCAGTTATGGGGGGGTAAATTTCCTTTTCCTTATTTTCAATATCTCTCAAATAACAGATGCTTTAGTAGCACATGAGAATGATCTCCAATGTAGATGATTTGAATGTGCTGTCGAAAAATGTTTTAGTTTATAAATTATATAATTTTAGAAAGAAAACAAAAACAGCAGACGACAATTTTCTTTCCAACCTATAAATAATTACGAGAAAAGATACAGAAAGTTGGACAAGTGGTTAAGTTATATAAATTGTGACCAACAGAAACATAGCTGTCTTTGCAACAGCGTGGACACCATCAAGCAAGCATAACTGCCAAGTTTGATCAGGGTCTACACTGTTTTCCATTCAGTCAATGAACCAAGTATTGTTACTATCACATGGCATTTAATAACGAATAAGGATCTATACTGACCAGGGATGGGTTGTGCTATAGTGGGTACAGAATTGGACTTCAACACCAGGGGCCCGTTTCACTAAACTTCCTACGACTAAAATGTTCGTAAGTGCAAATTTAGGATCGTCTGTAAATTTAAATTGATGGATTTACATTTATTGAGCATAGGCTGCATATGCAGCCTATGCTAAATAAATGTAAATCCATCAATTGTTTACAAGAAAACATTATTAATGTGCAATTTACAGACTATCATAATTTTGCACTTACGAACATTTTAGTCGTAGGAAGTTTAGTGAAACAGGCCCCAGTAGCCTATTTCACCAACATTGCAAAGTATACTTTTCTAGCAAAGTATACTTTGAGGGAGCAATCATTTATTTTTCCTGAAATGCATTATATCATATAGAACTAACGGCTGCATATATTTGATGATTAAAAGAATGCAGAATTATTATACTGAATTTATTACATTATCACAGCCAAAATGTAATAAATTCAGTATAATAAAAAATAATAAATTTATCCTAAAACTGAAAATTTCTCCCTCAAAGCATACATTGCTAGAAAAGTATACTTTGCAATGTTGGTGAAATAGGCTACTGAGGTTGTGAGTTCAATCCCCACCATAGGTAGTATTTCGGATGAGAATTTAAAAACGATGTCCCATCTCTGTTGCTGGGATGTTAAATCCATTCACTTTCACTTTTCTGTATGGGCCAGAAATGATTATCTTATTTTGTGACATTTTGACTACCATAATAACCCCTAGTATTCGGACACCATATGTTTTGTGAAACCATTCATGGGTTTAATGTCCCAACAACAGCTGAGGTCATATACCAATGGGATCACCATTTAAATTCACATCCGCTAGACCAGTGGGATGGAAATACTAAGTATTTTTTACGCCTAGGGCAAAGATTGAACTCGCAACGTTCGGTATTGAAGTCCAATGCTGTATCCCCTACTGAAACTCATAAAAGCTGCCGTTTTCTGGGGCTCCAGTCTACTGGGGGCCGTTTCACTAAACTTTGTAAGACAAAAATGTTCGTAAGTGCAGATTTAGAATAGTCTGTAAGTTTCATTTGATGTATTTACATTTATTGAGCATAGGCTGCATGCAGCCTATGCTCAATAAATGTAAATACAATAATTGCTCACAAGAACACATTGTTAATGTGAAATTTACTGACTATCATAATTTTGCTCTTACGAACATTTTAGTCGTACGAAGTTTAGTGAAACGGCCCCCAGATGTTTTACTGTTTTGTAATTTACTGTTTACAATTACCTTGTCAAGTAGGTCATGTACTTTATGTTGGAGAGCTCGCCAGAACTTCACGGTCGGCTTCTCGCCCGAATGGTTGGTTACCGTGGTAACGTGCGATATATACAGCAGCACCGTCTTCAGCAGTGATGAGAAACTGGCCAGAGTGTCACCTTCGTCGCTCTCGGAAAGCTGAAGAAGATAAAGGGTTTAAACTTTGTTTATTTTACAACGATTACAAACAAGCGTGCGACCACTTATACAAATGCTTTCGTTGTCACAGATGGGAGGCGTAAGAGTGATCCATAATGTGGGAAGAAATCAGAGTGCCCGGAGGAAACCCACTTGGCGACCACCATACCATTTCACATACTGCCCTGGCTGAGGAATGGAATGGCGCTTAACGGCCCGTCGACACAAAAGAGTATCATTTAGGGCCAAGCAATGTAGATGAAGATCGAACCCGCGTTGCATTGATGAAAAGCATGCTTGTTAGCAATTGCACTATCCAGACAGCCATACAGGGGCTGCAGTTGCAATGAGGGTAGGTTCAACTCTGCATACATGTCGGCATGTACTGATAAAGACAGGTTAGTCTCTTTTTTTTATGATGAAATCCAGCAAGCAGTTCGATGCTAGAAAAATGTTGAAAATCTGATCGCACGTGACATTTTAATATTACAACCCTGCATTCAATTCTTGATTTAGGGCTATTACTTCATTATAGGACAGAATTTCAGAAAATAAGATGGCTCATCGCTAAATTTTGTTTAAATAGGTATAAAAGTTGGGCAGGTTAATGTGAAACAGACAGTAGTTAACTATCATGTTTTCTGTAGCGGTCTCACTTGCATATTCATTACACTAGCATATTATGATTTTTAATCCTTTCACCCCTAAGTAACTGGAATGGATTTTGATATGTTAATTTTGCAACCAATCCAATCGCCACAAACTGATTTTCAGACTAGTCCATTTTATGAAAAGGGGGTGTTTTTGCTCTCAAAAATATGAAAATTACTTGCAAAATGTTCAGATCCTGATGATATGGCTCGTCACAAGCCGGCTCATCTGAATATACACTGTTTGCCAATATCACTACACATGCCTGTGGTGGTGAAAGGATTAATACACTGTAAAAGCCCATTTTATGCAAAACGCCCCTAGATATACAACATGCCATGCCACTCCACCTTAACTGGGATATGAATCAACATTGGAAAACAGGCTGTAATAAAACATTTATTTCATGGACTTTCGGGGAATAGTCAAAACATATTGCCCCTAGGTGCTGTGAATGACCAATAGTGCCTCAGGTGGTCCACAACACCTCGGGCCAATAGTTTTGACTATTCGATTCTTAATACAATGTGACATCCAATTTTATGAAAAACGCCCGTATCCCACATATCCACTCCAGCTGTCGTACCTGGGCTATGAAGTCGGTGCTGGAGAACAGGCTGATCAGCAGGTGGACGGCGGCATACTTGAAGTGTCTCAGCTGTTTGGCCGTGTGGATGTCCACGTTGAATATCTGGGCGTCGTCTTTCCGCAGCTTACCCAGAGACTGGGGTACAGGCTTCAACCTTCTAGGGGCTTCTACAAAATATAGCAATTTCTTAAATGAGACACGCCATGTGATTTTGTACCTTCGGACATCTGCGTAATTTCAAAAAATACATCGACAAAATTTACAAAATTTTCCGTAAATTTCATGGGATTATATTCTGCATGTACTCTGAAAATTTGGTCAACTTTTGACATTATCTATGAAAAATATTGTAAATTTTGTAAATGTATATAATGAAATTACGAAGATGTACAAAATCACATGGAGTGTCTCGAATTCATTTGTTTCGGGTTTTTTTTTTACATGGAACAGCCCATGCATATTGTGGTGTGTCAAAAAACAATATTTCTATTTGAAAATGTTCTGTGGTATAAAATTTGGGACAGAAAATTCTCAATTTAGCTTGCTTGCGAAACGTGTGATTTTCCCCAAAATTTTTGAAAAGGACCCCTTCACCAAGTGGCTGGCTTACTGCCTAACATGACAAGGATTTATTGAAAGCTTAAATGTCGCTGTACATGGAGAAATGGGGCTTATGGGGTTTGCGATCAATGAACATCCAGATCAGACTGTGCATCCGCAGTCTGATCAGGATCTTCACCATTCCACCAATGAAATGCCCATCATGCTTCTAATAAGGAATGTCGATCGTTATCAGGCTACAGGAGTGCACTACTTGATCAGGAGCTACACTGGTCACAAAATGTCTACAGTTACGGTCACATATGAGACAGGACATGTGATTTTGTATTTAAGAACACGTCATGAAATATATTTACAGAAACTATGATATTTTCTGTAAATGACTTAACTTCCATTTACGGACGTTTTTAGGTACAAAATCACATGGCGTGTTACATATTAAGTTTGTTTGCCAAGGAGTAAATATTGCATGCTAACTACAAACAAACAAATATTTAAACTAATGGCTGACCGTCATCATCCTTGTCGTCTGGAAGCGCGTGGAGGTGTTTGAGGATGTGGACAGCGGTCAGAAGCTGGACGCTGGGCGGGAACTCGGTGCAGACGGACAAGCAGAACTCCATGTCTCCCGTCGCCTGGAATAGTAACGGTGGAAAATGGTGCCATTGGGCTTTCATAGCTGCACATTTTCAGCTTATAGGCAATAGATTGCACTATACAGGGATCCTCTAGATTATCGGACAAAAATGGCAGTTTTTTTAAGATGTATTTTCTTAAAATGGCAGCTACGGGCATAACATTTTCACAGAACAATCGTCGGTTCTTGCTTTCTCAACGCATGCAAACTATTTAGCAAATTGTGCCATCTTTCTCACTTAAATTTGGGTCAGATCGTCAGTCGTAAGATTGCCCCAAAATTAACATCGACAATCAGTTATCCGGACAAATGTATAATCGTCTTATAACATGTATTCTCACCATAAAATTGAATCACCTGAAAATCAGTGTAAACAGCATTCTGTAGTTTTGCAGGAAAACAAATCACCATTCGCTTCTTGGAAAACATTATATTTATAGAATTTATTGTATTTATAGAACAACTCTGAAATGGGCGCACACGAATGGAAGCCCCCGCGCGACTTTTGACGTTGTAAACAACTTGTGGACAGAGTTGAGGAATGTTTTCAGCAAATTTTACTAAAATGTTTACCGTGGCGATATATTCTTCACACTGGCATGGAAACAGCAAGCACATGAGTGACTTAGATGTGTTGCAAAATCGGATCAAATGAATGCGTTTAATTAACAGGTATTTTCATTTGTCCAATAAACTGATTGTCTGGATAACTGGAATGACCCCTGTATCGCTGCACGACAGTCAGCGGTATCAATTTGCGGAATAATGTTTCCATTTTGCACACTAAGATAGAGCAATAATCTGCAAGGCGTTGATCTTCATACATCACTATATTGTTATTCGAAAAACATTCCACAATGCGAGACAAAAATCTAATATTGATGGTCTAGTAACATAAGGTCGTAACTGCTATGCTAAAGCATAGCAGTTACGACCTTATGTTACTAGACCATCAATATGTAGATGTGACTGGAGAAATGGGGCCTATGAAATTTGTGAGCAGTGTAGATCCTCAAACTCAATTGCGAATAGTGCAAATCCTGATCAGACTGTGCGGATACACAGACTGACATGGATCTACACGGGTCGCCAAAACCATAAGCCCCATTTATCCAGTCACAGCCACATATTCAATAAGATTTAATATGGTAGTTATTAAACTCGTTTACAGAGTTTATAAAAAGTTGTACATAGCCTTGTTTTTATGACCAATGGCCACGGCCTGCATGTCGAGCCCACCGTTGCATCTGGTGATCTCAGGGTAAGATATATTTAATGTAGCAACAGATACATTGAAAAACAAGAACTGGCATCGTTAAACGAAGCTAATCCCCACGCTGGCAGCCTTGATAATAATAAAACAAAATCAAGTCCTCAGTGACCTTGACCTTGGGTGGTCGGACATGGGTCATATGCAAAACAAAGCACCCTAGACACACATTATGGCCAAATATTATCAAAATTGGTAAAGCGGTTATTGAAAAAAGAAAAAAAACATGTTTGCCTTACAAACAAGGTGAACATCTAACTCAGTTGACCTTGGGCACAGTGGCTGCATGCATGGGACAGAGAATGAATATATGGATGATGACTAATAATCATATATAGTTTCAAGCCAATCTGACTCACAGTTACAGAGAAAGTAGGTACCTGAAAACTTTAATGCAAATTTTGACAAAAACTTTAATGCCAACATCTAAGTCATTTCACCTTGACCTTGGGGCACAGGGGCCGCATGAGTGGGACACAGAATGAATATATGGATGATGACCAATAAGTGTACGGAGTTTCAAGCAAATCTGACTTAGGACTGCAGAGATATGTTATTTAAAAACTTTAACGCAAATTTCGGACGGACACACGGATGGACACACGGACGTCATTGTGATCACTATGTCTCACTATACGCAAGCGGGCTTGACAAAAACAGAAAACTAGTACAATACATACTAAATGCTAGAAAATCATTCATATAAGACTCTTTATGTCATTAGCCACAAAATACATGGCCACAGCCTGCATGTCGAGCCCGCAGAGGCATTTGATGGTATTTTTAAAAACTTTTACGCAGATTTCGGATGGACGGTCGGACGGACGTCATTGTGATCACTATGTCTCGCTTTCCACAAGCGGGCTCAACAAAAACAGACAATAAAGCAGAATTTTGAAAAACAAAATTCCTTAATATTTCCTGATTCACCACAATTTGTCCTGTTTATATGTGTGTGACTGGTAAATGTATTTGCTATATTATGCATTTGATTGTATTGCTATATAAACGCCATACAATTTCATATCAAGACATTCGCTTTTTAACCCTTACAATGCTGTCTTTCTTTATTTTCCACTGTTCCATCAAAAACATGGTTTGACTACACATTAGAATCAGTTCCAATGGAAATGTGTTGTCAAACCCTGTTTTTATTGGGGAAAAATACGAATATGAAACAACAGCAGGTGACAGTTGACGTGACCTGCATTTTAAGAGCTGAATTTAAATCACTGACCAAAGATTGAAAGAAACGTAAAACTCTCAAATGTTGTTATTTCAGCAATACCCTGATTTTATTTATTTTTTCCATTTTCCCCTGTTTTCCCTGTTTTCCCTGTTTTCCAGAGTCTGTGGCCACCCTGCTGTTACAGCGAAGGGTTGTTGTAGTGAGGTGACCATTCATCGAGGTTTCACTGCAACACAAGGGATGGGCCGTGGTCTAAGGATATGGCATTGGACTTCAATTGTGAGTTCAATCCTGAACCTAGGCTTGAACAATACATACACAGTATTTCCATCCCACTGGTCTGTCAGATGAAACCTTACAATGTGGTCTCGTCTCTATATGACTTTAGCTATTGCTGGGACGTTAAACACATTCACTTTTTTCACTGTAACGTACTCCGAGGCACAAGTTAATACGCTGTCCCAGACTGTATCTCCTACCTCCTGTGACTCAGTAAAGAGCTCCGCCCTCAGCGTTCCCTTGGTAACGACATGCCCCATCATCAACAACAGCGCCCTCCATAGATACTGGCCCTCGCCGATCACCCGGATCAGTTTGTCAAACAGCATGTGGCGCCGGTGTACCGGGATGTGGGGGTACGCATCTACAAACACCTGGATCACCATGGTGATCACGTCCTCAAGGTCGTTAGTGATGCCCTTGGGCACTTGCTTCCTCTGGTTACATGCCTGTAGGAAAATTAACCCATTTAGATACACAAATTTTATCATGAAAAAAGGTGGCCTGGTGAGTAATTTGACCTTGACCTTCAGCATGGGGGTCGTATGGGTGAGCTATATAATGAAAATATGGATGGTGATAAATAGAGGATCTCAAATGAGTTTCCATTTGATATGAGATTTATAAAACGAGTCACACACAATTTATGTACCAGGCTATGGGCGAGGTACATAAAATTGCGGACAAGTTTTATAAATCTCATCAAAGGGAAATGAGTTTGAGATTCTGTTTATCACATGATTTCAGCCTCTAAAGAGCAGGAGACTTGGAGATATCCAATACGTTTCAGTGAGCGAATGCCATTGACTATTTTCGCATGTAGTAAAATAGTTTTAATCCTAGCAACAAAATCATTATAAATGGCCATGTAATAGGTTCCTGTTCCAGGTAAACAGTTCATATTACTGAACTGGAGCACATTCTGACAATTGCAGTGATTTTAATGAGTCACGGACACTTCTAATGACGTTTAAAACCTGTGGACATCAAAGTCAAAACATCATTGCCTCGTCGGGCCATTACGGACGTCATTTGGAACGTCTCTATTTTATTCATTTGAAATAACATTGATGCATAATATGAATACGTAATTAGGGTGAGGCGGCCAGCCAATCAAATTCACTCCAGGTGTCATGACACCTTTATGAAATGGGTTAAAACACGTCATAACAAGGATTTCATGTGATAAACAAGTACCGTATTCATTCTAATAAACCCCGGGCGCTTATTAGAATCATCGGTAAGTCACAGGTCGGGGGTGGGCGATTAAATGAGGCAATGGTTTTTGGTCCGAGTAAACAATGTCAAAAAGTGAAGAAAACGATTGGATTTGTAAACCTTACAGACGTTCTATGTACTCACGGTATAGTCTTAGCAATTACTACCGTATCGGACGTTTGTATTCGGATAATCTGTATGTTTGGACTGGTCCATTTCTCATTAGAATAATTACTTTAGGATCAGTAAGTATTCGGACATACCCCAAATCCGTAAATTTCTCAAAATATCTCAACAATAACAAAGGGACATCACTCTTCGCGTAACGTACTATCTGGTCAAATCGTCCCCAGACCAAAATCGTCCCCATACCAAATCATATTTTTTTTATATTTTTTTTGATAATCAAGCAAGCCCATCATCACATCTGGTTCCCGGTTTTACTGTACAATATTGTGCGCTAAACCATGACCGGGTACCGATGGCTGTCAACGACGAATAAGGAAAATGCTAGGCAGCGCTCCAGTTAGGGTGCGGAACTGGATTGTATATTAGAACCAGATAACGACTATAGTGACTCTGCAATAATTGTTAAACAAGGCGAAACTGTTGTGGGGAGATATCACCCAGGTGATCGCAGTTACTTCTGGGGAACCGCGACCCTCTATCGGGACATTTTCAAGGGGAGGTGGCCTTGAAATTCCATGTTCCTACAGAATATTTGGACGCAAAGAATGAAAGGCACATGTCCGCTAGTTACTAAAAAGGGAAATACGGAAAATTACAGTTTGACAGGTATGTCCATTTTTCTATCCAGAGGAGGCCATGGGCGTTTATTAGAGGTCCCAATTTTTATAAAATCGGGCAGAAAATGTTCATTTTTTTGCCCAAAAATGGGGGGTGGGCGTTTATTAGAGTATGGGCGTTTATTAGAATGAATACGGTATATGAAGTTTAATATCAATCGGACTCCGGGTGGTGTAGATATTGAGTACTTAAAAACTTTAAACACAGATTTTACAAAACTCTTTAAAAGCATTTAAAAGAGTCATTTGTGGCTGTGACTTGGAGAAATGGGTCTCATGGCTTTTGCGACCAGGGTAGATCCAGATCAGTCTGTGCAGATGCAGTCAGGATCTGCACTGTTCGCCATTCCATCAATGGAACACTCGTTATGCTTCTAACAAGCAATAATTATTGTCATACCGCAGATAAGTTTCTCGGCTTTTGATTGGCTAGCTTGCCTGGTCATATATATTATATGACCTGCCAAGGCCGTCGAACATAGAGAAATTGCGATTCACCTCGGCGCCTCGCGTCCAATGAAGACACATTTTGAAAGCGTCTAGCGATTGCTTGCGAATTGTATTCCTCACTAAACACAATAAAACCCCGAATTGATCAATACAGGTAACAAATTGTACACTCAAAACCAGTCTTTATTGTTTATGTTTCCATAAATATTCTTCGCTCATCAAAATATGAGCGAAAAATTAGCCAAAATAACGAAAATTGCTTTTCAAATCTCAACACGCTTGGCTTCGTGACACGGCTATATTCACGTCACAAACTACGGGTTCCACGCACGAAACCGCAGCGTAGCAATGACAGCGAAAGTTTGGGAACCAGTCGCATTATTCTAGAGGCGCCAAAGGGAGAGCAGATCGATAGAGCAGTGGAATATAAATTAAATTACACGATATAAAAAAACTGTCATAAAATCGTTTTCGATGGATTTCTTATTCCATATTTAGTTTGTTTTCGTTTAATAAAAAAACAAAATGTTCATTTACGCCTTTATATTAAGACTGACGGTAGAAAATCGAACCTCGGATTATTTTTCTTCCTGAAAAAACGCAAAGATCAAAAGAAGAGATATGTTTATACGGCCAAATACAGGATCTGCGGTATGACAAATACGTTATTGTGATTCTACACAGGCTATATGGTGTAATATTGCCCGTCTGAAGGTGTGAACATACCTCCAGACGGGCAATATTACACCATATAGCCTGTGTAGAATCACAATAACTTATATTATCAGGAAATTATCAGGAAATACACTGGTCACAAATCTCATAAGCCCCATTTAATGATGAAGATGCACATTATTCTCCTGGAAGAAAACTGATTATTACCAAACTCCCTATACAAGTTGATATTCCATAGTTTTGACTAATTCTCTGGGTTATGACGTGCCTGGGCAATAATTCCGCGTGCCCAGTCAATAGTTCTGTGTGCCGGGCAATAGTTCCGCGTGCCCAGTCAATAGTCAAAACTATTTCACCCCTGAACATCAAGATTTTTGTTGAAGATTACGTCATTAAATTCAACGCAATTTCGGTCAGTCGATGCAACCCCTCCCCCGGCCAAATTTACATTCATTCTGTCACATACACTGTTACAGGTTGAGTAATAAAACAGTTATATCATGGTCATTCGGGGAACAGTCAAAACATATTGCCCCTCGGTGCTGTGGACGACGCAATGCACTATTGCCCTCGGCCTCTGAGCAATAGTGCCTCGGGTCGTCCACAACACCTCAGGGCAATATGTTTTGACAGTTCCCCGAATGACCATGAAATAACTGTATATTGTTTTTCTTACTTCTCAACAAATGTATTGTTCTTACAATGCACTAGACCCATCTCGCCGAGACATTTTCAAATGCGTAGTCATACCATATACTTTAAATGTTCAAACAAGAAAATGTGGCCGGTCAGCACACAAATGACCCCGGTGGCAGATTGCAGAAACTCCGGCAAACTTCTTAACTGGAGCAACGAACACACCGTTCCATTCCACAGTTTTGAAGTATTTGCCAACAATGGCAGTGTGTTTGCTGATCATGCATTATTTTCCAAAAAAACATTCTTCGGCAGAACATTAAGATCATTTCCAGTTGATCTACTGTAAAATATGTTATTGTGAACGAAGACAAAACAGTTTGTGTTTCCGCCTATTACTTACAGTAATGAGGGCGGGTATAACAGTCTCCAGTATGCGGCTGATGATGTGGAAGCTGTAGGCGTCGTCTTGCCGCAGGATGTTCGCCCCCATGAACGTAAACACCGACATCATGTTGTGTAACAGGTGCTCCTACAACAGACACAAATCTTACGTCGGTGTCGCTATCTTTATTTAACTCTTTGCATGCTGGGAAATTTGTGGGCTATAAATAGTTCAAAAATAGCAAATGACAATTCATTATATTTTCTTTTATTTCTCCTTATAAATGTCATGAATATGTCTTGGAATTTCATTAGAATTGTGTCCAGAGGACACAATTCTAACGAAATTTCAAGACATCTTTACAGAGAGAAATAAAACATATACTCCTAATTCGTTTTGGGGGATATTTTCGCCGCTAGCATGCAAAGAGTTAAAGGTATGACGGCGAGAGTCTCACCCACGAGGTCAAAGTCACCATTACCAAGGTCACTATACGAGGAAGTTCAAAATTATTGCTATGACAGTCAAGGTCACCATGGTCAAGGTCACACACATAACACTGGGTGGATAGCCATCAATGTGAGGAAGCTATTGGTGATCTTTGGTAATGATCCAAGGGATCAGGAGATATTCAACATTTGGACGTGCAATAAAAATTATTGACATGAAGGTTTGTCACCAAGGTGAAGGCGAAGGTCACCTGAATGACACTGGAATCAATGTCAGGAGGTTTGGTAATGATATGACAAACAAATCAGGAGATATTCAACATTTGGACATATGTCCAAAATTGTTGACATGGAGGTCAAGGTCACCAAGGTGAAGGTCAACCAAATTATATTGGATGGATAGTCATCAATGTGAGGCCATCAATGTGAGGTGGCTATTGATGAAGTTTGGAAATGATCCGACTAACGGATCAGGAGATATTCAACATTTGGATGTATTATTTACGTCAAGGTCAAGGTACCAAAGTGAAGGCCAAAGCCACCCGAAGGATAATGGGTAAAGCTATGGATGAGATATGCAAAATTTGAACGTACGTCCAAATTTGTCGACTACGCCGTAATTATGATCACAATGTCTCACTTACCACCATCATGAGATTATGACCACAATGTCTCATTTACCACCATCATGAGATTATGACCGCAATGTCTCATTTACCACCATCATGAGATTATGACCGCAATGTCTCATTTACCACCATCATGAGATTATGATCACAATGTCTCACTTACCACCATCATGAGATTATGACCACAATGTCTCACTTACCACCATCATGAGATTATGACCGCAATATCTCACTTACCACCATCATGAGATTATGACCGCAATGTCTCACGTACCACCATCATGAGATTATGACCGCAATGTCTCACTTACACCACCTCATGATTATGACCACAATGTCTCACTTACCACCATCATGATGATTATGACCACACCGTCTATTACCACTCAATGAATATGACAATGTCTCATTACCACCATCATGAGATTATGATCACAATGTCTCCACATCTAACCTCCATCATGAGATTATGAGCCACATGTCTTCATGCCACCATCATAGATTATGACAATGTCTCACACCACCACTCCACAATGCCACCATCAGAGTTATGCAACATGATTATGACCGCAATGCTCACTTACCATCATGAGATTATGACCACAAGTCTCACTTACCACCATCATGAGATTATGAACAATGCCACTTCCACCATCTGATTATGATCCCAATGTCACTTACCACCATCATGAGATTATGACCAGCAATGTCTCACTTACCACCATCATGAGATGTTAATGACTTCATGTCTCACTTACCACCATCATGAGATTATGACCGCAATGTCTCACTTACCACCATCATGAGATTATGATCACAATGTCTCACTTGCCACCATCATGAGATTATGACCGCAATGTCTCACTTACCACCATCATGAGATTACGACCACAATGTCTCACTTACCACCATCATGAGATTATGACCGCAATATCTCACTTACCACCATCATGAGATTATGACCGCAATGTCTCACTTATCACCATCATGAGATTATGACTGCAATGTTTCACTTACCACCATCATGAGATTATGACCGCAATGTCTCACTTACCACCATCATGAGCAAGACCATAAACCACAAACCCACTGTTGATAGTTTCAGCAAAAGGCCGAACAAATTCAAACACATCATAATACAGCGGAAAGCTTGCTATCTTTATTGGCAACAGTAGTTGGTGAGTTAACTTGACTTTTAACCAAATAATGACAAAATAAAAGTTTGACATAGGCCGTTTTTCAATATTTTCAATGTTTCTCAATAAAGTAGGTATTAGAGTCTATGTGACATGCGTCATAACAGCAGATTACAGTATCTGTACACATGTGTGACGTGTCATGAAAATATTCTGAATGATATACAAATTATGTTCCAGACAAGGTCCTAAAACAACAAGAAATCAGTAACTCTGGATGTGATGTACACCTCAAAAACATTAATGCACATTTCTAAGTCATTTGACATTAACCTTGAACACAGGGACCGCATGGGTGGGCTATTGAATGAAAATATTGATAACGACAAATAAGTATATGAAGTTTCAAGCCAATACGACTTGTGGTAACATAGATAGTAGGTATCCGAAAACTGTAACATAAATCTGGGACAGACAGACAAATAGGGTGGTAACTTTATGTACCCCAATTTGTTTTTCGCTTACATAAATATGGATGATGACAAATAAGTACAGTGCCACCTCCCTACAACAGCCATCCACGAGAAGACGCATAACTGGCTGTTGTAGAGAGGTGGCTGTTTAAACAGAGTTTAAATATAGAGGAAATTGTACATTTGGGATATAAAATATCGGACATTACAGAGAGGGTGTTGTAGACGTGGTCGTTCGGGGGAGTTTCCACTGTATATGAAGTTTCAAGCTAATCTGATGTACGGTAACAGAGATAGTAGGTAAGTAGGTAGCCGTAAACTCACTACTCAGACAGACAGATGGACAGAAAGGCTGGCAGCTATATGTAACTTTCACCATTTTTTATATACTCCGAAAAACCCAAAATATTTTTTGTGGTACATTAAAAGGTGGTTCCGTCAAACATACACAATACATACGGGGTATATTTTAGCGGCCGATGTAAGTACGAGCAGAGCCTGATGGTGAGTCTGTGGGTTCTCGGAGGAGCGGATACAGTTGACGATCAAGTCCATCTGGAACTGACGCTCTGGCACAACTGAAACACAAATAAATACAAGCATTATTGCATTGCATTTTATTGATTATAAACTGAAACACAAATACGTGGATGAACCTCAGTGTTGTGCCTTGGTCGCAGACACAAGGGGACATATAGAGAATACCAGGCTAGTGTCTTTTGATATCAGGTTTATCAGGCGAGGCTAGGAAACGCGTAGGAATTCCAAGGCTTGCCTCATCTGATAAACTTGATATCAAAATACACTAGCCTGGTATTCTATTTATCAGGTAACTTTTTATGCTCGAAAATGACCACAGATGACGTCGTTATCAATTGACAGAACGCAGACTTGTGTACGTTGCGTCATTACACTGACGTCATTCGGTAACGTCACGTGACGTCAACCGACCAATGGAACGTCAGTTTTCACTTTGTTGTAACCCGGATGTTGATATCAGGTCAATGCCTGATACAACAATATGTTATCAGTCAGTGCGTATTCAGTCAATACAGGGTAGGTTACCTGATAAATTCAGGTCCTGGGTCCAATTTTCAATTATAAGTCAATGGGGATTCTTATATGTGGCTGTGACTGACTACAGAAATGAGCATGTATTCTTATTGGAGGCCTAGGCCTATGATTATAAAACTTGATTACATTTCAACCCCTAGTTTACAATAATACAATGGTGAATTACACCACTCAGTTTTGTACAGCGGCAGTAGTTTACACCACTCCCGTATGGCTGAATCGCGAGTCACCGTCACTACGGAAATCAATATGCGCAAATTTTGGCATTATTTTACACTTATATTCACGTTTGCTAAAATAACATATCACGTGTGAAATGTAAGAAAATGTTGTCATTTCTAACACGCCAATGAGGCCCTGGAATTAGTTCAAAGGGAAATTACTTGATTTTCCGAGTTTTGTAACCTATTTAAAATTGACTGAATGGCAAACAGTGTACAAATGCGCAGGCTGATATGGGCCTACACTGGTCGCAAAGGCCATAATCCCCATTTCTCCTCCCTGAGCCACAAACCATGTTACAGATCTTACAAGCCTCCATTTACTTCCAACTGAATGGTGAACAGTGCAGACCCAGATCAGACTGCACAGATGAGCAAGGATCAGAAACGTACCATTTGCCTGGTCGTCGTCAGCGTCCATTCTCATACAGACATGGTAGAGTAAGGTCAGTAGCAGCTGTTTCACATACTCCGCGGCTGTGTGGTGTTCCGACTCCAGAATACTGTAAGCAGAGCTCCAGATAAGATGCGTATTTGCGTAAATACCCAATTAAAATTGCCAAAAAACCCAATTGAAATCAGAAGTATTGAGTATCAAAAATCAATGACAAATTTGTGGTATCTTTATCATGCTACAGAAAACAATAAGCAGACCACAAATATAGCATATTTTCTTATTTTTCCATAAAAACACATCATGGTATTTCATTAGAATTGTCTCCTTGGAGACAATTCTAATGAAATACCAAGATGTGTTTTCACACTAGCAATGGCCTTAATGTCCCAGCAACAGCTAAGGTCATATAGAGACGGGACCACAGTTAAGTCTCATCCGACAGACAAGTGGGATGGAAGTACTATGTAAGTCTGATTCACGCCTAGGGTGAGGATTGAACTCACAACTTCCAGTATAGAAGTCCAATGCCATATCCCCTATGCCATGGCCCATCCATGGGTAAGGAAAAGCAGGAATTTGGAGTACCAAACTATAAGATTGTGTCTGTAATGCTCTAGATAAGGTGCGTATTGGAGTATTTTAGGCACTTATTTAGCCGAATACGCATTCATATCAAAAGTGGGAGTACAAACAACTCACAGTAATGTGAAAATATGCATTGATTTTCAAATTGAGAAGTGAAAATACTGTAATAAAGTTGAAAATTTACTTAGTTGAGCTGCAAAGCTCAAATAATTGAATTTTTAAATTTGTTGAGAAAATCAATAATACATTTTGTAAAAGTAAAATACGCATTGAATTTGAAATCTGGGGGTATAATACTCTTTAGATACAAAACTTATCTGGAGCTCTGTGATTAATTATAATAGTTCCAAATGCTGCCACCTGTATCGTACCTGGCGACTATCTGGAAAGCCACTGGCACCAGCATCGTGTAGTTCTGTAGTTTCTTCTTCGTGTGGACTGCTTCCAGTACAACTACCACTCGTTGCCAGACGCGTGAGTCAAACTCGGAACCAGTCTGGTTGCCAGACTCCACTTCCTTTTCACTGAAATAGTATTGACCCTTACACTGCTATCGTAATTTTTTGTCGTCTGCTGTTTATTTTCTATTTTCCATTTTTATCATCAAAAACATGCTTTGACATCACTTTAGAATAATTTACAACATGCTTTGACAGCACTTTTGAATCATTTCCATTGGAAATGATTCTAAAGTGCTGTGAAACCATGTTTTTATTGAGAAATAAGGCAACAGCAGACGACAATTGTTGTGAGTAGCGGTCTAAGGGTTAAATATGGATTGATAGATCTATTGAATGTGGTTTACCATTCTATCAACCCTGTAACTGTGTAACTGCATCAGGCAAGGCAAGGAAACATATTAGAATTCTGAGGCTCATGAAATGTCGTTTAACCAACAAAATATCAACGACGGTAGTTTTCAATTTAGATTGACCACGATACGTTATTAAAGCTAGTTATTGTTCTGGGGCCCGTTTCACTAAACTTTGTACGACTAAAATGTTTGTAAGCGCAAAATTATGGTAGCCTGTAAATATCACATTAACAATGTGTTCTTGTAAACAATGATTGTATTTACATTTATGCAGCCTATGCTCAATAAATGTAAATCCATCGATTGAAATTTCCAGACGATCTTAAATTTGCACTTACGAACCTTTTGGTCGTACAAAGTTTAACACATATTATTCAGTCAATTAACAGGCACAATTGGGTTAAGAAATACAATATAAATGCACAAATAAATAATGTTTTACTACTTCGTTTCATCCCTTTCTGAAAATATCTGACGCCCAGTGCCTTTCATGGTTTACATGCCGTTAGAAGAAGCTGGCCAATTCTACTCACCGTCGCATCCGTTTAGACTCGCGCACCGTCTTGCCAGTAGGCACCTTCAGGCACGCCTTCAGTTCGGCAGCTATGTGTGTGGCATCAATCGACAACTGAAAATAACGACAACAAGTGTGTTTCTATTGGCTGCATCATTGAGTAAATAAGAATTTCTCAAGTGTAAGGCGAAATTAGTTTCCGATTCAATGACCAACTATTTTCCTCCATGAATTCAACTGCCAAATACAGATGAACAGGATTTTTTTAATTTTCTTCATTTCTGCACGGCAGTATATGTTGTTACCACTCATTTGAACTGTCTCAATGAGACGGTTCAAATGAGTGGTAACAACATATACAGTGCGACCCCGTTAGTACACGCTTCACTATAACACGATTTCGGTTTGTACACGGTTGTGCCTTGGCTCCCGAATTTTTTGCCTATTTGTATATCGTGTTAATCGTGTTAAATTTGTAACACAACTATTGTCAGAAATCGTGTTAAATTTGCGATTCTTTCCCAAATTAGACCCAAAATTGAAGATTTGTTTTTGTTTTATGGACGCATAGCCTCTTTTTATCTCACCGATGTGAATGTGCAGCTGATCACGTTTGCACATTTCGTAAATTAATCCGAGCAAACTGGGAATAAGATCAATTATAGGTCCCAGTAACAAAGCAGTGCTAATTGTTATGTGCTCGATTTCATTTTTCCGGCATGCATTCGCGCTCACCATTGGTGAAATATTAATTAGGTGTAAAGGCTGACCAATCGGAGATCGCGTATCAGTCGCTCAGATTAACTCAACCCAGATTAACTAAATTGTTACAGCACTGCCCACGCCCCCGGCGCATGTACACAAATGTGTACGTGACAACTAAAACTGGCCTTGTTTCGCTACGTCATAATTGAGCCAGTGCATGAGATAATCAACTTTATTATATAACTGAGATTTTCGCCGAGAATTATTTGACTTTTTTCTGCAAATATATCGGAAAGTTGATAACATTTTCAGAGCAAATGCGTAATAATTACTAATTTAATATTCGTCAACATTCGATATCGTTTACAGAAAATGTACACTATTATCAGATTCATCTTCGTCGAAAATCTCACGTGATAAGCCTGATTACCTCATGAACTGGCGCAATATTATAACACGTCGGGCAAAACATGTCTAACAGGTCTGTACTTAAACCCACAGGTGGAATAGTCGGACGTGTGACACAAAGAAAATGACCATTACAAAAATATCCATTACCCCACCCACTTGATCTCGTTCTATTATTAACGTCATGTACAGTACGATACCAGGTGGGTGGGATTTTTTTAATAGGCATTTATTTTGGTGTCATAGGTCCGAGTCTTCCACCTGTGCTCACCATATGAGTAAACACAGATTGCAACGCACGAGCTTGTCACGTGACGTTGCAGCTGATGGAACAGGATATCGGTCATTGGGTCATTGCGTCATCATTACTACACTTTTTTCTACACGCGTTTACAGTAATGGATTGCACGGACCTGCGTAGATCTACATTCTACATGAACATGATGAATAAATAAAACCTGACGTTAACAATTCTTGGATTCAATATATTTATTACATGTGAAGATAACAGTGAAAACTTATGGCATATTATAGGCACTGACGACGTCGTTCATTCGCAGTCACAGTGTACAGTGTACATGTATTTTTTGTTGACATTATGATGCGTCTTGTGCGAGAACGGATATAGCACGGTTCGGATAAGCAACACGGAAGGTTGTATGTCGCCGGACTTCCGTGTACTAACGGGGTCGCACTGTACTTTGATGCAGATTTAAGCAAAATATGTATCATTTTCCATCATAAAAATAGCGTATCTTCAGCATGAAATGATTTAACATGGTCTGAAGAACGAGAACAGCTGCCGCAGGGATACTGGCTGCAATAAATGGCTTGAAATGATATAACTGAAAAAAACAAAACAACAAAAGTTAAATATTGAAAACAGACCATTGAAAAACGTTTTTTTTGCAATAAAATCAATAGTTAACGGAATTACATCAAATAAAACAAGAAATGTGTCCATGGGACACGGATGTCCCCATTGGTCGCGTATATCAACGGAAGCTGGAGAACTAGACGGCCATAAGGATAGAGGATATTACCTGTATACATGTGTGATAATATTCCGACATATCATCAGGATAAGAGCCTAAATCAACAAGTTAAACATTGAAAGTACAAAATTCAGAGTCATCTTTCTTCCACGTGACACGCCTCTACGTTGTGATGTACACATATGTTTAAAGATCATGTACATATGCCAAGCAATATACGACTTATGATCTGAACAAGGACCTACACCAACAAGGTGAACATTTCTTCAAGGGGAGGTAACTCCAAAAGTACAAATTGCAGTTGTTTTAATTGTACATGACATGCCTCAATAACAATATATTTGGATACAAGTTGGTTTGGGAAACTCCTACTTTTCCAAAACAAATGGTGTCCGAGTCCCATATTTATTAAGGTAAATCCTACTTACGTGTTTCAGCACCTTGCGTATGACATTGGCGACGGCCAGATGTTCTGTGTCTACACACACATCAAACAGACAGGTCAATATCGTGTGTTTTGAACTGGATTCCAGGGCCGCAAACATTGCCTTCGTCACCTGTATATGTATAAGCTGTTGTTCACAATTTGGATTTTTAAGAAATTAAATACGAGGGAGTGTTAGCAGCCGCAGCATTTAGTTCCTTAAAGGTACCAGTAGGCACAACATGTTCTTTATAGGAATTAAATAAGTGTGTAATTGTGTCACTATTCCACCAGTTCTAAAAATTACGAGTGCCCGCTATACATATATATTCATTTAGAAATAATTATTTTACCGATAGTGATGCGCGGTTGTATCATAATCAGGCTATTTTCATATGTAAATGAGGCATGATATTTTTTAATTATTTATACTAATTAAACGCACATCAAAAAATAAATACAGATAATAAACAGTAATGTTCGTTAACATTTTAGGGAAACACTGTTATCGCCCATGATATCAGTGTGGAAATTTAAGTCTGCTATAAAATGTATAATAATGCCAATCAGTATGTGGGGTAATGGTGAATTAATTTTATTTTTGCCAGAAAAAGTATCAGATGGTGTCTCTGATATAAAGAACATTTTGTGCCTACTGAGTGGGCATGTACCTTTAAAAATCCAATATGTGAACAATAACATACTTATAACTAGCCAAGTTCACAATGCAGCCTCCCATCTGAGTATTGCTTTTCCATCTCCAGAGCAGTGGGATGGAAATACTATGAAAGTATTTTTTGATGCCCTAGGCGAGGTTTGAACCCACAACCTCCGGATTGGAAGTCAGGTGTTCTAATCCCTAGGCCACAACCCATCCTGCCAGTAACTTAGAAACCTTATAATGAAAATGGTACTCATACTTAGCTTGTACTATTGTATTTCATAGGGCGATACACAGATGGACATGTTTGACATTAGATGTATGCAAGCCGACTGTAGCTAAATGTTCAATGGAAGTTGTTAGCAGTTGCATAATGTTTATTAATGTAATGGCGTTTAATGGCTATGGTCATTTTAGGTCAGGTTAATGGGGTCGAATTCTGTATTTCACCTGTACAGATGGCTGGACAATCCCAAAATCAGAACTGAATATTTACAAAAGAATGTAGAATATCCTGATCAGGTGCCAGGACTTAACACACCAGAGTTACTTAGTCCCAACCCCTAGAAATAATACAAATAAAATTAATCCTACTACTTTCACAATGGGTATAACCGGATTCAACTCTCACATAGGAAAGCCAAAAAACGGACCCAAGGTTAGCCCTTGGGTCCGTTTTTTGGCTTTCCTATGTGGGAGTTGAATCCGGTTAATAGCAAGGATATCGGGATTCTGGTATTAAAGATGATCCCCCTCGGTAAATTACCCTTCGCATGTTCCCAACCAACCGTTCGCGTAACAAGTAAAATGTCAGTGGAAATTATTGAACTGGTAACACACAATGACCATGAATATGCCGCTTGTCCCTGGAGGCGAGATTCGGTGCATGCGCAAGACGGGAGGTTCCTACCGGTGACATTCTTGTTCCGAACTCAGCCAGATAAACAGTGTATTCAACACAGCTTTAACTCTAGATTGGTAACTACTGTTACAGAGTTCCAGATAAGCTGCTTATTGGCGTATTTTACACTCTTATTTTAGCAGAATACGCAATGATTATCAAAAGTGGGAGTACAAAATACTTGCAGCAATGTGAAAATACACATTGATTTTCAAATTGAGTAGTGAATAGAGAAAGTGAGCAGGGGCTCACGTATACCCTCGGCCGCCGCCTGGACCGACAAATAAAAACTTTAACGCAAATATTTAAAAAAAACTTTAACGCAAATTTTTAAGAAATTTGACCTTGGACATGAAGGCCCCATGGGTATGGTATGGAATGAATGAAAATATGGATGATGATAAGCAAGTATGTGAAGTTTGAAGTCAATCCGACTTGGCGTTACAGAAATACAGACAGTATGCAAACACTTTAACGCGGACGGACGGATAGACAAACGGACGGATGGAAGGACGAAACCTATATGCCAGGGTATAAAAATACTGTAATACAGTTGAAAATTTACTTAGTTGAGCTGCAAAAAGCAAACAGTGTTTGATTTTTGAAGCTCAAATAAGTGAATTTTAAATTTGCGTTAAAGTTTTTCTATTATTTGTTAAATAAGGCAGAAAATCAATAATTCATTTGCAATACACTGCAGCTCCATTATAACGCGGTCGCGTATAGTGCGATCTCCATTATAACGCGGGTCTCTCGTGGATCCCAATTTGTTTTTAAAAAATGGAGAGAGAAAAAAATAAATAAAAAAATCGTCGGACGTCGTAGTCATCGTGTAATTAGTTGATTCGAGATTTCTGTAAGTTTATTCAAACAACGAAGTTCAAAGTCCATGAAAGAATTATTATTAGTATGTTAGAAAATGTAATACCTTTAATCAGGTAATCATGTTAATAGGCATATTTATTAATCAATTCAATTACCTTAATCCCAATTGACATGTATTCGCGAAGTAATGGTCGTATCAAAGGAGCATGCCGACCAATGTAAGCCTGATCAGAAGCTATACTGGTCACAAATCCCATGAGCACCATTTCTCCAGTCACGTAAATGTACCGCTTTTTGTCACCAAGTAATGTCAATGTATCTGTGTTAACACATAATTGTCGCTAATAAATGGTTGCGTGTTCGGCCTTTCTTTTTCTTTACACCCAGGTGTAATATTTAGCGTTCTATAAATAGACTGGTGTTTCAGCATTATCTGGGTATGGATCACGTGGTCTATTGTTTACACTGCAGCCCAAGGCAATCTCGCTTAAATCGTAAATTTCATTCATCAATATGACTTGCAGCGTAAACAATAGATCACGTGACCCCACATCCTGAGATTATGCACGTATCAACCGCATGAATAGGCAGGACACGTGACCATAGGCATTATGTATTATCAATTAATCCGTTTAAGCGTCTGTTGATCGCGAGTAGTATACATTGTAATAATTGTCTGTCTATCGCGAGCACTATACAACGTAATAAGCATGATTTTATAAATAACTCCCTATGTTTAATACATTAATACATACAAGTTTGTATGTCATAGGCATTATTAATAATTACTTAACTTCTGTTCAAATGACATGATTTTATATGGGTCCGTTGCTAATGGAATTCCTGCAATAGTTGGTAACCGAAATGCGAATGATACCAGTAACCCGTGCAGTACCAGTACCCATGCATGTCCCGAAATTTTATAACGCGGTCGGATTCGATCGCGGTTTGAAATCTTGGACCCCGACCACCGCGTTATAATGGAGCTGCAGTGTAGTAAAATACATATTGAATTTGAAATATGGGGGTATACTACTCTTTAGATGTAAAACTTATCTGGAGCTCTGCTATAGTGAGTGTATTGTCTGTGTGACTACACAAACACAAGGTTAAGTAATACACGGCATACATACTTGTCCAATGGCTACAGTTTGGGGAGACTCGGTTCCTGGCTCACACTTGCCATGCCGTGACATTGCCTTAACAAACAGCTCCAGCCCTGATGAACCGGGAACCAGCACAGCTATTGTCTCAGCAGTGAACATCTGGACGAGGCGGTTCAAACTTTCGGTGGCCATCTTGGATAAAGAATTCTGGTCCGCGGCGAGTAGGTGTTTCATCAACGGCAGTAAACTGGTCAACACATCCTGCAATATATAGTTCCTGGTTGCCAACCCTTACAACGCGGAACTTAATTTTGCTGTATTTTCTTATTTTCAATCTTTTTCAACAAAACATTTGGCATTCAGATGGAGATGATTCTCATGTGCAGTGACCTTATATGTAGACTAAACAAATACCGAACTGAAAGATAATTTATATATTTTTCACGACCGCACGCGAGTTGATGCCCGACCCTAACACTGCAGTTCACAATCATGGTCAAGGTCTCTAAATGTAATATAATTCCAGCACAAAAATATTCACACAATTCCCTAACATTTGATTGGCCCGTAGTAAGTCTCTGTCCAGAATTTATATCCCAGTAAACTCCCACGCCGAACTACTTTCCGTAACCGTGAGGCGCAGTTAAAATAATTCTTAAGAAAACTGAAAATAAAGACATTTTCTTGATGACTGTAGTCCAAATGCTGGAATTATAAGGAATGAATGGCCTTTTTGTGGAATTTATCGGGGATATAAACTTGGAAAAGTCGCGGGAATACTGGACGAAGTCCAGTATTCCCGCGACTTTTCCAAGTTTATACCCCAATAAATTCCACAAAAAGGCCATTCATTCCTATAATATACATTTTTTGGTGGTATTATTTATCTTTCTTGGACACACTAGAACACGTGTCATATGACTTTAAGTCTTTACCATCTACTCTTTACCCCGAAACCTTAGAAATAATTGAATATTTTACATAATCTTTACGATACGGAGAAAAACAGATGTGATAAGCATACAATCATAAACATTGGCCATATTGCCATACATATATGACACCAACATTGTTAAGCAATACTAGTAATAGAACAAGAGTCAATGCTCCCATGCACGACTACCAACCTGGTTAGAGAGAGACGCAAACATAGTCAACACAGAGTACTGAATATACTCCGGGGTCGCATCCATGGAAACCACATCCAGTAACATTCTCAGGCACTCCTCCTTCGTATCCATGGCAACCTTGGCTGATGGTGTCCTTGACCCTGCCTTCCTGGTAGAACTATCGGGAGCAGTGGGTTGCAGAGTTGTGGAATTGAACACAGATGACATCACCTGAAATGTGTAGCAGATTATTGCATACAATGGATTTAACATTGTATTAACCCTTACTACGCTGAATTAATTGTTGTCGTCTGCTGGAAATGTTTTATTTTCAATATTTCTCGACAAAAACCTGATTTTGACAGCACATGAGAATAGTGGAGACGATTCTCATGTGCTGTCAAAACCAGTTTTTTGTTAAGAATTAAAGCAAAAATGAAAAACAGCAGACGGCAATTTCCGTCAACAGCGTAGGAAGGGTTAACACTGCCTGATAAACTCGGGATCAAAAAACACTAGCCTGGTATTCTACATTCATAAGACTACAAGAGGGTGTTTGCTTTAACCCTTAGATCGCTGTCTTATTTTTTTGTCGTCTGCTGTTTATTTTGTATTTTCCATTTTTTTATCATCAAAAACATGCTTTGACAGTACTTCAGAATCATTTCCATTGGAAATGATTCTGAAGTGCTGTCAAACCACGTTTTTATTGAGAAATAAGGCGCAAGATATAAAAGCAATAGCAGACGACAATTGTTGTGAGTAGCGGTCTAAGGGTTAATATCAGGAGCTAGACAGCTCCAATGGAGACGATTCTCATGTGATTCCCAAAAATATTATCAAAACATAATTAAATAAGAAGAAAAATCAGCAGACGACAATGTTAGTTTCCCGCCATATGAAATCCATGTACCTGTTGAACATAGCTGGGGTCGGAGTGATGCTCCTCCATACAGTGGACTACTTTCTTCAGCAGCGGTGTGAAGGCGGAGTGGTGCCTGACACACCTGCACAGGAGATACTCCGCCAACTGTAGTCCCATGTCCCTGACGGCCGCATACGGGCTGGTCAGCACGATCAGGACACTGACAAACACTGGAAAGGTGAAAGTGAATAGGGGTTTAACTTCCCGGCAATAGGGATTATTTTCGGAGAAAATAAGACAGAGATGAAAAAAAGTGAGTCAGTAGCTGATTATAGTGAAATAATGCACAAGTGATTGGAGCCTTAAATCCTTAAAAATAGATTCATCCTTAACCCTTACACCGCTATCTTAATTTTTTTGTCGTCTGCTGTTTATTTTCTATTTTCCATTTTTATCATCAAAAACAAGCTTTGACAGCACTTAAGAATCATTTCCATTGGAAATGATTCTGAAGTGCTGTCAAACCATGTTTTTATTGAGAAATAAGGCAAGATATAAAAGCAACAGCAGATGACAATGGTTAAGATACAAATTACCATGGACCCTCTCTAACACTGCACATCCTGGGGATCTCCGATTTAGAGAGGTTCCGCTGTGCAAGTTTGTTCAAGCCAGTGCTACAAAGACTCAAAGTGACAACCTACCTTGTGGTTTTTCAAGCATGGGTTTCATCGCATCGGCTGGCAGGCTCGTGATGTAGGCTAGTCCGACCTTCAGTGACCTTGCCTGGAGGTGAGGGGTCATCTCAAGGTCACTGGCAAACTCAGCAGCATGCTGGCTCCACAGTAGGCATAGAAATTGTAGGTAGGTCTCCGGGTCTCCGAAACAATGCTGAAAAGGTAGCAATTATATATATTAACTCTTTTCACCCCTAAATAATTGGAATTAATTTTTATATGTTCATTTTTTTTATATGTTACTTTTGCAACTAATCCAATCGTCACATAATGATTTTCAGTCTAGTCCATTTATGAAAGGGGAGAGATTTTGTTCTCAAAAATATTAAAATTATTAAAAAGATCCTGATGAGACGGAAGTATGTGAAGTTTCAAGTCTTGGGAGTTATTTGGTACTTAAAAAAACTTTAACAACAGATTTTTATAAAACAACAACACAAATTTCAGAGTAATTTGACATTGACCTAGGGCATGAAAGCCGCATGGGTGGGCTATAGAATGAAAAGAGATAGTAGGTAGCCGAAAACGTGTGTGCTAATTGATCAGGAGCTACACTGGTCACAAATCCCATAAGCCCCATTTCTCCAGTCACAGCCAGAAATACACAGCTTATCTGGGGCTTGCTGTTTTCTAGAACCATATAGAATTACCGTCTCCAAATCCTTCAGGATTTCCCGGAAGGCAGTGGTCAGTTCTGAATCTTCCGACGTCCTCTCAAGTATCAGGTTAAACAAACGGACAGACAGATGCAGGAAAACATCTCCGCTGTTATTATCTCCGCTCAGCTGCCAAAACCCTGGTCCTGTACAAGTGGAAAAACAAAAGACCATATTAAACAAGCCAATTTAGAAAATGTTTGTGGAGCCGTCTCAACAGGATCTGCACTTTTTGCAAGTAATTGTCATAAATATTTAGAAAAAAAAAACACGTTTTTTTTTACAAATGGACTTGTGTGAAAATCTATTGTGACAATTAGATTGGTCGGAATATTAACATATTAAAATCCATTTCATTTCTTTAGGGGTGAAAAGATTAAGTGTGTCAGAACATTTATCGTTAGTATGGTGGTGCCGAGCTAGTGGATTATTATTGATCTATAATGCCTGCAGTTTGTTATCGTTAAGTATTTGGACAATGTGCAGCTATGTACCGGGCAAATCAATATTGATTGGGGTTCAACAGCAAGCTCATGTACAGACAGGAATACACATGTACATGCATCACTGAAACACAGTGTCCTGGGGCCCGTTTCACAAAACTTCATACCACTAAAATGTTTGTAAGTGTAAATTTAGTATCGTCTGTAAATTTCAATCGATGGATTTACATTTATTGAGCATAGGCTGCATATGCAGCCTATGCTCAATAAATGTAAATCCGCTACTTGTTTACAAGAAAACATTGTTAATGTGAAATTTACAGACCATCATAATTTTGCACTTACAAACATTTTAGTCTTACGAAGTTTAGTGAAACGGGCACCTGATCTGGTGCCAGGCAACTTTACTACACCAGATCACTTATCTGATGCCCGGCACCCGTAACAAAATGGATCACTTGATACCAAGGGTGAATCCCAGTACCATAATATACGAATCCTTAAGGATGGATTCTCAATTGTGGCTGTGACTGGAAAATGGGGCTTCAGGGTTTTGTCACCAGTGTAGCTCCTGATTGATCAAATAGCACACTCCTGTAGCCTGATAACGATTTGTATTGCTTGTGAGAACAGAAGCATGTGGGTGTTTCATTGGTGGTATGGCCAACAGTGCAGATCCTGATCAGACTGTGCAGAAGCACAGGCTGATCAGGATCTACAGTGGTTGCAAAACACATAAGACCCATTTCTCCAGTCACAGCCACAAATCCTCGTGAATAATGAAGACCCTTAATACCCGAGAGCAGTGACGTAGGAGGTTTCACGGCCAGTACGACACCGTGTAGAGCCTTCAAACAGAACGCGGCGGGAATCTCTCCCTGCTGTAGCAGTGCCTTGTACTTTTCAATCACAGACGGCCAGTCCTCGGTCACATCACTCGCAGAGAACTTCATATGTAAATCCTGTACGGACGGTACGAGACGTATGTGACCCAGAAACTAGCAGCTTATATTCACAAAACAAGTCACCTCTAAAATGCATTTGGTACCATTAAAGAATAAAACAATAATATATATATTCCAATATCAACAATTCTGCAAAAACCAGTAACCCACTTTTCCGACATTTCGACAAAAGGCCTTTATCAAGGAATTAGTTTCTACTGAACGCTAAGTGGCATTCATTTTAGATGAAACATAAACATTGTGAAATCTAAAATGGATGCCACTTAGCGAGATGCGTTCAGTAGAAACTAATTCCTTGATAAAGGCCTTGTGCCGAAACGTCGGAAAAGTGAGTTCCTGATTTTTGCAGAAAAAGGGTCTTCTCGCTTGCATAGTGACATCTGCAGTGTTAACTATTCCTGAAGCTTCTAGTGGACACTTCAGCTTTCTACCATGCAGCATCAGTGTGCTAGCTATTAATCATGAGGTACACTGGTCAAAAACTGAACAAAAAACTGAACAATACACCTATTCTTATGACAGGACATATTTGACGCTGCAACTGGATACATTGAACTTATTGTCTTCACCTTTGAAACAAGTGTAGACCGAGACCAGTCTGATCAGAATCGGCAGTTTTCCCCTATCAGTTTGTGAAAGGCAAGGCCTACTACTAACAAACACATTTCTCGAGCCACAGCCACATATATAACAGTACCTTCCTTGCCAGCAGAGTACCCAGAAGTCTCACTAGACTCTCCATCAAGTGGAACGATCCCTCTTCTAACTTCACTGCAACTGTTTCCCCTGTCACCATGGTTACCACGTTGTCTAGGGTAACCATCAGGAGGCAGGGTAGCCGCAAATCGCTGGTGGTCTCTGCAAGCTTGCACCACCGGGACACCTTAAATATTGACCGAGTATAAGAATATAAGAAGGTGTGAATTGAATAGTTGGCACAGTTGAATGTCCCTAAACCGGACACCGTGGGGACTTTTGTTTAGAGAGATTTCACTGCATTACGCATGAGCTCTGAACATTTTGTCAACGTCCCATGTCATTTACAGGAACATAGCAAATTATTACAAGGAGTAAACAGATAAATTTATACACTGGCCGATCTATTCCAAGAGTATATGTACATAAGCATCAGCATTTATACCGCAACCATGTAGCGTAATAAAGGGCATTGAATAAATGCTGTTTAATCTGAAGTAACCTATTATACCTGAAGCAGCCTAATATATATGAAGTGCAGTTTTTGCCTCTACTTTTCACCGTTGACTCCTAATCACAGCCTCTGATTGGTCAGTTTCAACAGAAAATTCAAGATGGCGGTGTATTTTAAAATCTAAATCGCAGTCGATTCAGCCTTATTTTGTTCATTTTTACAGTATATGCCAAGTAACCGACTACAGAAACATATTTGATTTTAATGCTTATTATGACAACTGTGGAGTCTAAGGCCAGCCTGTATTGAAGCTGAGCTTAAATAAATTGAGTATTTAATCAGAAACAATACCGAATCTACCTAGCTTGCACGTCACCATTTTGCTTTGAATGACGTCGCTAGATTTTTGACGTATGGCGAGGGAGTGACGTCAAACCATTCGTCACACACGTTCAAACAATTACGTTCAGTATGCGGTGTAAATATATGATTAGTGCCGTCAAATATAAATTATATTATAACTTAATAAAGCTGTCTAAGGCTCAACCGAATACATTTTATATTCGACAGCACTAACCATGTATTTACTATATATTCCTATTTTTAATCTACAAAATCTTAATGTGGCTGTGACTGGAGCAATGGGGCTTATGGGTTATGCGACCAGTGTAGATCCAGATCAGCACTGTTCGCTATTTCATCAATGAAACACCCGTTATGCTTCTAACAATCAATTCAGATCGTTATCAGGCTACAGGAGTGTGCTATTTGTTCAGCAGCTACACTGGCCACAGATCCCATAAATCCCAGTCTCCAGTCACAGCCATAAATATTACAGGAATGTTCCGGCCTTCGTCCAGTATTCCCGCGACTTTTCCAAGTTTATACCCCGATAAATTCCACAAAAAGGCCATTCATTCCTTATAATTCCAGCATTTTAAATAAATTCATCAAGAAAATGTGTTTATTTTGACAGACGCCAGCCATTTGTTTACATTGACAGCACTGACAGCGCACCTGTAGAAAGTAGTTCGGCGTGGGAGTTTACTGGGATATACATTTTGGACAGAGACTTGCTACGGGCCAATCAAATGTTAGGGAATTGTGTAAATATTTTTGTGCTGGAATTATTGTACTTACAACCTCGTTGGCATGTCCCATATCTCCCATAATGCTCCTTGCTACACACGTTCCCATGACAGCATTCATCTCTCCAACAGTCGTGGATTCAGACGTTGGTCCACGGGCCTTCCATTCTGTGGATTAAATGAAAGGATTAACATCCCAGCCACATCGGAGTACAAATGTATTGTTATTGTGATTAGCAAGTACAACCATACTAACCCTAACAAGGGCATCGTTATCACTAAGCTAATCCCCTCACTGGCAGCCTTGACAATAAAAATACCTTCAACATTTTTGCCTTACAAACAAGGTGAACACTAGTCCTTGTAAGTGGCCTTGACCTTGGATGGTCGGACGTGGGTCATATGCAAAACAAAGCATCATCCCTAGACACACATTGTGGCCAAATATTATCAAAATCGGTGAGGAGGTTCATGACTTATTGATTTATTGTAAGTACATGGACTAACGCTATATCCCCTCTTGCCATTCAGCAAGGGGATAATAAATATTGGGACATTCGTTGTTCATACTTGTGTTATTTCTGTAGAAAATAATATTTTGGCCACATATTTGAATCATCTCCAATGGAGAAGATTCAGTTATGTTGCCAAAACACATTCTTTTAGAAATATTGAAAATTAAAATAAACAGCAAACGACAAAAGTTTAGCACAATTTATTACTTAAAGGTGAAGTGTAAATGAAACTACGGGTGTAACAAACCTTGAGCAATGCGTTTGAGCCAGCCGTTCTGTGCGGCCAGCTTGGAGGAGCAGACGACCTTGTTTATCTCTACGTCGAAGTTGTCCCCCTTAGCAACAAACAGACACGGCAACAGAACAGACACCACGTCCGTGTCCAGTGGCCCCGTGTAGCCACTAAGGATCTTGGCTGCAGACAGGCTCGCAGACTTCCTGAAGAAATAAAATAAAATTTCAACATTGATTTATTCGTTGGGGTTTTACGTTCACAGCATTCCTAAATGTGCACTTACGAACATTTTAGTCGTACGATGTTTAGTGAAACGACCCCCAGCAACTTACCACTTGGTAGCAGTGCGGCCCTTGTGTAGTGTCTGTAGTAATTCCAGGGTGGATGCATCGTCCCCCAACAACTCCCAAATATCCTACAATGTCATACATACAATTCAATAGCAGAATCACCAACTTATCAGTGGCCCGTTTCACTGAACTTCGTACGACTAAAATGTTCGTAAGTGTAAATTTAAGATTGTCTGTAAATTTCAATTGTTGGATTTACATTTATTGAGCATATGCAGCCTATGCTCAATAAATGTAAATCCAATAATTGTTTACAAGAAAACATTGGAAATGTGAAATTTACAGAATATCATAATTTTGCACTTACAAACATTTTAGTCTTACGAAGTTTAGTAAAACGGCCCCCAGGTAACTAGACATTATGCTTGTAAACCATGGATATGCCCCCATGGCGCACCGACTCTTTAACTGGAGAAACTCGAAACTTTTCGACTTTTCGATGTAAACGTACATGGACGGACGGAAGTATGAAACCTCAAGAGCAACGAAATATACACCCCTTGCTATTGCATAGCGGGCATAACAAGCTTTGTACTGGCTGATTGCATACTAACTGTACCCAGACACATATCTACAGTCAATGCATTAAATACCTTGTCCATAAGTACCGGTACATTGTATATTTCGTTTCCACTTCAGTATACTTCAGTTTCTTGGTCATTTATCTCAGGTGATTACGTCTGTTCATGATCGTATAGCACACAACTACGGCTCAGAATTATGAAATGCCTGATTTACAGTGAAACCTCTCTCAACCGGACACCCTGGGGACCTCCCAGGGTGGCCGGTTTAGAGAGGTTTCATTGTACCTTACCTTTGAAATGTGGCAATGAATATAATGAACCTCAGTTTGTTTGATTGATGATTCTTCGAAACCTCACGTCGCTGATTAATCCCAAAATTTCTCCCATTATGAAACACAACTGAGACACGCCATGTGATTTTGTACCTGCGATTTTTCTTGAAATATATTTACAGAAAATGTGATATTTTCCGTAAATGACGTCGAAAGATAATATCGTAAATTTTGTAAATATTCTTCACATTCTTAGGTACAAAATCGCATGGCGTGTGTCAACTTACGTCGCCAATTTGTAGTGCTGCGTTAACAACGTCGGCACTGTCATCCTTGATACGGGCCACGAGGGAGTCCTTTATACACAATTCTCCATCGTCAATCTGGAAATATCAAGTGATTGATTGATTGGTGTTTAACAGCCTATCAACATCTATGGTCATTTAAGGCCAACGGGTTCGATGCCATATTTAACCTGCTGCATTGAGTGGTAAATATTTACACAATTATATTCAACCTGAAATTATCATAACCTGGGGCCTATTTCATCAACATTGCAAAGTATACTTTACTAGCAATTTGAGGGAGTAATCATTTATTTTTCCTGAAATGCATTATTTCATATAGAACTAACAAATGCATATATTTCATGATTAAAAGTATGCAGAATTATTATACTGAATTTATTACATTATCACAGCCATTAAATGGCTGTGATAATGTAATAAATTCAGTATAATAAAAATTAATAAATTGAAAATTTCTCCCTCAAAGTATACTTTGCTACTAAAGTATACTTTGCAATGTTGATGAAATAGGCTACAGATCTGGTGCCATGCCCATACCACACCAAAGACACTTGGCCTCCTTCCCCTAACAGTAATATGATTACAAATAATTGTAATACTCATACAATGGGTATAACCAGATTCAACTGTCACATACAAAAATGCCAACGACATATGTGAGGGTCAAACCAGGTCTCCGATCGGGATTCCGGTAAGGATAAACCCTGATCGTTGAATTACACATCGCATGCTCCCACCTACCACTCACATTTCAGTCAATGAATACACAAGACCAATTAGACCCACAGAGTGACACATCTGCACACACACAGATTATCCCCACATGTGGGCGAGGCGGTGGCAAGTAGCTTATTACTTTCACTGACTGTGTTGGGAGTCTACATGTATTTATACCGTAATAATACTAAATATTCCGACACAATTTATTTTATAGAAAATAGGGGTCCCCCAAAACAAATTGTCTCCAAATACATTGCCATTGTGATAACAAGTACAACCATACTAACTGTAGATAATCCTTGCTGTGAGAAACCATATACAGTCGAACCTGTGAACAACGACCGCCAAAGGGAAGTGGCCAAAGTGGTCGTTGTTGACAGGTGGTCGTTGTTCCAAGGGTCGAACATTTTCCCGGTTTCACAACAAAGTCGGTCATGTATTTAGCATTCTATTGTAATCTATATGCATAGAAAACGTCTTGGCTGTATACACTTCCACCTGACAATTCGCTATTGCACGATCGTGGAGTGTATCTGCTTTTCATCAATTAAAAATTGCATGAAAATGGCTAAAATAGTCAATTTATTTTGTTTTGTCATCTTGTTGTTAGTGTTCTGAACCCAGCCTCGCTTTGGAAATTATATACAAAGGGGGGTAATTATCTTCACGATAAGTATATCCCGCGGCTTGCTTTGGTGCACCATTTAATAGCTTGTCGTAATTACATGTAAGTGGTTTAATTTAGAATGACCATTAGTATTTTGTTTTCTTATTCTCAATTTCACACCATCAGTTGAAATTAATAAAGGTCATATAGTCTTTATTAAAACGATAGCCTATGTGGCACGGCCTGTGTAACAAAAATATTTCATTGAATGCGTCAAGTCGAGTATCCGACACGAGCTAGGAGAGAATACCAGACTTATTTGCTTTCTGTCCAATGTATACTATGCTGGTCAAGCCCGAATATTTAAGCAGCCTATGACGAATTGGCAATGTCCGCTGACGTAATTACTGATGTTTTTAATTAGAGATTCGCGAGTATTGTAAACCATGGGCAGACTACGCGAATCCACTGCCTCGTCTGGCCGCTAATGCAATAAGCCGGGCTTTGTCGGAGATCGAGACCCAATTCATATAAACACATTTGTCGTGTCACTTTAGACTGGTTCCCGGTCGCTAGGCTGTGCATCCGACAGGGTACCAGTCTAGTGTGTATTACGTGACTGACGTCAGCAACCGCGTGTATTGATCTTTGATATGGCCTTGTGCCCTGCGGTGTGAAATTTACACTTGACAAGCGCGGTGTGTTTGAAGTCTTAGTCTCGTCACTGTAGACGAATTGGCATCGTGTAAACACAGATTTATGATGGAGTTTTATGACTTGCGCGGAATTGCATTATGCCTATTGGGATACAAGACACGGAATACATATCGGGAATTACCGTTAATGGAGTTATGCAATATTTTTCATGGAAAATGTTTAATGTCGCCAAAATGACACCGACCATATCGGGCAAGGTAAATGTTTTCAAAAGAATGCGAATGTAATCGATGACTAATTGGTTACGACAAGTTGCAATTCAGATGATAGCGACCAGATTTTGAAAAAATAGTGATTGTGCTGCTATTTATTTTTGCCAACAAAAACGTGACATGGTCGCTGTTCACATACAAAAATGCCATGTGGGAATTAAAATAGCTGATCGCTGGTCGTTGTTTGGGGGTGGTCGTTATTCCAAGGTCTTCTAAAGAACAAAATTGGACGGGGGGGTTTTAACTGGCCGTTGTGGACAGGTGGTCGCTATTCCCAGGTGGTCGTTAACACAGGTTCGACTGTATATTAATCTGTGTTTCCCAGAATAAATTGTGTCCGAATATTTACTGTCATCGCGATACTGCAAATGTGAACGAGGCTAACATGTATGGTCTTCTACCTTCATTGACCGAGTTACCGTCTACATGTATTACCGTCGTTACAAGATGAGTGAGGATTGAACTGACAACCTTCAGTACTGCAGTTACAAGGGCAGTGAATGTATTACCCGAGTGCGATTATCCAGCATCATGGTGACGGCCCGCTGCCTGACAGGGGCGAGGCGGTGGTTCAGGGAGAGCACGAGGCTCGTGTCCGCGTCCACGACCAGCTGATGGGGCACAGACAGCACGTACAGGTTCAGGAACTCGTGCACGTGGGTGTGGTCCTCCGGGGGCAACGTCGCCAACATCTGCTTCACGGCATTGTCTACTGCTGCCGAATTCCTGTTTTTCATATTTGTACTAGACAATGGTAACATGGGTTGGTCATGGAGACCAGTCTCATAAATACAGTCTACACACCTTACCCCAAACTCTCTTAAGTCAAAGTACTGATAACTCAACTCCAATTATTTGTTCCAAATGCAATAACTCACATTAACTAAAGATTTTGTATTTTACTCCGTATTTTACTCCGTCCCCTAGACTTTGAGTAAACGAGTGTAGACTGTAGGTTACATCACTTGGAAAATCTTCAAACTTCTAAGCCTTCAGGCTGTAGTTGACACACATGTAGTATTGATTGGTTACTTGTATATTTATCACTATTAAATGAAATCTTAAATAACTTCCCATCAAAATAGTTCTGGGGCATCCTTGATATTAGAATTGGCGGAGTTTGCTGGCTGGACATAACATTGCTTATTTGAAACTAGTTTAACCCATTCCTGTCGGAATACATTTATTAAATATTTTATTTTTGTTATTTCTCAATGAAAGTATAGGTATATGTTGTGACCACTCATTTGAACTGTCTCGACGGTCAAATGGTGGTCGCGACATATACTTTTGAGCGCATAGAAAGAAACTATTTAGCATTTTCAACAAACATAATGGCGTATTTTGTGGAAATCAATTTTGATATTTACGTGGAGAAAAAGTCACAAAATATTGTATTGTTTTTTTGACAAATACAGACAAACACATAATATATAGAGTATATTTACCACTTCATCAGCGTCTTATAGTTAAGTTACAATTAATTTAAAAGATTTTAACACGGATTCAGACGGACATCATCATCTCTTGCTTTTTGCAAACTAGCAACTAGAAAATGTGTTCATAGAACATGGATGCCCCACATATCGCTTTGATAGTAAACAAGGCAAAATTTGTAGTCCAAAAGGGGGAGATAATCCATGGCTCAGTGTCAAAGCAAAAATAGAAGTCGAAAAGGGGGAGATAACTGATGACGATGGGGTCAAATAAAAAAATAAAATAAACGTTGTGCATCTATTCATCATAAGGAAGCTACATACCAAGTTGCAGGTCTGTAGCTATTACGGTTTAAAAGTGACAAGTTACAAGGCAAAAGTCGAAAAGGGGAAGATAATCCATGAACCGGGGGACGAATAAAAAATCAAAATAAACTCTGCGCATGTACTCATCATAAGGAAGCTACATATCAATTGTCAGGTCTGTAGCCAGTACGGTTTAAAAGTATTACGAGTTACAAGGTTGGTGGTGGACGGAAGGATGGACAAGGTAACGCTAAATGCTCCCTCCACTATTGTGGTGGGGCATAAAAATGCCATTGCGATGTCTGAAGTGGGGCCACATGCCGCATGGTCAAACACGTACTTGCCCTCAAGCTGCCTGACTATGCCCTGTAGACTGTCCTTGACCTGGGCGTCAATGTTTTCACCCAGGAACTTGTTACTCTGGGACACAAACACTTTCAGGAACGACCTACAACACGCAACTGTGAACTTGACGACATCTATTCAACAGAAAGATCATATGTGTCTATGACTGGATAAATGGGGTTTATAGCCTATATGACCAGTGTAGACCCAGACCGACGCTTCACATCCACCAAAACTACATATCCTGATCTGGTGTCATAACTGAACTAAACTACATGCCGTGAGGTGTGAATCCAGGACAGATGATTGTTAGGTACGAGAATACAGAAAGAATGGATAACGTAAATACCCTCCATTCCTACAAGATAGGAAAGAACAATAGCACACACAGACCAAACAAACAAATGTATTTTGTTGCAAAGCCATTTTGGAAATGTTGACAGAAAGAAGTATGCTGTAGTCACACATTGAATGATTGATTGATCAAATGAATGGTGTTTACTACAGGGGCCCCTTTCACTAAAACTTCTTACAATAAAAAATGTTTGAAGAATTTTATGAATTTGCTTCTCACATTGACATGGTTTACTAATGTTACCATTGTGCACCTATATACACACATCATTGCATGTGAACACATGCACTAAAGATTTTCCAACATCGGCTGTCAGTATAAATGTCATTCAAAAATTAAATTTTACACTTACAAACTTCTTACTGTCAAGAAGTTTAGTGAAATATGCCGCTGAACCATAACTTACAAAGCCGCTTGTTCCGCCACATTGTCAGGCAATGTCACCGCCATCAAGAGTCTGTGTAACACAGATATGTAGTTATCCAAGCTGCTACCCGACTCCGATCCACTGCTCTCGCCGCTAGTTGCTATGCCGACGGCGTATTTGAATGTGACAGGTATCAGGCGATGGAGGAGGGCAGACAGGAATTTGTGGGCGTCAAACTGCTCCGACAGCTGGGATATCGAGTCCACCATGGTGTAGTGACGGCACATATACCGACAACTCCTGTAGATACAAGGAAAACACTGTCATACTTTCTAAGCCCGAAAATTATTTTATCAAAATAATGTTAGTCATTGCCGTTGATTTGCAGGGTTCCGACACAGAAGCTGATATAAAATTCCCTGACATTTCCCTGACAAAATGCCATTTTTCCCTGACAAAAAAAATGACCGAAGGTATTAATTGCTTCAAGATCAAAGCCTTAACATGTGAACTCTAAATTAATGTTAGCCGCCATATCCTCTCCTTCAGTCAACCCTAACCACAGTCTTCACAAAAAACTTTTTGACACACTTGCCCTTTTGGGCAAGTGGGCTTGAAAAATTTACTTGCCCAAATTAACTTCTAGGTGCCCATATATTTGTGCAGAATTTTACCCGCTTCTTGGCGGTTAAATGTATAGTAGTATATGTAACTAACATAAAGTGGCATATCATGCATTTATTAGTAATACTTATAATATGGCCATATGAGTAAACAATAATTTATGTTTTATATAGTGAAAAACTACTTCTCCCTCAAATCAAAATAAGTCAGACAATTTAGGGAGAGAATTTCACCCTGTAAAATGATCCCTGTATTGCTAACATTAAAATAAATTGAGTATGTTTTAAATTAATTAATTTAAATAATTACAATAAATAGATATACAGACAAACCTGTGCTAACGACCACCTGGGAATAGCGACCACCTGTCCACAACGGCCAGTTAAAAATCCAATTTTGTTCTTTATAAGACCTTGGAATAACGACCACCCCGAACTGCGACCAGCGACCAGCGACCAGCGACCAGCTATTTTCATACCCACACGGCATTTTTGTATGTGAACAGCGGCCATGTCAAGTTTTTGTCGCTATTTTCCTTTTGTTCCAATCTGGCCGCTATCATTTGAATTGAAACTGGTTGTATCCAATTAGTCATCGATTACATTCGCATACATTGACACAACGCTCTTTTCAAAACATTTACCTTGCCCGGTATGGTCGGTGTCATTTTGGCGACATTAAACATTTTCCATGAAAAATATTGCATAACGCCATTAACGGTAATTCCCGATATTCCGCGTAAGTCATAAAACTGTTGGCAAACTGTGTTTACACAATGCTGATTCGTCTACAGTGACAAGACTAAGACTTCAAACACACCGCGCTTGTCAAGTACATTGTGTATTACTACGTGTAAGTTTCACACCGCGGGGCACAAGGCCATATCAAAGATCAATCAATACACACGGTTGCCGACGTCAGTCACGTAGTCCACACTAGACTGGTACCCTGTTGGATGCGCAGCTTAGTGAAACAATACTACCGGGAACCAGTCTAAAGTGACACAACAAACGTGTTTATGTGAATTGGGTCTCGATCTCCGACAAATCCCGGCTTATTGCATTAGCGGCCAGACCAGGCAGTGGATTCGCGTAGTCTGACCATGGTTCACAATGCTCGCCAATCTCTAATTAAAACATCAGTAATTACGTCAGCGGACATTGCCAATTCGTCATAGGCTTGTAGTATAAACACATATACAAAAAAAAATAGGACGAAACGACCCGGGGCGAGGAAACAGAAATCTCCTTTCCGGTCCTCTCTGGTTTCTAGTCATACCAGGGGCGAGGTATCGGGTACATTTTGACCCGCACCCGAGGTATCGATCGGCCGACTCGTCATAGGGCCGAGATGTCAGTATTAAAGCGAAAACGCAAATTTACACCTGGAATTCCATACACTTAAATGTATGTCTAACTTTTCTTCAGAAAGAAAAACATGTGATTCTATCTCATGTCTCATGGATCTAAGTTTGTTTGACACATGTAACATCATTACCATTGGCATCAATGGTAAACATACATTGTTTTACTCAACACATGTATCGAGTTCAGGATATTTAAAACTTATCAGGTTTAAATTGCACTTCGGGCATGGAAGGTCCTAGAGTCAATTCCCGCCCTAAAATATAACCACGGAACTGAGCTGATTTTCTCAGCAATTTTATTTTTATTCTTCTATTATGGCCAGTTTGTATACATGTATACTTTTTTATTGAAGAAAATGCTGAACATGGTATAAGCAATTTGGTTAATAATTAGCGAAGCATTAAGGTAGTAGGTCATATATAGATACACTCAGCTTCAATGATAAATGCTTCATAAGAGTAATGTGATATATGAATAATTCCAGCACAAAAATATTTATACAATTCCCTAACATTTGATTGGCCCGTAGCAAGTCTCTGTCCAAAATTTATATCTCAGTAAACTCCCACGCCGAACTACTTTCCGTAACCATGAGGCGCAGTTAAAATAATTCTTAAGAAAACGGAAAATAAACACATTTTCTTGATGAATTAATTTCAAATGCTGGAATTATAAGGAATGAATGGCCTTTTTGTTGAATTTATCGGGGATATAAACTTGGAAAAGTCGTGGGAATACTGGACGAGGCCTTCCGGCCTTCGTCCAGTATTCCCGCGACTTTTCCAAGTTTATACCCCGATAAATTCAACAAAAAGGCCATTCATTCCTATAATATAACATATGTAAATGTTGTCTTGTTACTGTATACTATATTGAGTTGCCATCTCCGCCATCTTTGTATGTACAAGCCATGGTACAGTTTCACCACTTCGTGTGCTTGACACATACAGCAAATAATATGACAGTAAACCAAATAAAATTTGGTGTAATACACAACAGACATATATGAAAACAGCAAGCTATAAATATTATGCCAGCAAACTATACAAAATACAAGATATCTGAGCATTTCTCCCATCAATCTCAAAATAAATTTTGATGTGTAAACTTTTCAATCTGATGCACAGCATATGTTAGTGTACACGTTATCCATAGATAAAGCCATATTTACTTGCATAGTAGGTTAGTAGATACCAGGGACAATACATTCAGGTAACTGCTTACATGTCACTGGATTTGATAGTTAATAACAGAGTAGAGTAGAGGGTACATATGGTATGTGTTGTGTGGTTTGTCAGGTAAATAGAGAATAGTAGGTTAGTGCCGTGAATGGGAAAAAATATCTGGCAAGGCTCAGGAAACGGGATGGGCGAGGCTCTACCGAGCACATCCCGTTTCCGTGCCGCACCAGATATTTTTTCCCATTCACGGCACTAACCTACTATTCTATTTATCCCGTCAACATCTACAAATGGCTGTAAAATGCAAAAATTGTATTGACTGGATATCAAAAATGTTTCACGGCACCGTGTTTCACGGCACATACGCACTGTGTTGACGGGATAAAAGTGATACACTGTGCAATTTTATTTGTATGAGGCTATCTATAATGGTGGTTCATGTTATTAAAAACACAGGCACAAACCTGTCCAGAAAACGAGACATATTTTACAGTTTGGTGTAATATAATGTATAGGAGTCCGTTCTCCTGGCTTTTCTACATGTGATTAGCTACATTATATGACAAGTTCTACTTCACATTTTGAGTTCTTTGTCAAACGGCAGAACAGGTGAAACTGGCTGATGGCTGGAACACACAGAGATGGCCGACTTAGCCACTCCATATGCCGTATAGGATACAGTAACGAGGCAGTATTCACATATATGTTATACAAATATTCTATCACATTTACGAAGCAATTATCTTTCAATCAAATGATGATCATGTATAGAACAGGTCCTTAAGATGATTAACAACCATGATGGAAAAGTTAAATTAGTAACTGGCTACTCGTATTTGTTTGTTCTGGTATTAAAATGCTGACCATCACAGACCGAGTACTTGGAAATTGTTGAGCTCAAACAATGATCATAAACGATGATAATGTTATAAATAACTTACCGAGCCTGAGATTCAGGTCACTGGTGCCAGTAGCCAATGGTTAAGCTAAATTTCCATCATTTGCAATACACAGCAGCAAGAAAAGGCAGTAGCACAAGCAAGCATTGATACAGAAAGCATATGTTAACCCATCACATTCTGAAGACATATACTTATCATTTCATTTAATCATTTTACTGACACAAATTTTATAAGTATTTGTTTCTTATTTTCTTGCAAAAACATATGTTGTGACCATCATTTAAACCGTCTCGTCGAAAAAAAGTAATGTCCCCTGACTTGTCATAGGGGCATAATAAATTTGAATGCAACAAAGTGAGTAACATGAGAAGGGTGTCTGTTGTCCATTCCTCAGATTTAAGGTGAAAGGAAGATATGTTCAAAACTTATCAATAATAGCAGTGTTAAAGAATGCAGAATAAAATCAATAATTATTATTTAAACTATAACCTTTCATCTTCATACTATTAAACACATATTTACCACATCCAGCAGCAATTTCAGGTTAAGATTATGTTATTTGATCTTGTAGCAACCAAAAATCACATACTTATGCATTCTTGAACAAGAATACCGAATGTTAGAACAAATATGTACGATAATAGAAAACAACAATAAAAAGTTCAGCTATCTGACCTTGACATTGTGGACAGGGTCAGCATAGGTGTTCCACATAATGTAACTATGGATAAATATGCATATGAAGTTTCAAATCAATCTTTAATGTGATTACAGATGTAGAAGTCACTTTAAAACCTTTAATTGCAAATACAGTGTAGATGGAATGAGAGAGACAATGCCATAACATAACAATACATGATGTTTTTCAAACTGGCCTACAGACAGCATTTTAGAGTAAAGCAATTAGCAAACAACACATACATGTCATAGTCAACTAGTTGAAAAGTACTGATTGAATTGGGCTTTACAACACAATTTACAACTAGGATCGTCAGTAAGTAAGTGCTTACGGTATACGCCTCTGTCTGTGACAGTACCGTGTGACAAGCGGGTAAGGTAAAAGTTATTGTTATTTCTACAGATGGACAATCTGACTCAAGTATACACACCAGGGGCCCGTTTCACTAAACTTCCTACGACTAAAATGTTCGTAAGTGCAAAATTATGATAGTCTGTAAATTTCACATTAACACTGTTTTCTTGTAAATAATTGTTGGATTTACATTTATTGAGCATAGGCTGCATATGCAGCCTATGCTCAATAAATATAAATCCATCAGTTCAAATTTGCAGACGATTCTAAATTTGCGCTTACGAACATTTTAGTCGTAAGAAGTTTAGTGAAACGGGCCCCTGGTGATTTGTTAATGAAGTGATTTTATACCAGTAGTGTCACTGTATGGTAAGTGTACCTTTCTGATATTTATGTTTTTGTTTTATTAAAACCTATTTAAAAGCCAAATTCAATATGTAAATGCTAACTGCATCAATAAACCATGTACATATAATGGCTCTGTGACTATATTGGACCTTCCAACTGTAACAGCAATGTGTTCATTAATGTTCGGATAGCAGACACATTTCTCTGCTATACATACATACAAGTATTTGCATGTACAGAGATAATGAGAAAGGTAAAACATATTTAAACTGGAAAATTGTGTCTGTAAGACATGGATGATGTCACATATCCACCACCAGTAGAATCAAAATAATATACTATTACCATCAACCCATCTTCTGGCTTTGTTCGAAAGGAAAGTTAGAATGAACAAGCAAAGCCAGAACATTCATGTTGAAACAAAGGCAGCTCAGGAGGCAAGGACCGCAAGTTCCTTTCAGCTTTCTTTTGGTTTTGACATAATAATTAAGTTAACAATTCCATCAAATGAACATTATAATCAGAAAACTGCCGTAGCCATATATCTGCAGGTTTACAAAAAAATCACAGATCTTGGTATTTCAAATTTCACTGACATTTGCTAAAATTTCAAATTTCCCCGACAAAAATCAAAATTCCCTGACATTTCCCTGACCTTGAATTTCCCTGATTCCCCCCCCCCACCCCACCGGACGAGTGGGAACCCTAATTTGGTAAATCCATTTGTATTCACAACTACAGTGGAACCCCTCTAAACCGGATACTCAGGAAAATATAAACCGGACAATCTGGAAAATGTAAATGTCAATATTCCTCTCCACCAAATCAATATAGTTTCTCAATTCATAACATAAATAGAATACCTGGTCAATATTTTGATCTCAAGTTTATCAGACTTGACTCGAAAACTGTAGAAAGTCTTCGGCGAGCCTAGTAATTCCTACAATTTTCCTAGCCTCCCCTGATTTATATCAAAAGAAAGTGGAAAGTGAATGGGTTTAACATCCCAGCAACAGCTAAGGTTATATAGAGATGGGAACAGTTTTAAAGTCTCATCCGACAGACCAGTGGGATGGAAATACTATGAAAGTATTTTTGAAGCCAAAGGCGAGGTTTGAACTCACAACCTCGGGGTTGAAAGTCAGTAGCCTATTTCATCAACATTGCAAAGTATACTTTCCTAGCAAAGTATACGTTGAGGGAGAAATTTTCAATTTTAGAATAAATTTATTAATTTTTATTATACTGAATTTATTACATTATCACAGCCAATTTGGCGGTGATAATGTAATAAATTCAGTATAATAATTCTGCATACATTTAGTCATGAAATATATGCATTTGTTAGTTCTATATGAAATAATGCATTTCAGGAAAAATAAATGATTGCTCCCTCAAAGTATACTTTGCTAGGAAAGTATACTTTGCAATGTTGATGAAATAGGCTACTGGTGTCCTAACCCCTAGGCCACAACTGATACCCTATATCAACAGACACCAGCCTTGTATTCCTTACAAAGAGAACTTACTTCTTGGAGAGTGTTACGTCCTGGGTCTGGAACATGAGCAGCATACACGCCATTGCCTCGCCCATCAGCTCCGCACACAGGCTCTGCAATAGTCAACAAGGGCATAGTATCAGTAGACGATTTCATCAAAATTGCAAAGTATACTTTTCTAGCAAAGTATACTTTGAGGGAGTAATCATTTATTTTTCCCGAAATGCATTATGTCATATTGAACTAACAACTGCATATATTTGATGATTAAAAATATGCAGAATTATTATACTGAATTTATTACATTATCACAGCCAAAATGGCTGTGATAAATGTAATAAATTCAGTATAATAAAAATTAATAAATTTATCCTAAAATTGAAAATTTCTCCCTCAAAGTATACTTTGCTAGGAAAGTATACTTTGCAATGTTGGTGAAATAGGCTACAGAGCTCCAGATAAGGTGCGTATTGGCGTATTTTACGCACTAACTTTAGCAGAATACGCATTGATTATCAGTGGGAGTACAAAATACTCACAGCAATTCGACAATATGCATTGATTTTCAAATTGAGTCGTGAAAATACTGTAATAAAGTTGAAAATTTACTTAGTTGAGCTGCAAAAAGCAAACAGGGTTTGCTTATTGCAACTCAAATAAGTCCCAATTTTTAAATAGGTTTTATTTTTTTATCATTTGTTCCCTATTTTAGAAGGAAGAAAATCAATAATACGTATTGAATTTGATATCTTGGGGTATAAGGCCATCCATAATTGTATCTCCGTTCCCTGTAACCCGACCGACCCGCTAAAAACGGTGCGACCCAATTTTTTTTATTGCAATTTCGTTTACATATGTTTTTATTTATTTTTTTTACATTTTTTATTTTTAATTTTTTTTTAATTTAGTGCCTCAGTGGGTTAAAAGGGTTAATATTATGTCTGGCCCTAAATGGCCTACATGTTCCTACAACAACACATACAGCAATTGACATACTTTTATTGCAAGACTTGCAATATTGAATTTAAAAATTATTAATATTAAAAAGGTACAATATTTTAACACTTGCAATGCAATGCAAGTGTTAAAATATTGTACCTTTTTAATATTAATAATTTTTAAATTCAATATGTCATGTGACAGAAAAATAAAGAAATTGCCTACCGACCGACCCACTTTTAAAATTATGGGTCGGGTTACAGGAAACAAACAATTTTTTAAGGACGGCCTAATATTCTTTTAGATACAAAACTTATCTGGAGCTCTGTTGTATTTTGGAAACAATGAAATGGCCGCAATCCCTTTACCCGTACAATGCTACATTCAATTTTGTCACCTGCTGCTTTTTTTATCTAACATTCTTCCGAGCTAAAAACATGCTTTGACAGCACTCGAGAATATAAATGATGCTAAAGTGTTGTCATCATATTTTTATTAAAGAATACAAAAATAAAAGAACAGCAGATGACAATTTTAATTTCCAGTGTTCTAAGAGTTGACCCTTTCCACCCTACAGACAATAAAGTCAATATGTGCAAACGCTGTAGATCCAGAACCAACTTGTAACGCGTCGTCTCATCAGAATCGACAGCATTTGTCAATAAAGTTTAATTCTAAAAAAATCAGATTTTTTCATTAATGAAATAGTCCAACAAGAGTGCCGTAAGTCACAAAATACGCCGTCGAAGATGCAGAAATGTGAAGCTGTCACCAAGGCAAGAAACATTAATGAGAATTTGCTATTAAGTTAAAAGGTGATATTTTTGTTAAAAAATATTTTTTCAGCATAAAAACAGCACAGCTTCAAGGTGCACATCTTCAATATGTGTAGAAGACGTGTGTATAGTTTAACATCCAATGACGGAATGGTTTCAGAGCACAAGAGTTGCGTACACAAACTAGGCAGTTTTTCTGTCTGCCTCCCACCCGCCCTGCGTAAAACATAATACCGGTATGTACCGGTTTTTTTTGTATAAAAAGGGTCTCAGAAAAAGATTCACAGTGTAGATGGTGATGAAATAACTCGTTACGAGCTATTTCATCACCATCTACATTGTTTACATGCATATGCAGCCATTTTGGTCGGAGAAAACCTTACCTTGGCAATGATCTTCTGAAGAGTGATCAACAGCTGCGACTTCAGCTTAGTTTTATGTAGTAGCTGCGCGAGGACCATATAGGAGGCGGCCTTGTACTCGGTCACGCTCGATTTCATCCCGCGGCTGAGGTGGGGCAGTATGGTCCCTAGCAGGTCCTCAGACACGGAGCCCGAGTCCAGGACCCCGATAAGGGTCGTCGCGTAGAATGAGAACAGAACACGGCACTTGGAGCGGTTGATGGTGCCCGTGATGTCGGCCAATACCTGTGAATTAACAAACTTCTATGAATGCTGACAAACTTTTGGCTATTTAACACATTAAATATTAAAAATATTTAAATGCAAGTCATCAATAATAAAAAAGTCACCCTCCCCAAATTTTTTTGATGAAATTCCATCAAATATTGATTTTATTGCCAAAATATTATTTTTCTATGGCAATTTAACATGGGGGCTAAAAATAATAAAAACAATTTTTTTATTTGTGGACCGATTCTCAAAATCTAACTTGTTTTCTTAGTTACATCATTTCCAAGCTATCTATACAGGTTTCAGAGTCAATTTCCAAATATTTTCGCTTTTTGACTCCTCCCTCACTGCTTCCTCCTCTTTTTCTCCCATAGAAAAATATTTTTTTCGCTATAAAATCAATATTTGATGGAATTTCAAACAAAATGTTTTGGGGAGGGTGACTTTTTTGTTATTGGTGAAAAAGTACTTGAATTTAAATATTTTTTAGATTTAATGTGTTTAATAGCCAAAAGTTTGTCTGCAGAAAAAAGTGGATCAGACAGTAGTTACTTTTTCATTCTGAAACTAGAGAAAGGTTGATGGCTCGCTATCGCAATATGCCCACTTTTCCAAGTTTGAAATGGGGAGATAATCCATGTGCCAGGAATCAAATCAACACTTTGCGCATCTGCACACCATAAAGATACATACCAAATATGATGTCTCCATCTATTACAGTTTATATAAGTTTTACGTCTTGCAAGAAAACGTGATGGACAGATAGGATGGAAGTTCTGTAGCCGATTTCATCAAAATTGCAAAGTATGCTTATCTAGCAAAGTATACTTTGAGGGAGTAATCATTTATTTTCCCCGAAATGCCAATATTCCCAATATGGCTGTGATAATGAAATAAATTCAGTATAATAAAAATTAATAAATTTATCCTAAAATTGAAAATTTCTCCCTTAAAGTATACTTTGCTAGATAAGTATACTTTGCAATGTTGGTGAAATGGCTACTGACCAAATGGATAGATAAGTGGCTATTCTTTTGTTTAAAATAGCCACATAAACGTACAAAATATCCACAGAACAGAACAGAATGAATGGAATTGACAGTTTACATTGTTCTCTTAGCCACATAACTACCCATTCGTCAGCCAGGACATTACGGATGGACCCCCGTGATGGTACACCATTTTTTCTCCCAAAAAGTGGGTATAATTAGGTGCAATACAAATGAATCTTTCTCGAAAACATGGTGCACAAATTGATTGCACAATCATGAACTCCAAGCAACGCAGTGTTCTGATACAGCATGTTTAAATGAGTTCGAAAAAGGTAGTCAAGCACTCGAGTTCATCGATGGCCCCTCTCGCGATTTTTATTCCTTCCGGCAGCTGGCTGTTGCACAGAGGTTGGACTGTACTGTCAAATGTATGTCTAACATATCATAGAACAGGGTAGAATCAATCTGCACACTCAAGGTGCATGATCACATGGTTACAACAACAACAACAACGTCGCCCACTCCAAAGTAAGTATTAGTTGATATTTTCCTTAATATGCAACGGATTTTGATTAAATAAACCGCGTCTTCATGAGCTGCATTTGGTGGTCCAGGGAGTTTGGCACAGACTTATGTCGTTTTTGCGAAGAATCGATTTCCGTGTCGAGAGTTTGGGCGAAAATACAGAGACCACCAAGTGCAGCTATACAAGATGCGTTTGATGCGCCATATTTCATCAAAATCCGTTACGTAATAAGGACACTATAAAAGAATACGTACTTTGAATCGGTACTTGTTGTTGTTGTTAGTACCACGTGATCATACACCTTGACACTGCATATGGGGAAATATTCTCGGATCATGTCTCACATATTGATTACACGGTTTCTTTCTTCCTATACTGCAAAGCACCCTTTCAGGGATTATGAGCAATCATATTTTATTCATATATACATGCACATACAAAGAAATACAATTAAGTTTCTCGGTATTTAGCCGGTACCGACTTACAGCCGGGTGGACTGAAGCAATGTGGATAAAGTATCTTGCTCAAGGACACAACACACACATCGGGTGAGATTCAAAGCCACTACCACTGGATCAGCAGTCAGACAGTCCAAATCACTCAGCCATGCGAGGATGTATTCATACCTTGACAGCATTGGGCACCATATCACAGACGTAGCTGAGAAATGCGGGGTTGGTTCGACAGTGGTTGACCAACGTCAGTCGCGGAAGGTGAACTCCATTTTTCTGAAGAAAAAAAAAGGAAACATTCAGTTTATTGCTCTTTTTTCAGGCGCAAATCCCAGTCCACCATAAAATTGATGTGTGGCTGTGACTGGTCTAGATCCTGATCAAACAGCACACCCCTGTAGCCTGATAACACTTCATACTGCTTGTTAGAAGCATGATGGGTGTTTCATTGATGGAATGGCAAACAGTGCAGATCCTGATCAGACTGTGCGGATGCACAGGCTGATCTGGATCTGCAGTGGTCGCAAAAGCCGCATTTCTCCAGTCACATCCACATTTAACCGACGTCCATTATACAACAAGGCCATACACTTACAGTGCTCCAGATAAGCTGCGTATTTTCGTAAATACCCAATTAAAATAGCCAAAAACCCAATTGAAATCAGAAGTAGCAAGTATCAAAAAGCGATAAAAAAAATTGTGGTACCTTTATCATGTTGCAGAAAACAATAAACAGACCACAAATATAGCATATTTTTCTTATTTTCCATTAAATCACATCTTGGTATTTCATTAGAATTGTCTCCAATGAGACAATTCTAATGCAATGCCAAGACATGTTTTCATTTCGAAGCAAACTATTCAATAATTGCTGTCTGTTGATGTGTAAACAGTAGTGTGATTTTATTTTACCCAATTAAAATATTGAAATACCCAATTGCTTCAGAAATGATTGAGTGAAAATACTCAATTACTAATTCCTTATCTGGAGACTGCATTTACATGTATATGGGACGACATTGTAAATTCAGTACTGTTAAGTCCACAAAATTTAGGCAATAAGCAACAGATAACAACAAAGTAATAGTTGATACATGTATTATCGCTATAGCTCCGACACATAAAAATCGTTCATTTAGACCAAGAGATGCACAATATACTATTTTGTTATTATACTGATGAATTCATGTACAGATTTGTGACTGCGACTTGAAGATATAGGTCCATGACATTTAACCACGGTGTCTAGCCATCAATAAACAACAACAATGCATGATTGGGCTTTTACTGCCTAAATCGGAGGCAGACATGCAGGTTCGTCAGAGTATACACGGATCGAAACTGCTAAAAGACGCATTTCTCAAATCAAATACACATTGGAACGAGCACCTGTACTTGTATAGCGTGCAGCCAATTCCACTTGGAGCAGAGTTTGCTATCAAACTTGATTATCGCCATAGGTCTTCAAACAAAAACACAGATACCGGTATACATCCTCAGAACATGTGCGATTTTTCAATAAATTTATTTACAGAAACTGCGCTATTTTCTGTAAATGACGTTGAAAGATGACATGTTCATAGCAAATGCCGAATTGGAGTCCGCATTTGCTATGAAAATGTCTACTTTAGACTCCAGTTACGGAAACTATCGTAAATTTTGTAAATAGTTTTCATGAAATATCACACACTACTTAATACCGGTAGGTACAAAATCATATGGCATCTCTCATATATGAAAAAGTACATCGTTACCTGTATAGCGTGCAGCCAACCATGGGGAAAAAATCTGGCCTTTGTTCACATGTGGTCTTTGTTCACAGGTTCATTTATGGAGTAATTGAGAAAACAAACGCGTGGCTATTATAGACAGTTATTTGCTATTCGGAAGTAGCCTTTTTCACAGGTTCGACTGTATTTGGGAAAGCAAACACATGGTTACTATTAGACAGGTAATTGCTATTCAGAGGTTTGACTGCATGTTTGTTGGCTTAGTGGTGTTTAACGGCCTATCAACAGCTACGGTCATGTAAGGCCGGGGGTAGGGATTGGAATAACCTGACCTGGTGACAGGTCCATGCCGCACTAAAAGTCACTTGGCCCCTTCCCCTGAAATAGGATTATGAATAATCGTAATACTCATAAATACTCATAAGGGGTATAACCAGATTCAACTGTCACATACAAAAGACGTATGTGAGGGCCAAACCAGGTCTCCAGCTGGAATTCCGGCAAGGATGAACACTGATCGTTGAATTACCCGTCTTGTGCTCCCGACCAACCACCCACAGGTTCGACTGTAATTGGGACGTGTGGCTGCTATAGACAGGTAATTGCTATTCGGAGGTGACCTTTAGCACAGGCTTGACTGTAATTGGGAAAACAAATACGTGGCTACTGTAACCAGTAGCCTATTTCATCAACATTGCAAAGTATACTTAATAGTAGCAAAGTATACTTTGAGGGAGAAATTTTCAATTTTATGATAAATTTATTAATTTTTATTATACTGAATTTATTACATTATCACAGCCAATTTGGCTGTGATAATGTAATAAATTCAGTATAATAATTCTACATACTTTTAATCATCAAATATATGCATTTGTTAGTTCTATATGAAATAATGCATTTCAGGAAAAATAAATGATTACTCCCTCAAAGTGTACTTTGCTAGTAAAGTATACTTCGCAATGTTGATGAAATAGGCTACAGGTAATTGCTATTCGGAGGTGGCCTTTAGCACAGGTTTAACTGTACCTGTATAGCATGCATCCAGTCCCACTTTGAGGCGAGTTTACTGTCAAACTTGATGAGCTGCAGGACACGGACAAATATGTTGGTCTCGTGGTATGGCAGGAAACACTGGATTAGGTCATCCACGTTGTAGAAATGGATGTGGAACCTGCAATGGGGTTGTGTGGTGGGTAACAGGGGCCTGTTTCACTAAATTTTGTACAACTAAAATGTTTGTAAGTGCAAATTTATGATGATCTGGAAATTTCAATTGATGGATTTACGCTGCAGCTCAATAAATGTAAATCCAATAATTGTTTAAAAGAAAACATTGTTAATGTGAAGTTTACAGACTATCATAATTTTGCACTTACAAACATTTTAGTCATACGACGTTTAGTGAAACGGACCCCAGATAGCTAGAAGTATGCAGGGTTTCTCTCATGCCAGGGCCACAGAACAAAATAAACTAGGTTCAGACAAATTTGTAAATTTCTCTTTTACTTATTTCTCATCTGAAGTATAATATGTTGTGCCCACTTAGATGAGAAATATAGAATGGATTTAAAATTTTCTGTCAGTAAAATGACAAATCTAAAGTCTGTTACACATTTACTAGTGTACTATGATTTTAAATACACTGTGTTATTACACTGTGAATGTGCATAAAATTGGTTAAGGTTTAACCTTTTCAACACTACAGACCTCTTTTGTGCTGTTTACAAACAGTCTATTACCAAATGAGCCGGCATAACAAGCTAACTCACCAGGATCTGCACTTTCTGCAAGTAATTTTCATAACGCCATACCTGTGTATGAGCCATTCCAGAGCCTTGTGCGCGGGTTTCAACATACAGTACGGCGACAGTCGCATCAGGAAGCTGTTTATTGTCGCGTCCAGTCGCTTGTTCACCTCCTTCGTCTGCACAGACCGCTCAAATGTCAGCGACGAATCGCCAAACAGTGTTGACTCAAACTCGTAAAAGTTGGCATCGATTGATTCAAGTTCTTCTATTCCATTTTGTCCTGGAAATATAAACGAGTTACCATATGTTGTTGCTTTTATATCTTGCCTTATTTCTCAATAAAAAACAATGGTTTGACAGCACTTCAGTGCACTAAAGTGCTGTCAAAGCATGTTGTAAATTATTGTAAAGTGCTGTCAAAGCATGTTTTTGATGATAAAAATGGAAAATAAACAGCAGACGACAAAAGATTAAGATAGCGGTGTAAGCCTCACTGTAAGGGTTAATGACCGTTCAAGAGTAAGATCATAAACAGACCAGAATGCATCTGCATACGGGAGAACAGTATATAATACAATAACTAGATGGCCGCAGCCCTCATGTCGCGCCCGCCGAAGCCATGATGGCCCTAACTCGCTCAGCTGACTCCATGAACACCAGAGGAGAATGTGACATTGAGTTCATGTGTTTTAAAAACAATTGTGCTATTTTTTGATGGCGGTCATCTTGGATTAAGCGAGGACTCTCATTTTACCAAATCTGAAAATGTTTCTGCCATGGATCTTAAATTACTATGAAGTTTGGCCAGCATGGGCCATGTGGTTCCTGAGAAAAAGACGTTCAAAATCTTGAATAAATGGACCTTTTGGTGGCCATCATGGATGACATAATCATCCAAATATTGCACCACAGCAATCGCCTCATCGATACCTTCAATTTGATATATGATATGAGCATATTCGTACATGAATTGTACATCAATCATTCCTACCAAGTTTCGTCGAAATCCGGCCAGCGGTTCATGAGAAGATTTTTTAAAGAATTTATGCTATTTTTAGATGGTGGCCATCTTGGATTAGCGATGACCTCCATTTTAACAAATCTGAAAAAGCTTCACCCCTGGACCATAACTTTTAAGTTTGGCTACTATGGGCCAAGCAGAATTTTGAAATCTCCAATAAAAGAATGACCTTTTGACCTTTCGGCGGCTATCTTGGATGACATAACCATCCAATTTCGACAAAAAATTCACCAGAGTGATCGCCTCATTCATACCTTCGATTTGATATATAACATGACCATATTCGCTCAAAAATAAAATTTGACCCCACGGGCCACGCTCATTTTTGACCAAGGGGTCACCATTTTAACAACTTTGAAAGAGCAATGTACATCGATCATTCCTACCAAGTTTCGTCGAAATCCGGCTAGCGGTTCATGAGAAGATTTTTTAAGAATTTATGCTATTTTTAGACAGCGGCCATCTTGGATTAGCGATGCCCTCCATTGTAACAAATCTGAAAAGGCTTCACCCATGGACAATAACTTTTAAGTTTGGCTACCATGGGCTCAGAGGTTCATGTGAAGAAGAATTTTGAAATCTCTAATAAAAGAACGATCTTTTGACCTTTCGGCGGCCATCTTGGACGACATAACCATCCGTTTTTGATGACCCCGGGGTCACCATTTTAACAACTTTGAACGTGCATTGCACATCGATCATTCCTACCAAGTTTTGTCGAAATCCGGTTGGCGGTTCTTGAGAAGACGATTTTTTGAAGAATTTGTGCTATTTTTAGACGGCGGCCATCTTGGATTACGTAATGACGTCATTTTAACAATTTTGTAATCCCCCTACCTAAGGACCATGACCATGAAGTTTGGTGACTATATGCCCAATGGTTACCGAGGAGAAGACGTTTGAAAATGTTCACGGACGACGGACACATTGCGGTAACAATAGCTCACATGAGCTTCGCTCAGGTGAGCTAAATATAACAGAAAAAACATACGTACGCCAATGTACCAACTATATTGTGCTGTCCGCAAGCGTGTGCAACACAATTGTCAGTGCTAAAAGACAGTGTCTCAGAGCTCCAGTTAAGGTGCGTAATTTGATCAACTTTGGGGAGACTTTCGTTATTTCTTCGCCAAAATTGGCAAGTTGGGAGTGCTTTTGAATCGTCTCGATGAGACGATTCTAAAGCAATCCCAACTTTCCAATTTTCGTGAAGAAATAAGAAAAATACCCGGAAAATTTGGTCCAATTACGCACCTTAACTGGAGCTCTGGTGTCTTGATCCAGTGCCAGGCACCATTACTACACCGGATTACTTGGCCCCTGCTGTGAATCCCAGTAAAATTCACCATCAAGGTGTGCATTCTTAACTCTTTGCATGCTGGGAAACTTGTGCGCTATAAATAGTTCAAAAATAACGGACAAAAATCATCATATTGTCTTTTATTTCTCCTTGTAAATATCATGAATATGTCTTGGAATTTCATTAGAATTGAGTCCTCAGGACTCAATTCTAATGAAATTCCAAGACATTTACAGAGAGAAATAAAAAATATACCCCTAATTTGTTTGACGGATATTTTCACCGCTAGCATGCAGAGTTAATGGATTCATCATTAATCCATCGCATTCGGAATACACTTTTATGTGCATACAAATATCAAAATATTTTTTTCTGTTCCATTTATTTTATTTCTCAACAGAAGTATATGCTGTTACTACTCATTTAAAATGTGTCTAAGAGATGGTTCAAATGGTGGTCACCACACAATTCTGCTCTGATGAGATATAAAGAAGTTAATTAAAATTTCCATCAGAAAAACTGTGTATCGTCAGAATGCAATAGATTACAATATGCATACCCTTTCATCCTCAAGCTAACTGAAAAGAAGTATCCCTGTGACTTACCAAGTGATTGGAATGTCTCCCTATCAATGGAGGCTGCTTCCTTGGGGTCAAAGAGCAGTGACGCCCTCCTCTTGTCCTCTCCCAGCACCGACTGGGTATGCGGCACCGCCAGCCGCTGTAACTGCTTCGCTAGAGACGTCATCGCGCGTCAATTACACTCACAGAGGTCTGCTGAAATATACATGCCATTTTACATGGGTACAACGAAGCTATGCCAATGCACAGTACAGGCAACACGAAATCTGCAGATTTTTTTGCGGCAAAACCCCGCAAACCTCCAGCGGTATTCCCCGCAAACGATAAAAACAATTGCGGCAATCACGACCAACTGAATTGCGGCAAAATGTGGCGTAATCGTTGAACTGCATGCACGTGATAGAAATATTTTCAAAGATATTATTGATAATGAGGCAGTGAACGTGTTTGATTTTAAAAAGCGAATTTAGGTTAGTGAGGCGCGTTTTCAATGCCGTTTACACTCAAAATATTTGAGAATTATGTTAATGTATTAGCAACTGTAAAATCTATGCTGAAAACCCACCCCAAGTAGCGGTTTCGATACGCTCTAACACGCTGTAACACGTTGTATAGGCGAGTAACAATTACGACTTTGTGGGGGATTTTCATACAACGGTGGCGAATGCCAGTTTTGTACGCTAGAATCACCTACGTAAATATTTATCACCTACATAAATTGTTTTTTCTCAGCAGCGACAGCGATGAATACATGTATGATGTATCATACCAGGATATAGAAAACCTGAACTCAAACAGCAAAGATGTACACGTTTAGTGTCCTACGACCTTCTACGTTAGTCTGACTTGCAGAAATAACGCTTTTGATCATAAAATCAAAGTACTGAAAGTAATGAGCTGCGAGCCCAACTGAAATGGGTGGTAAACAGTGTTTTAGTATAGTCTCCTTTAAATATTTCAAATAGACTAATTGTAGTAAATGGTATTATGGGAAACTGTATAACACTTAACATATGTTGTATGTGGAGAGGGGAAGGAGCTGTATAGAAACAGGAAGAATCCAGTAAGGCTTAGCATTTGTTTTTATGCATTACATACACATCCGCATGAGCTCTGAAATTTTATAAATTTTCGACATCATTTAAGGCAAATACGACTGATTTTCGAAATCAATATCGGCGAAATACGGTGATGCGATAAGGGTGGTAATCCAGTAAGGCTTAGCATTTGTTTTTATGCATTACATACACATCCGCATGAGCTCTGAAATTTTATAAATTTTCGACATCATTTAAGGCAAATACGACTGATTTTCGAAATCAATATCGAAATACGGCGATGCGATAAGGGTGGTAATTCCATATCAGGGCTCAATTATTGTAAGTGAAAGTGTACGCTAATACCACTCATTCGAAACATGCCGACGCGACGATTCAAATGAGTGAACCATCTAGACGACACGGTTCAAATGAGTGGAAACAGTATATTTTTATAAATTTTTGACATCATTTAAGGAAAATATGACTGATTTTCTAAATCAATATCGGCGAAATACGGCAATGCGATAATGGTGGTAATTCCTTATCAGGATTCACTCTTCAAACACCTGTGGTTATAGCGTTTTTTTATGCAAATTTGTACACGCCGTAGTTGTGAATGAAAAAATCCAGACAGGTGCCAGACAGGTGTAATTCGGGTTTACACAGCATTAATGCGCAACCAAAATGGTCTGTTTTATTTGTGGAAAATGAACGGCTAAATCTGAGGTTCAATTGGATTTTCTTCAATTAATTATGTACCAAAGATATATTCTAATAAATGTGAAATGTAGAATAGCATAAAACGAGTCGTTAACAATGACACAAGATGTATACATACGCGCCACAAGAAAAAATAGCTCCGTGATATCTGACTGTATTTTGAGAACTGGCTACATAATAAGCTTCGAGAGGCTCGCAGCTAAAAAGGTGTAACCTCGCGAATACACACGACACATGTCACTCGAACAATTATACCAGCTGAAATGTTCTAAATATATTGATTTACAATCAATGAAATGTGCATATATAATCAGAGCAGAAACATGTTACAAATGAGACAGTCACCAAAGATAAACATACATGGAGATACAATTTCTAAAATAACACATGTTCTGAGAAATTGTTGTTGTTGTTGTTGTCGTTGTACAGTCACCATACATTCAGTTTCGTATAATAGAAAATAAAACAATTATGTATATTTATTTCATATGCGACTAATTCTGATTGGCAAAAACATATGTCTGCTTTATTTTCTAACTTTTTATATAAATATGTTATTTTCTAGCCAACAAAACAGTGATCCAGTGTACGAACGTGTGACTCAAATGAATTGTCTGACATTTACAGAAATGGCTGAAGATGGAGAAATTGACGTTATGGGTGATTTTGATCTCAAATTACAGTAAGATTTGAAATCAGATATATTTTAAAGTTTCAGGAGATACAGGTGCTGGTGTAAACTGAATGATATAATTGACTAAATCGAGCAAATGGCGTTGATTCACTGTTTAAATCATTAAAAGGGGGCTAACTGTGTATTATTTAGTAGCAAGAACCACAAGGGAGATAACCGAGTATCACATATTTTTACTGGGCATAACAAAGTTGTCACACTTTTGTTCGATTTTAGAGTGTTTTGTTTACATGTTTTTAAAAGGTTAGGACCTGGATTCATGTTTTTACCTAAGCCGAAGTTGTCAAATACGAAAAGGACTTCTTCCTGAAAACAAATTAGCCCCAATTCTCATGGATTCGTGCCTTCTCTGTCTTCTCATTGATTCATGCACCTACCGGGGTCACGGATCATTTCGCCCATAATCCTGTTCGCACCCCCGGTCGTTTCGCTCATATTTTCGCCCCGGGTCGTTTCGCTCCTACATAAATTATATAATGTGTAGAAATATTGTAATACATTAACAAATATAATTCAATGACAAAGAAATATGTGGGTAAACGGGCCATCATAAGGGTGACGTTACTCGATGTAGTATATTTATACAGTGTGTTACATTGTGCACAGATTTAACGAGAACAATATTGATAGTGGGAACCTCACTAAAATGGTCCATTGCATACTGGCATACTAATTCAATGGTTAATGGTTTGAACCCACAACCTCTGGATTGGAAGTCGGGTGTTCTAACCCCTCGGCCACAACACATCTCAAGTTACCTGATGAACTGGTGCGTTGTCTTTCGCTCCCGGTAAGTTGGGACCAGACCATACTCCTGCACGTGCCGCCACACTGCTTGCGTCCAATGGAACACGCAACCCTTCGTCGCCGTGACGTCAGGAAAGATGTCGGAAATCGCCTGCCAAGCAGCTGCAAAACATGACCATATGATTTGCCATCATGATGATACAGTTAATTCTCAAATTAAACCGATATTATACCACGATGGAGCGATGAGACAAGTTATGTATTTATTTCAACATACCTTTCTCGAAATCCAGAACAAACGCTCCGGACGGGCATCCTTCAACAATTGGAACACCTAATGATAAAAAATGTAACCATGGCAGTATTAAATTACACTATGTAATGAGATATGGAACAAAAAACCTCTGTTATCGCGTCTGCGTTTACTGAGTTATGTTATTTTTAAACTTTCGACGTCATGTACAGACAATGTGAATATCTGTGTGTGATAAGTGACATGAATTAATAAAATATTTGTACGTGTTTCAAATAATACACCGTGAAGAGAACACCCGTGAACGTGAATATCTGTGTGTGATAAGTGACATGAATTATTAAGTTATTACTGATTATATATAACACGTTAAGATTTTACTAATTACCTTCAAGTAATCCGCCTTCTGTCGACGTGACATCGATGCGAAAGCCAGCGGGAACTGCTTCCGCACACCGTCTATTTAAGTGTATTTAACAAGTATCAGACCAGCGTAGTTCCTGCTCAATACAACAACGATCAGTAACGGTCACTTTATGTTGTGTATGGTGGGCCAAGGGGCAGTTTGGGGTTCAATAAAAAAACACTAAGAAAGCAGGGGTTCAATAAAATAACAAATATCCTCATGCCACTAAACTCACTTGTCTTAGAAAATACATGTTCGCAATTTTATTTCATCATCTATCATATAATATTCATACATTATACATGGAAATATACAGTGAAATATCTCCAAGCTATTCTCTAAATACTATATAAAAACAAATATATATATATAAATTCATCTTCTCTGGACTTGTCTAGATCCTTGGATTGAAGAACCGTGTGCATCTGAAATGAGAAATATGTCGTTATAAATTTGAACATTAATACTATCATTGACTTGTATTATCATATTATATACTATATAATAATGTACATATTTCCCGTTTTCAATTCACCTCATTATATCATACTATATATATTTCCCCTTTTCAAAAAGGGGTGAAATGACCCGACCAGACCACACATATATCACATTTTCGACCAGGGCGAAACGACCCGTTGCGAAACGACCCGGGGCGAACAGGTAACATGGGCGAAACGACCCGACACCCCTACCGGGCCCTAGTAAACAAGTGAATAATCATATTATAAGAATAGTATTACTTGAAAATTATTTTAAAAAGGTATTTTAAGTTGTTTCCCACAGTTTTCTAAGTTACAGTTACATACAATTGTGATTTACCACCTATTTTGTGATTTTTTGCATACTTCCTTAATCTGAAGAGGGTCTGTTCGCACATTATGCATAAAATGTGATATAGTCACTGTTCTCGTGGATTCGTGCCCCTAAGCACATAAATTCATATTGTGTGTTATATTCTGATGAATTCCTGAAAATGTATACATCAACATAAAGTTCAAATACTTGACTATGAGTGCACATAATGAATTCGCCAAAATTGTTGTTTATGCAAGTCTTAAGAGTCCCTAGAAATAACCCACCCAAGTCACCTAATTGATCTTGAAACTTCTCATCAGGTTCGTGCCCTACGACTGTTTGCACATTTGCACATTTAAGTGAAATTCCTTGATCACTCGTACAATAAAGAAGTGTTGCTGCCTAGATGCATCAAATTTAAATATGGTGATGTCCAGATTCACCTAGAAATAGTACGCTATTGTATGGGTTCAATTCTGTTCAAAATAATATAGGTATTGAAGTGGTATTAGTACAAACTTGTACAAAATAGTTTGACTATGCAATGGAAAGGGTATGCGTATGACATTGTATGGGTACACAATTAGATGGGTATAAACATATATGGGTGCAAATATTTATACCGTAATAATGCTAAGTATTCAGACATCAATTGTTTTGGAAAACCCCTATCATAGGGGTTTCACAAAACAAATTTTATCCAAATACATGGTTACCGTGATAGATGAGTGCAATAATACTAACCATAACTATATTGGGACGCTCTTCATTGTGGGAAACCATACATTGATATGTTTTTCCCAAAATACTTTGTGACCGAATAATTATGGCTATTACGGTAGGTATGCAGTACCGTAACATGGATGGTGCAGACAAGGCGGTTGCCATGTCTGTCATTTTGCCAATTTTTTAATGCTAAGAATTTAACAAATCCCCGAGGTGATGGCGGGGAGAATGCTACCTGACCCCAATATCGGGACTTGGTTCCCCTTGTCTGGTTTTTACCGCTGGTTACAGCCCTGGTATAAACTGGATATGAACATTTATGGGTGGATAATTTATGTTTATTGCGGTTCCGTGGTTTCATTTGTAAATTACAGAAAAAATTGGTTTCAATGGTGACTTGTCTAGTCGTCCAAGTACAGGACCATATACATATGGGGCCGACATTCAGAACTTTGAACATTTTTACAGGGCCGACAGTGAGATATATGATGCAAATGAGCTGCCATCCAAGAGTGCCAATTTACTGCCAGAGTACACCCACCCACCCTGGATGCTGGAGCAGGTATGTACAGCTCGTTATAAGCTTTGTGTCCACCCGATTTCATTCCATGAGTATCATAGTTTTGCAAATGGATTACTGAATTTATCATCTGTTGTATTTTTCTCGATAAAATCTATGGAATAAATCAGCAGTCAAAAGTAAACAAAGTTGAAAATTCAATTATTTGAGTAGTAAACAGCGTAATCCATGTTCAAAACTGCGCAGATTTGCAGGCTGACTTTAGGCCCTGCCAGGGATTCCGCTGGGGGAAATAAAAAAATCGCCACTTCAAAAAAAATTAACAATTGGCGATAAAAAATTACAATTTTCGGGGGGGAAAAATAGAAAAAAAATTGTATTTTTTTTTTTTTTTTTTTTCGAAAATTGTAATTTTTTATCGTCAATTGTTTATTTTTATCGCCAATTGCGAAAGTGGCGATCGCCAGCGGAATCCCTGCCCTGCTGGTCAAAACACTATAAGTTCTTTTATCACTCAGCAGGTGACACAAATGTGCTCCCAGGCTAATGAAATGTACCTTGTGATCAGTATAGCGCCTGATCAGGCTGCACAGTCTGATGAGGATCGAAGCTCTTCGCTATTCAGTCAACAAAATAGCTTTGTTGTCGTTATAGCAAAACAATTAGATCTTATTCCTCCTATGTCGATGTGTAACAGTTCCAGGATCTACAATTACTGAAAATGCGGCTGTGTCCCTTTTCTCTGCTGAAATCACCAGTAAAATATCTCTGAATGTCATTACATACCGGTATGTATGCACCCGACATCTGAAGTATGTCGAGGGGTATATAGTTTTCCTAATTCCATTCGTCCATCCGTAAGATTTACGTTAAAGTTTTATTTGTAGGTCAGTAGCCTATTTCACCAACATTGCAAAGTATACTTTTCTAGCAAAGTATACTTTGAGGGAGTAATCATTTATTTTTCCCAAAATGCATTATGTCATATAGAACTAACGACTGCATATATTTGATGTTTAAAAGTAAGCAGACTTATTATACTGAATTTATTACATTATTACAGCCAAAACGTCTGTGATAATGTAATAAATTCAGCATAATAAAAATTAATAAATTTATCCTTAAATTGAAAATTTCTCCCTCAAAGTATACTTTGCTAGATAAGTATACTTTGCAATGTTGGTGAAATAGGCTACTGGTGGCGGCGGCCGAGAGTATCTGTGAGCCTCTGCTCACTCTAGGTCAATGCTCTTGGTTGTCTATTGTAGGGATGGTCCATGCCATCCGGCATTGAAGTCCAATGTCATATCCCCAAGGCCATGGACTCCATGGCCTTGGGGATATGACATTGGACTTCAATGTCAGATGTTGCCCTAGGCGTGAAAAATACTTGCATATTATTTCCATTCCACTTGTCTGTCGGATGAGACTTTAAACTGTGGCTCCATCTCTATATGACCTTAGCTGTTGCTGGGACGTTAAACCCATTTACTTTCACTTTCTGTCTATTGTAGGGATGGACACTGGACAATTGCATGGATGAGAAATCAAAGGCTACTATTGAGAAAATGCTGATGGAGGAACAGTATCCTTTGCTAATGTGTGACCTGTCATGAGAAAAAATGTGTTTATCGTAATTTTATCAATTTGGGATGAAAATTTGTCATTTCTTCTCCTAAAATGGCAAGTTGGGAGTGCTTTAGAATCGTCTCATTGAGACGATTCTAAAGTACTCACAACCTGCCATTTTTGATGGAGAAATAAGAAAATAAGAAAGTTACCCCCAAATTACGCACCTTAACTGGAGCTCTGTTTATTGAGTGTTTGACCAGTGTAACCCGTAATTAGTCGCCATACTTAACCTTTACAATGCTGAATTAAATTTTGTCGTCAGCTGTTTATTTTATATTTTCCACGTTTCTCACCAAAAACATGCTCTGACAGCACTTTAGAATCATGATTCCAAAGTGCTGTCAAACCATGTACTTTTTGAGAGAAAAAGAGAAAATATGACACAACAGCAAATGACAATTTTCGATTCCCGCATTTTAAGGTTTTTGTTGCAGCTTCATAAATTAAGGGATCAGTGGAAGAAGTGGGCTAAGTCCCTCAAGATACATAAAATGGGCTCTTGACATATGTGGCTGCGACTTGAGAAATGGGGCTTGGATTTGTGACCAGTGTAGCTCCTGATCAAATAGCACACTCCTGTAGCCTGATAACGATCTGTATTGCTTGTTAGAAGCATGACAGTGTTTCATTGATGGAATGGCTAACAGTGCAGATCCTGATCAGACTGTGTGGATCTATTTTGCATGTTAATTTCAGATATTTTCAAAATGCTACCACCTTATATTTTCCAGTAGTGGAGAACACTGTAAAACTTGTTGACTGCTTGTATAAGAAACTCAGCATAGCCTTGTTTCTTTGGAAATCAGTAAGCTTGTTAAATTAATATGTATGTTAAATCATCACTCATGTTAGTTCCTCTATTTCTTCCCACCCTCCCTAATGTTACTATAGGAATGAATGGCCTTTTTGTGGAATTTATCGGGGTATAAACTTGGAAAAGTCGCGGGAATACTGGACGAAGGCTGCCTTCGAACACTGTAAAACTTGTTGACTGCTTGTATAAGAAACTCAGCATAGCCTTGTTTCTTTGGAAATCAGTAAGCTTGTTAAATTAATATGTATGTTAAATCATCACTCATGTTAGTTCCTCTATTTCTTCCCACCCTCCCTAATGTTACTACAGGAATGAATGGCCTTTTTGTGGAATTTATCTGGGTATAAACTTGGAAAAGTTGCGGGAATACTGGACGAAGGCCGGAAGGCCTCGTCCAGTATTTCCGCGACTTTTCCAAGTTTATATCCCCGATAAATTCCACAAACGGGCCATTCATTCCTTATAATTCCAGTATTTGAAATAAATTCATCAAGAAAATGTGTTTATTTTGGCAGACAGCAGCCATTTGTTTACATTGACAGCACTGACAGCGCACCTGTAGAAAGTAGTTCAGCGTGGGAGTTTACTGGAATATAAATTTTGGACAGAGACTTGCTACGGGCCAATCAAATGTTAGGGAATTGTGTAAATATTTTTGTGCTGGAATTATAACCAGTTATACATTATTTATGGGAATCAAATTATTCCTCATGGCACTAAGCCAATTGTACGTTATTTGTGAGAAACAAAGTATTCTAGATATTACATTAATCCCGTATCCCCATATGTCATAACCAGTTATACATGTACATTAATTAATTTATGAGAACCAAATTATTCCTTAATGGCTATGCGATATTACCTGGGTGGGAAGCCGACTCGGTCGAAGCCCCGGCGCAGCCTGGTGGTGAAGGACCACCTGGCATACAGCCCCGGGGTGGGCGGCCGGGCGGGACCCAGTAAACTACAGGGCAGGGCCGTCCTGAAACGGGCGTGGACCGACGCCGAGAAACAGATGCTCATCAGGGGAATGGTAGGTTGTACATGGGCAGGAATTTCAGGATATTTCCTGAAGTCAGGATTTGAGATAATTGCCGAAAAATACTGATCTTTCAACATGGGCAGCACACGTTTACACATTTGTGGGGGCAAAAATATATTTGTTTAGTCATATTGAAGATTTGATATTTGGAACTGTTCCCACTCCTGGGGGCTGTTTCACTAAACTTCGTACGACTAGTCTGTAAATTTCACATTAACAATGTTTTCTTGTAAATAATTATTGGATTTATATTTATTGAGCATAGGCTGCATATGCAGCCTATGCTCAATAAATTTAAATTCATTAATTGACATTTACAGACGATGTTAAATTTGAACTTACAAACATTTTAGTCGTACAAAGTTTAGTGAAACGGGCCCCAGGACCTAGACCGACAACATGTTACAATAGGCCCCCATTTCTCGAGTCACAGCCACGTGCGGGTGCACCAGGGGCGGATTCAGGGGCCCGTTTCACGAAACCTGGTTAGCAAGATATGTGTTTATATGCCCATTTTAAGATGCGACATAATTATTATAGTATGACTGTTCCATCCAATTTGCAATGACATTTTGTAAATATTTCTGCAACCTGAGGCAGATTAACTTGAAACTTAACCCTTTCACCCCTAAATAACTGGCATGGATTTTGATTTGTTAATTTTCCGCCCAATTAAATTGTCACAAAATGATTTTCAGTCTAGTACATTTATGAAAAGGGGGTGTATTTTTTTCTAAAACATATGATAATTAGTTGTATAAAGTGCAGACCCACACCGGACCACGAAAGGTCATGGTCACTGAGGACTTATGTTCCCTTGTTTGTCGCAATTGTGTTAAAATAATTTGATATTGTTTTTTTTTATTATTATTATTATTATCAAGGCTGCCAGTGAGGGGATTGCTTCGTAATAACGATGCCCTTGTTTATTTGTCATCCACAGGAGATATATGGGAAGAGCTGGACCAAGATCGCCGAGCTTATACCGTCAAGAACAACTTTGCAGATAAAAAGCTACGCCCATCAGAATCTTAAACTTAAGGCATGTCCTACCGAATACTTTTCTTAATTATGCACAGACATATATGGTGTTACCACTCATTTGAACCGTCTCATTGAGACGGTTCAAATGAGTGGTCACAACATATTCTTTTGAAAAGAAGTAAGAAAAAATTCAAAAATATTTCAATTTGTTCGTACCCCATATAGGGGAATTCAGCGTGAAATGAAATTATAATCCAATTTGTTCACTGGTTGCTGAATATATTTGCTGCTAGCAAAATCAGCATTATCTAATTAATGGAATAGTCCAACAATTAGAATGGAAAAGTCAAGCTTGTATATTTAGGGTGAAAGGGTTAAACAACATGTTATAACACACTTTAAACTTTCTGCAGGAACAAAAGGTAACGGAGACGATCACTTCAACAGCTACTGAGTCGAACACTGAGCCCAAACCATCCCCAGAGCCAGCAGTAGCCACTAGTGGGCCGGCAAACCCGATTATTGAGACAATCACCAGGGTGACCACGCCCAACCAACAGTCACAATACGACAGGTCATTCTGCCAAAGAAGGGGCGAATACCTAAAGTCAATAAACCAACAGTGAAACCTGCGAAACAAAAATCACCTGCGAAGAATTCAAAGTCGCCAAAATACAAACAGAAAAAAAAAGCTAACATATCTGTGACTGTTAAACATATGCAATTACATCATGGTGGTGAAAGAACAGGTGATGTTACTAAATTTACAAAATATAGTTCTATGAATAAGATTAAGTCCGCTGCTAATCGTGTCCCGGTTAATTTCCTTCAGCAAAAAATGTCAAGTTCGCCGGCTTTAATAGAAAACCTGGATGGGTTTTGTGCTGTGTCAGACATCATGTCCAGTAGCACTGATGAGGGTGTGGACGAGGATATAGACATTGAAAATGACGATGATTCTAATGACAATCTCATGCTGCAGAATAGGTCCACTTCTCCCAATTCTATCTATGAAAAACTGGTACTTGAAGCAAACCTGGAAACTATGAAGAAAGAAACTCATTCTGTTTTTCAGAATTCACACTCTTCTGAGAAGGGTGTGAATGATGGAATACAGAATGAGCTGGTTAATGAAAGGGGAAATGATATGGATGTTGTTGTTGCTAATGAGGACGATGATTGTGTGGAGGATGTGGAAGAAAAAGATTTAGAGAAACCTCCCATAGCTTCACCAGAGAAGACAGAAAGTAAAGAATCATTGGAAGAAAAGATAGAAAAAGTTGAAGCTGAAACGAAAGCTGAATCTACCAAAGAAGATACACCAGAACAAAAGTTACTGGGTAAGTTGTTTTATTTATCATGTTTTGATCCAGTGCATACTACTTCCCAGTTCCAACCAGTGTGTACTCGGGTACATGAATCAAATTATTAAACACTTTTATCAGAGCTCCAGTTAAGGTGCGTAATTTGGAGGTAAAATTCTTATTTCTCCATCAAAAATGGCAAGTTGGGAGTGCTTTAGAATCGTCTCAATGAGATGATTCTAAAGGACTCCCAACTTGCCATTTTTAATGAAGAAAGAACAAAATTTCACCCCATGTTGGTCAAATTACGCACCTTAACTGGAGCTCTGTTGTATTCTTCATCTACATTGCTTGACCCTAAATGACACCCATTTGTGTTGGTGGGCCGTTAAGCACCATTCCATTCAGCACTGTTCCTGAGCAATGGTATATGTAGTCGAACCTGTGCTAAAGGCCACCTTTGAATGGAAATTACCTGTCTATTACTAGTCAAGTACGGTACTACATAAATGAACCTGCAAACAAATCTGTGAACAAAGACCAGATTGCTTTCATTCACAGGTTTGACTGTATATTGAATGGTGGGTATATTGAATGGTGGAGACATTGTATATCCTTTAACCCTTTCAACACTACATACCTCTATAGCGGTGTTTGCAAACAGTGTAGATCCTGATGAGCCGTCTCGTCAGGATCTGCACTTTCTGCAAGTAATTTTCATATTTTTTAGCATAAGATGACCCCCTTTTCATAAATGAACTAGTCTGAAAATCATTTTGTGACGCTTTGATTGGTTGGGAAATTAACATACCAAAATCTATTCTAGTTATTTAAGGGTGAAAGGGTTAATCTGCCAGTTGCAGAATCATTATTGTATATCAAAAAGAGCTTTCAGCCAATTCTGACATGTTTATTTATTTGTTTAGAAATTTGATTAGACAAATTCAATACCCTTTATCAATACCCTTTATCGACTGATAACACCAATGTCAGTGTCGCAGGCTTGCTATAAGCTGTGTTCATAAGGTAAATTTCTTACAATTTATGTTCTCTTCAATGGAACATCTTGATATTAGACACATACATACCTCTGATAATCTCCTAGTAGGCCGACAAATACATGGACATGATCCATCACCCACAATCCCTACATAAAGGTCAAGGTTATAGGCTTGTTGCATTCACACGACATAAAGCCTTTCCCACATCAGCCTCATATATGACTGGCTTCCAACAGGCAAACTTTGTTGTCTACCAACAATTCACATTACTGTACTAGAATATGATAGATCTGATAGATTCAAGTGAATAAATGTGGGTGGCAGGTGGGAGCACGCGATGGGTAATTTAATGATCGGGGTTCATCCTTACCGAAATTCAGACTGGAGACCTGGTTTGGCCCTCACATACGTCTTTGGCATTTTGTATGTGACAGTTGAATCTGGTTATACCCCTTATGTGAGTATTACGATTATTCGTAATCCTATTTTAGGGGACGGGGCCAAGTGACTTTGGTGTGGTATTGACCTGGCACCAGGTCAGGTTATTCTAATTTCAGGGCTGAATATATTTGTTCTCAATGTAAATATTCCGTTGTGATTTTGGGATTTTCCCCCCTAAGCAGCATGTTAAAACTGGATCAAACCCGTTCACCCGGCCTTATATGACCTTAGCTGTTGATAGGCCATTAACACCAATAAACAAACAAACAAGTGAATAAATTGTAAAGCAATGCTTAATTAACCTTTTCACCGCTAAATTAAAAACTGTATGGACTCTTCCATAGACTCAACTGTTCCATTAATCAGAAAACTGGTGTTTTATGCAAAAATCAGAAAATATCCACAAACAGTGCAGATCCTGATGAAACGGCTCGTTATCAGCTGAATCATCTGGAGCTACACTGTTTGCAAACATTGGCAGAGCAGTCTGTAGTGTTAAAAGGGTTAAATGACAATATTCAGGGGTCGACATTCGCAGGTCAACCCCTGATTTGTAGGAGGAATCCCTGAACTTTCAAGATCCCATGTAAAATTCTGAATGTCCATGTTGCGGAATCCCTGGCCCAAAAATGAATGTCAAACCCAGAGCTCCAGTTAAGGTGCGTCATTTGACCAACTCATTGAGACGATTCTAAAGCACTCCCAACTTGCCATTTTTGATGGAGAAATAAGAAATTTACCTCCAAATTACGCACCTTAACTGGAGCTCTGAAACCATGATTATTCACATTACAGTGAATGCCGTGGTGACCTGTGATGGCGAGGTAGTCCACTACCCTGTACCTCACGAGGAGACCATCCCAGATCCCAGCCTCGTCTCCGAGGAGGAAAAGCAGGTGAACGCAGACTTCTTTGAGAACAACAGGTCTTCGACAAAGACGCCAGAGAGATATTTGAAGATTAGGAATTATATCATTGAGACTTGGTAAGATCTACAGAATGATAGATGTTGATTAATAGTACAGTAGAACTTCGATAACTAGAACAGGTCTGGCTCGAACACCATGGAAAACTCGAACTGGTTCGACAGTCCCGGCAAATTTCCTATATAATTCATGTAATAAAACACCTTAAACTCGAACTATGAATTACTCGAACAGTCGAACCTGTGGATTAGTCCCGTGGATGGTCAAACAGTGGTAATTACCGCTAATAACTCGAACAGGTAAGTCTGTGATCAGCTGTTTGTCTAACGAGGTGCGAATTCCACCATTGCGGGCGGTCGCGTTGAGTAGTTTCCCTTAAATCACGAATCGCAAACAATAGCGGCGTGAATTACGGGCGTTATGAAAAGGACTTGAATGCGTTATGTGTCGTGAACAAACGTTTACTTAAATTTAACTTTGACAGAAGATGTGCCAATACCAAACAAACCGAGATCATGGAATTCTTCAGGCGTTAATTTATAGTGTTTATAATTGTATACTGACATTGTTTCGTTTATATTTTCCGTTTGTATATTTATTCCAACCACTGTGCTATGTGCTATTTTTAGACACTGGGAATACCAGTATTATGTATAGACGCAAAGCGGAACATAGCGGTTTATTTGACGTATAATTACATGTAAATATTGAATAAAACAGCAACTTTACAATTGTATTTGTTATTTTTCATTTCTCCCTCCAAATGTAATGCATATACAATGGCATGTCACATCGGTCATCTCATATATTCACATAAGTGATTTTATTGACTGAATGTGACAGTACATTTTTGAAACTTCATTCCCTCGAACTATGCATCGCTCGAACTCAAACTCGATTCCGTTGCCGGTTCGAGCGATCGAAGTTCTACTGTATAAAACATGAATTTGTTAAAGAACTGATATTCACTGAATTGTTTTAGCAAATCTTTGACAAGACACCAGAGATATTTGAAGATTAGGAATTATATCATTGAGTTTTGGTAAGTTTTATAGACTGGTAGATGAGTATAAATGGTTTAAAAACATGAAATTGTTAGAGAACTGAATTAAACTGAATTGTTGTAAGGGGTTTTCGACAAAGACACTGAACTATATTTAAAGATTAGGACTGGGCCCTGGGGCACAGATGTGCAGTCTGATCTGGGACTACACTGGTCGCAAATGCCATGAACCATATTTCTCCAGTCACATTCACAAGTGTATGCCAATTTTCAGGAAGAAATGTCGACCTAACTACCTGAACAAGACGTCTGTACGACCGGGTCTGAAAAACTGTGGGGACGTCAACTGTATAGGACGGGTCCATTCTTTCCTAGAGTGTATTGGTGCTATCAACTTTGGCTGTGGTAAGTTGGTCGCTCCGGCATTTGGACATAATTAATTAGTAGATTCTCAGCCACATTTTGGAATAAAATGGCTTTTAAAGTAGGGATTCCGCTGGCGATCGCCACTTTCGCAATTGGCGATAAAAATAAACAATTGGCGATAAAAAATTACAATTTTCGAAAAAAAAGTGGTGATTTTTTTATTTTCCCCAGCGGAATCCCTGTTTTAAAGGGACTCTGGTGTTGCCAGGATCTGGCACCAGATCATGTTTTTATTATTTCTGCTACATACAGTGCGACCCCGTTAGTACACGCTTCACTATAACACGATTTCGGTTAGTACACAGTTGTGCCTTGGCTCCCAAATTTTTTTCCTATTTGTATATCAAAATCGTGTTAAATTTGTAACACGACTATTGTCAGAAATCGTGTTAAATTTGCGATTCTTTCCCAAATTAGACCCAAAATGGATTTTTTTTTTTATGGACGCATAGCCTCCTTTTATCTCACCGATGTGAATGTGCAGCTGATCACGTTTGCACATTTCGTAAATTAATCCGAGCAAACTGGGAATAAGATCAGTAAGACCAGTAACAAAGCAGTGCTAATTGTTATGTGCTCGATTTCATTTTTCCGGCATGCGTTCGCGCTCACCATTGGTGGAATATTAATTAGGTGTAAAGGCTGACCATTCGGAGATCGCGTATCAGTGGCGCAGATTAACTCGACCCAGATTAACTAAATTGTTACAGCACTGCCCACGCCCCCGGCGCATGTCACAAATGTGTACGTGACAAACTGGTTAACACAACACACACTTTTCGCTTGTTTCGCTACGTCATAATTGAGCCAGTGCATGAGATAATCAACTTTATTATATAACTGAGATTTTCGCCGAGAATGATTTGACTTTTTTCTGCAAATATATCGGAAAGTTGATAACATTTTCAGAGCAAATGCGTAATAATTACTATTTTAATATTCGTCAACATTCGATATCATTTACAGAAAATGTACACTATTATCAGATTCATCTTCGTCGAAAATCTCACGTGATAAGCCTGATTACCTCATGAACTGTCACAATATTATAACACGTCGGGCAAAACATGTCTATACAGGTCTGTACTCAAACCCACAGGTGGAATAGTCAGACGTGTGACACAAAGAAAATGACCATTACAAAAATATCCATTACCCCACCCACTTGATCTCGTTCTATTATTAACGTCATGTACAGTACGATACCAGGTGGGTGGGATAATGGGATTTTTTTAAAGGCATTTATTTTGGTGTCATAGGTCCGAGTCTTCCACCTGTGCTCACCATATGAGTAAACACAGATTGCAACGCACGAGCTTGTGAACAGGATATCGGTCATTGGGTCATTGCGTCATCATTACTACACTTTTTTCTACACGCGTTTACAATAATGGATTGCACGGACCTGCGTAGATCTACATTCTACAGAACATGATGAATAAATAAAACATGACGTTATACAATTCTTGGATTCAATATATTTATTACATGCGAAGATAACAGTGAAAACTTATGGCATATTATAGGCATTGGCGACGTCGTTCATTCGCAGTCACAGTGTACAGTGTACATGTATATTTTTTTTTACATTATGACGCGTCTTGGGCGAGAATGGATATAGCACGGTTCGGATAAGCAACACGGAAGGTTGTATGTCGCCGGACTTCCGTGTACTAACAGGGTCGCACTGTATAAAGGTTTTATGTAAATTTTCAGTTCTGATTTTGGGATTTTCCCCCCATTCGTATTGGTGAAACAAGAGATTCAACTCTTTTGACCCGGCCTAAATTGAACACCGTTAAACGTCATTAAACAAATATAAATAATCACTTTTCCTTATCAGGCATACAAAAGCATTCGGGGTGGGTGGGGGGGGGGTAGTTTTAATGTTCATGTATTTATGTCCGTGTATTTTCTCTCCCTATAGACCAGGCCTGCTACCGACAACCTCGACACATATTTCCCCCAATACGAGAGAAGGCGACTAAAGGCGATGTGCAATCGGATCAGGTTTCTGCCAAGAAGGAGTCAATGGTACGCATCCTTGAACTAAGTGAGACATCTTGTCTTTTAACTTGTTATAGGATAATAATCTATGCTGTTAAGACCATTAACCCATTACATGCGGAATACACCTTTACGGGTATGAATTGTTATGCCCCATCACGATAGTGGAGGGGGTATTTAGTGTTACTCTTGTCCGTCCGTCCCATCCGTCCATCCTCCATCACCAGCCATGATATAAGTTGTAAAACTTTTTAACCGTACTAGCTACACACCTGAAACTTAGTATGTAGTTTCCTTATGATGAGTAGATGCACAAAGTTTATTTTGATTTTTGATTTTGACCACCGGGTCATGGATTAGCTCCCCCTTTTCAACTTAGAATTTGGCAAGTTTGCCGTGTAACTCGTAAAACTTTAAAGCGTTAATAGCTACAGACCTGAAACTTGGTATATAGCTTCCGTATTATGAGTAGATGCGCAGACGGTATTTCGATTTTTGATTTGACCCCCGCGTCATGGATTATCTCCCCCTTTTCGACTTAGAATTTGGCAACATTGCCTTGTAACTCGTAAAACGGTAATAGCTACAGACCTGAAACATGGTTTGTAGCTTCCTTATGATTAGTAGATGTGCAAAGCTTATTTTGATTTTTGACTCGACCCCCGGGTCATAGAGTATCTCTCATTTTGGACTTGGAATTTTGCCTCGTTTGGAGATGATTCTTGTGTGCTGCCAAAACAGGTTTTTTAAGACTGAATTGGAAAAAAACAGCAGACAGCAAAATTGTTTCCTGTCTTGAAAGGGTGAAAGCATTTCCCACGAGGGTCCATTTCCATATGTTTTTGAAATCATGCAGGCCTGTAGCGGTTAATAAAATGATGCCACCACAGACTATTGAGCGGGGGCAAAAATATTCAACATATACCATCAAAATTGTGTTTCCTGCGTTCTAGAGCCAAAATAGTGCTACTGCGCACCGTGGCTGCCGTAGTGGTGTCTACGGCCGTGTCGTGGTATTAGTTCTTATGTATGTACTCCTTGTAGAGGCCACGGAAGAGAAAAGTGAAAGATGCCTTTGGTGTTTGGGTTGATGAAAAGGATTTACAGGGGAAAACTATCGAGGTGAGCGGTAAAGATTGATCGCTGTTTAATTCATTTGCGGCTGTGGCTTCTTATGTGATTTGTGACCAGCGTAGATCCTGATCAAATAACACACTCCTGTAGCCTGATGGGTGTTTCATTGATTGACTGGTGATCAGTGCAGATCCTGATCAGACTGTGCAGATGCACAGTCTGATCTTGATCTACACTGGTCGCAAAATTATTAGCCTGATTTATCCAGTCACAGTCACATTTGTGTCTTGTATAATAAAATGTGCCATGGTATATATTTAGCTGTAGAAAAATGCTTTATTTTAGTGCATATAAAGTGAGTTTTAGCATTGTATTAACATCGTTTAAGAATCTTAATACAACAGTGTAATAAATATGCAATTACAACTGCTACAGAAAACACGTTAGTACATTGAATCAGTACTACTTCAATGAAGATGCTGTGCTTATGCAATAAAGAGAATATTGTGTTTGTGTTGATTAATATGATATTTTCTTACCTCGTGGACTGATATCATAGCTGTGCCTTGTTTCTTATGAAGTCAGTAAACTGATTTATAAAACTATAAATAAACTATTACATTTTGATCCAATTAATATGATATTTATTAAACAAATTCACTGATTTCATATTAAACGAGACGTTATGCTATGAAATTTGATAACTAGTTTAATAAATAACAGATAGAATAATCACTCATATAGGCTCGTCTATACATGGGTTAGATCACTCGAGATATAGGTCCATAATGACTTGCATTCCAGCACCCAGTGGAAGCTGTAGATCCCAAGCCAGCCAAACAGCCGACCATCAAACAGACGGGCTACGACCCGTTCAAGTTGATCCCTTGTCTTTCGTTCACTGCTGAGAACCCTGTAAGTATTTTAGCTTAACTACAGATGGCTGTTGCCTAGAGGTTAGAGCTTTGGACTTCACTACCAGTAGCCGATTTCATCAAAATTGCAAAGTATACTTATCTAGCACAGTATACTTTAGGGAGAAATTTTCAATTTTAGGATAAATTTATTAATTTTTATTATGCTGAATTTATTACATTATCACAGCCCTCTCTGATAGGCAAGAGGGGATGTAGTGTTAGTCCATGTACGTACATGCGTGCGTTCATACATCCCAATGTTGGTCATGTTTGCCAACAGTGGGTGTCTTGGGATGGTGCTTTGTTTTGCATACAACCCACATCTGACCGCCCAAGGTCACAGAACTTATGTTCACCTTGTTTGTAAGGTTTGTTAGGCAAATACGGGTTTTTTTAGCTCACCTGAGCGAAGCTCATGTGAGCTATTGTTACCGCAATGTGTCCGTCGTCGTCCGTGAACATTTTCAAACGTCTTCTCCTCGGTAACCATTGGGTCTATAGTCACCAAACTTCATGGTCATGGTCCTTAGGTAGGGGGATTACAAAATTGTTAAAATGACGTCATTACGTAATCGTCGGGTCAAATTGGGGACAAATTTGGATTTGAATATGGTCATGTCATATATCAAATTAAAGGTATCAATGAGGCGATCACTCTGGTGCATTTTTTGTCGAAATCGGATTGTTATGTCATCCAAGGTGGCCGCCGAAAGGTCAAAAGGTCGTTCTTTTATTAGAGATTTCAAAATTATTCTTCACATGAACCGCTTGGCCCCTGGTAGCCAAACTTAAAAGTTATGGTCCATGGGTGAAGCCTTTTCAGATTTGTTAAAATGGAGGTCATCGCTAATCCAAGCTGGCCGCCGTCTAAAAATAGCATAAATTCTTAAAAAATCTTCTTCTCATGAACCGCTAGCCGGATTTCGACGAAACTTGGTAGGAATGATCGATGTACATTGCTCTTTCAAAGTTGTTAAAATGGTGACCCCGGGGTCAAAAATGGGCGTGGCCCGTGGGGTCAAATTGGGGTCAAATTTTATTTTTGACCGAATATGGTCATGTTATATATCAAATCGATTGTATCAATGAGGCGATCACTCTGGTACATTTTTTGTCGAAATCGGATTATTATGTCATCCAAGATGGCCGCCGAAATGTCAAAAGGTCGTTCTTTTAGAGATTTCAAAATTCTTCTTCACATGAACCGCTTGGCCCATGGTAGCCAAACTTAAAAGTTATGGTCCATTGGTGAAGCCTTTTCAGATTTGTTAAAATGGAGGTCATCGCTAATGCAAGATGGCCGCCGTCTAAAAATGGCATAAATTCTTAAAAAATCTTCTTCTCATGAACCGCTAGCCGGATTTCGACGAAACTTGGTAGGAATGATCGATGTACAATGCTCTTTCAAAGTTGTTAAAATGGTGACCCCCGGGGTCAAAAATGGGCGTGGCCCGTGGGGTCAAATTTTATTTTTGACCGAATATGGTCATGTTATATATCAAATCGAAGGTATCAATCAGGCGATCACTCTGGTACATTTGTTGTCGAAATCGGATTGTTATGTCATCCAAGATGGCCGCCGAAATGTCAAAAGGTTCTTTTATTAGAGATTTCAAAATTCTTCTTCACATGAACCGCTTGGCCCATGGTAGCCAAACTTAAAAGTTATGGTCCATGGGTGAACCCTTTTCAGATTTGTTAAAATGGAGTTCATCGCTAATCCAAGATGGCCGCCGTCTAAAAATAGCATAAATTCTTAAAAAATCTTCTTCTCATGAACCGCTGGCCGGATAGGAATGATCGATTTACAATGCTCTTTCAAAGTTGTGAAAATGGTGACCCCGGGGTCAAAAATGGGCATGGCCCGTGGGGTCAAATTGGGGTCAAATTTTATTTTTTACCGAATATGCTCATGCCATATATCAAATTGAAGGTATCGATGAGGCGATTGCTCTGGTGCAATATTTGTCGGAATCGGATGATTATGTCATCCATGATGGCCACCAAAAGGTCCATTTATTCAAGATTTTGAACGTCTTTTTCTCAGGAACCACATGACCTAACTTCATAGGAAGTTAAGATCATTGGGTGAAGCATTTTCAGATTTGGTAAAATGAGAGTCATCGCTTAATCCAAGATGACCGCCATCTAAAAATAGCACAATTTTTTTAAAACACATGAACTCGATGTCACATTCTCCTCTGCTGTTCATGGAGTCAGGTGAGCGAATTAGGGCCATCATGGCCCTCTTGTTTAATATCAAGGCTACCAGCGAGGGGATTAACTTTGCAATAACGATGCCCTTGTTTCCCAGGCCCCATTCCAAGTGAAGATCCACAACGCGGCGTTGATCGTCATGGACATCCACTCCCATATATCTAAGACCGAGGTGATCGGCATGCTTGGAGGGCGGTACTGTTTGGACCAGGGTAGGCTCACGGTCACCATGGCAACCCCGTGTAACAGCATCAGCACTGGTATGCAGTGTGAGATGGACCCAGGTAATTATATATGTGTATAGATATTATATTTAACCTTTTCAACACCACAGGTCTGTATACTGATCAGGATCTGCACTCTTTGCAAGTAATTTTTAGAACAAAACACCCCTTTTTCAGTTTTCATAAATGAACTAGTCTGAAAATCTTTTTGTGATGGTTGGATTGGTCCAGAAATTAACATCCATTCCAGTTACTTAGGGGTGAAAGAGTTGGGAATATAACCATGAGCTGTTTGCTGTAGTATGAAAAACATTCGGTCTGATTAAAGTGCATGGAGTCCAACCTAGCCTGTGCTGTGTTCGAGTGAACAATGTGGATTATTTATCAAGCTTCATTTGTGCACAAATCAAGTGGATCATGTTCGTCCTACGTGCCTGTCTATGTTGACAAGCAGTGGCCGACAGAAATCTGCAGTGCACGTGCGAAAATGATGTCTACTTGTGCAAGTTTCTTACCTTATCTGTGCTGTGCAGGGATGGGTTATTGCCTTGGGGTTAGAACACCTAACTTCCAATCTGGAGGTTGTCTGTTCAAACCTCGCCTAGGGCAACAAAAAATGCTTTCATGGTATTTCCATCCCACTGGTCTTTCAGATGAGACTTGAATCCAAGGTCCCGTCCCTAAATGACCTAACCTGTTGCTGGGACGTTAACCACATTAAGTTTTAACTGTTTTTGCCTGTGCTGTGTTCCAGTGTCGCAGACCCAGGCGAGTGAGGAGATCCGGGGGGCGGGCATGGACGTGGTGGGCTGGTACCACTCCCACCCCACCTTCGCTCCCAACCCCTCCGTCCGGGACATCGAGACCCAGCTCAAGTTCCAGGTATTACCGGTACACGGTTGTAAATATAGGAGGTAGTTTTTGTCACTGGAGAAATGGGGTGTATGGCCTTTCTGGCAAGTCTAACTCCTGAACTGCTTCACCCTCCAGTTGTCTGAATAGGATATGGAGCTACACTGGTCGCATAACCCATAAACCCCATCTCCCCAATCATGGCCACATATAAGGGCTGATACCCCTCCCAACTGACCTTCGCCCCCACCCCATCCGTCAGTAAAATTGCAAAAATAAATTCCCTACATGGAATTTGCTATTAAAATAACCCTAAATCAGGTAAAAATAGGGCATTTTACTTTTCTTTTGCCAGTGATTGAAATTTTAAGCCTTAAAATGTGGAACATGTCAATTGTCATCTGTTGTTTTATATTTGTCTTTTCTCTCTCAATGAAAAGATGGTTTGACAACACTTTAGAATCATTTACTTGCACTTCAGTACCGGAGATTGTGAGTTCAATCCTCACCCTGGGCATCTAATATACTTACAGTATTTCCATTCCACTGGTCTATCGGATGAGACTTTAAACTGTGGTCCCGTCCCTATATGACCTTAGCTGTTGCTGGGATGTTAAACCCATTGACTTTTTACAAAATTTCATTTTCACTTTTTATTTACAGGATTGGTTCTCTAAGGGTGGCAGTAAGTTTGTGGGCATCATCATCAGCCCGTATAACCGCACGGGCCCGGGACTGGGGTCAGAGGTCAACTGTCTGACGGTCAGTGAGGAAGTCCTGCCCCACGTACACTGCAGTAAGTCCAGTAGCACACGTCACATGATAAACACTGCGATTGTGTGAACAATTCTGTCTATTCAGGTTTTCCTGCAGAAGAACGGGGATGCCTTGCACTCTATAAATATCATGCAATCTGCTTGGCTGATGGTCATACATTATAGGTATATCATTGTTGATGTCTGTCTGCAAAGTTTACAATATATAACATAGGGCACTGTACCCACATGCGATGAATATATTCCTACGCCGATACTAAGCTTGAGGTCCGTCAATTTACTCTGGCATCAACTCACCAAAACGTGGCTCTCTCAGTTTTACAAGTGAGCGGCCATTGACATGTTATTGCTAATAATTCCAGCACAAAAATATTTACACAATTCCGTAACATTTGATTGGCCAGTAGCAAGTCTCTGTCCAAAATTTATATCCCAGTAAACTCCCATGCTGAACTACTTTCCGTAACTGAGGCGCAGTTAAAATAATTCTTAAGAAAACGGAAAATAAACACATTTTCTCGATGAATTTATTTCAAATGCTGGAATTATAAGGAATGAATGGCCTTTTTGTGGAATTTATCGGGGATATAAACTTGGAAAAGTCGCGGGAATACTGGATGAGGCCTTCCGGCCTTCGTCCAGTATTCCCGCGACTTTTCAAAGTTTATACCCCGATAAATTCCACAAAAAGGCCATTCATTCCTATATTAACTGATCACCCCAGAGTCTCTCTCTCTCTCCCTCTCTCCTCTCTTCTCTCTCTCCTCACAAGATCAAACGAGTGTTCACAATATAGCTTTGTATTGAAATAAAGAAAATAGACAATTTTTGACGACAAATTGACAGCTCTGTACCAGCATTAAATGGGTAACATTAATGGTGACATTACAGACATTCCGTACAAGTTTGAGGTTAGTATGCGGCCATGCGACGCAGGCGAGGTGAACCAGCTGATCCTGACGGCCCAGGACCTGGCCACGAGCTACTCGACCTACCCCAACCGTGTCGACTTGTCCTCTATATACACCATGGCTGGCTGCCTCACCTGTCTACAGAAGGTGGGTACCATAATAACCCTAAATATTCGAACAATACTTCAGTATTAAACCAAGAACCCACTCTTCCAACGTTTCGGCACAAAGCCTTCTTCAAGGTCTACTATACGCTAAATGTGTTTGTTTATTGGTGTTTAACGGCCTATCAACAGCTAAGGTCATGTAAGGCTGGGCAGACGGGTTCGATCGCGTTTTAGCCTGCTGCATTGGGGAAAATTGTCCTGAAATTAGAATAACCTGTGGTGCCAGGTCCATACCACACCAAAGCCCCTTCCCCTAAAATTGGATTACGAATAATCGTAATACTCACATAAGTGGTATAACCAGATTCAACTGTCACATACAAAATGCCAAAGATGTATGTGAGGGCCAAACCAGGTCTCCAGTCGGAATTCCGGTAAGGATGAACCCCGATCGTTAAAATACCTCGCATACTCCCACCTGCCACCCACACTATACGCTAAGTGGCATCCATTTTCGATTTCATCCGTCTCCCTATATGATGCCACTTCTCCTTTATAAAAACCATGTGCCGCAAAGATGGAAGAGTGGGTTCTTGGTTACTGAAGTATTGTTCAACATATCATATTAATGTAGAAACCCAATACAAATTGTGGCTGGTCTAGCTCCTGATCAAATAGCACAATCCTGTAGCCTAATATAAACCATCTATATTGCTATATTGCACGACGGATGCTTTATGAATGGAATGTGCAGATGCTGATCTGACAGATATTTTGTGAACCAGTTTAGTCTCACCCATGAATGGCCCCTTCTTCACTATTGGTGGGCCGTCCGTCCGTCTGTCCGTCCGTCTGTCCGTCACAAAATTTGTGTCGTGCATATCTCCAAAGGTTTTTGAGTTAGTCGTGAAACTTTACAGGAATACTGGTCATCATGTGAAGTTGCGCACCTGGTGTTTTAGATGCGGATTCATCCAATATTCACGGAGTTATGGCCCTTGACTTAGTGAAAAGTGGGGATTTTCAACTTGTGTCGCGCGTATCTCCAAAAGTATTTCAGTTAGAGTCGCGAAACTTTACAGGAATACTGGTCATCGTGTGAAGTTGCGCACCTGGTGTTTTAGACGTTTCAATTTCCATATTTCCTCACTTTTTATTTTATTATCTCACAATATACAGCTAACATATGCAGAAAATACAAGGTAGCTACATATATGCTGTTGCTGCCTTAAATTCTACTTTTCCAAGTACTGATAACATGCAGTGGTGGTATTGGGGGAGACATATGTTTTTGTCTGAAAAACAATCCTCTAGTTTCTTAACCCTTACCACGCTGAATTAAAAAATTTTGTTTGCCGGAAATGTTTGATTTTCAATATTTCTCGACAAAAACCTGTTTTGACAGCGTATGAGAATCGTCTCCAAAGGAGACGATTCTCATGTGCTGTCAAAACAGTTTTTATGCCACCGGGTTTCGAAGAAACGGGTGGCATATAGTGTTTGTACTGTCGTCTGTCTGTCCGTCCGTACAGACGAGAGCTACATTGTGAGGTTAACCACACAGTGATGGACTTGTTAAGAGATGCTTATTCCGTTTTAACCCCGTTATAAATTGCTCTTGTGGGGTTATTTTGTCTTGTGGGGTTGTTTTTTTCTGTACGATTAATATTTACGGGGTTTGATTTAGGATGGGTTAGGGTTAGTAACCTCACAATGTACGTCTCGTCCGTCCGTCCGTCCGTCCGTCACACTTTTCGGTTAACCAATTTGTCACAGTTTCTCAAATATGCTGCAGGTGGCATCCGCGTTCGACAGACGCATTTATTGTTTGTTTAGAATTAAGGCACATAATAAAAACAGCAGACAACAATTTCCGTCTCAGTTAAACCAGTTTACCTCGTTTCTTATGATTTTAATACCGTATCAAATTGTTACAAATGTTAAGATTAACCTATATTATTGCATAACATACATTGAAGTTAATAAGTTTGCTGGATTTTCCCAAATCTGCCACCGGGGGTATTTGTGTGCCGATAGGCCACATTTTTTTGCATTCCAGTCCAAAAGTCCACTTTATGCAATAATATAGGTCAAGCCATTTCCACCAATCTGCGGGTACATTGTAGATGTTGGAGTCTATCAAACTGCGGTACGAGCTGCCAGACACCCACGGCCTACTGACCAGTATCCGTAAGGCATTCACCAACTCGGATATCGAGCTCGACAGAAAAAGCCTCTCCCAGATATCAGAGTCGAGCAAAGACAGCCCGATCTCGGAAAACACTTCGGAGAATAGTTGATAAAAAATAAATGTGGTTGTGACTGGAGAAATGGGGCTTATGGCAATTGTGACCAGTGTAGCTCCTGATCAAATATCATATTCCTGTAGCCTGATAACAATCTATATTGCTTATTAGAAACATGACAAATGTTTCATTGATGGTATGGCGATCAGAGAGAAATGTGTCTTATGGCCATTTTGACATGTAGATGCCAAATCTGCACTATTTGCCATTTAGTATGTTGTAAAACACATTTAACATGGAATACATATCATTATATGGCTGCACACATTCTTCCATATGAACATTTGAATGCTTTATTTGGGTGTTGCAATATCAGAAAACTAATGATTTAATGGCCCAAGTAATCATTACATTTCATTATACGCGATATCGACTAGAGAAATGGGTCTTGTGACCAGTGTAGCACTAGATCAGCCTGTTCATCCACAGTCTGCATTGATCACCATTGAGAACATCTATCGTGCTTCTAACAGACAGTATAGATCCTTATCATACTGCATAATTTTGCAAGCATACCAGGAGATAGCCTGGCTACAAATGTTACAAGCTCCATTTCTCCAGTAAGCGCCACATATGCAGTCAGTTGTATGAACATTTGGAAACTTTACCAAAGTATCTGAATACTGCGGTTTCATTCATTTCATCAGTCAATTTTCGCCATTGTGCCCCAAAATGAATGTTCGTCAGGACGTGAATTCATCAAGCGAGGTTGCAAAGAAAATGCACTTTTGTCAGGTCTGGACTTTGTTAAGCTGCATCCCTGTCTCAAGGTAAAACTTGTTATCGTTTTCTGTGTTTGTTTGTCTGGTGGAGAGTATTCGGAGGGGAATTAGCTCTACCAGGAACGCGCGAAAATGGAACTTGCAATGGGCTATTGATCGACCGACCCAAACGTGGCTTTAAAAAAAACAAAGCGCGTGCCGACACTACACTTCATGATCAATCGTTGATAGATCTATCGCCGACGTCCCACTTTGGCGACAGTAACGTGTCAATCATGCTTCAGCTTAACACTAAGGGCCGCCTTTACTTTGATAGGCTGTATAAATAAATTCACCACGTGAACACGTGTTTTGAGCTGATGATTATAGAAGCCATTTAGCCAGAGGCAATGTTTGGCTACGGAAAATAGTTTGGCGTGGGAGTTTACTGGGATATAAATTTTGGACAGAGACTTGCTACGGGCCAATCAAATATTAGGGAATTGTGTACATATTTTTGTGCTGGAATTATACAATTATAATCGTAATGTGTAGACTTTGTGTCTGTGTATTCGTCCGGCACATTAAGAAGTTCGTTGTAGTTTCTCAATTCTGTCATAACTTCTATATCCCTTGAAGGATTACTTAAATAGTTGAACACAGCATACTTGTGGACAAATGCCACACATATGTGCTGCCCTAAACATGACCTTGATCTTCACAACTTTGAACTTTTTCACACATCAAGAAGTTTGCCGGAGGTTCTCAATTCTGTCATAACTTGTATATCCCTTGATGGATTCCTTTAATATTTCAATATATCATACTTGTGGACAAATGCCAGACATCCATGCTGTCCTTAATATGACCATGACCTTTTGACCTTCATAACTGTTCTTATGGTCACTTTTAACTTTGCCACCGTTTCTCAAATCTGCCACCGGGGGGCATTCATGTGCCGACAGGCCACACTTCTTGTTTGGTGTAGTGCCTGTATTGTATAAATCTTGGATTATACTTATAAAAATTCCAATTTTGTACTTGAAATCGGGCAGTTTGGTCAATCAAACTGCCTGATTTTGAGCTTGAAAAAAAGAGTACATGCATGGGCACAAAGATCTACATGCATGCACAGATCTCCCAACAGCAGACTTGACTCCCAACATAAATATGGCTGTGACTGGCGAAATGGGGCTTATGGGATCTGTGGCCAGTGTAGCTCTGTAGCCTATTTCATCAACATTGCAAAGTATACTTTACTACCAAAGTATACTTTGAGGAGAAATTTTCAATTTTATGATAAATTTATTAATTTTCATTATACTGAATTTATTACATTATCACAGCCAATTTGGCTGTGATAATGTAATAAATTCAGTATAATAATTCTGCATACTTTTAATCATGAAATATATGCAGTTTTTAGTTCTATATGAACTAATGCATTTCAGGAAAAATAAATGATTACTCCCTCAAAGTATACTTTGCTAGTAAAGTATACTTTGCAATGTTGATGAAATCGGCTACTGATCTGCTAGCACTCTACTGCAGTCTGATACTGGTCTATACTGTCTGTCTTTGTAACAGCATGATTTCAGTGGTGACCCGTGCAGACCCAGATGAGTTTGTTTGTTTATTGGTGTTTAACGGCCTATCAACAGCTATGGTCATGTAAGGCCGAGCAAACGGGTTAAATCCTGTTTTAACCTGCTGCATAAAATATATTCAGCCCTGAATTTAGAATAACCTGACCTGGTGCCAGGTCCATACCACACCAAAGTCACTTGGCCCCTTTCCGTAAAATAGGATTATGAATTATCGTATTACTCGCATAAGGAGTATAACTAGATTACACTGTCCCATACAAAATGCCAAAGACGTGCAGACCCAGATCAGACTGCGAATGTGCAGGCTGGTCTGGGTCTATACTGGATGCCATTTCTCCAGATACATCCACAAATAAGGGAACGAGTAGTCGGGTTTGAGCTCGACTCTATATTGACGTGAATATCTTTACCTCATACCTTTGATTCATATCATCTTTGTTTTGTATAAATCATTGAAATAATGTAATAAATTATTTTGCTATGTATAAACTCTGGTTCATTTTATTACCAGTCGACCATTGGATTGACTTTGGACTAGGACCCCACTACAGTAGAACCCCTCTAAACCGGTCACAGGCAATCTGTGTATCCTTAATTTTATGGGTTTCATTGGTGTATATTTATGATGATATTGCATGTTCAAGTTTGTTCACAAAGCACAGCCGCATACCTTGGCATAGTCATATGTCTGATTTACAGTGGAACATCTCTAAACCGGACACCCTGGGGACCTCCCCAGGGTATCCAGTTTGGAGAGGTTTGACTGTATTTAATGTCACTACCAGTTCCTAGAATATGATGTATAAATAAGGGGTTGAGGTGTCGTTCTGATCAACCGACTTTCTACCATGGGCATCGTGTTGGTACAACTTTAACAGGCATGTATGTACAGTTAAAGCAGAGATCAGGGCCTATGATGTTCACCATTCATTCACGGACACATGCTTCTGCCATCAAGAAGATGGTTTGTCCTTGATGCAGATGCGAAAGTGCAGAATGATGAGAGACTACATCTATCGAAAATGTGTTTACCCTTAGACCGCATCTTAATTTTGTTGTTGTCTGCTGTTTATTTTCTATTTTCCATTTTTATCATCAAAAACATGCTTTGACAGCACTTTAGAATACTTTACAACATGGTTTGACAGCACTTCAGAATCATTTCCATTGCTGTCAAACCATGTTTTTATTGAGAAATAAGGCAAGATATGAAAGCTACAGCAAACGACAATTGTTGTGTGTAGCGGTCTAAGGGTTAACATCTCTTTATTCAGCAATTTCTTTAGGCTCAAATGGATGTGGAAGGCCAATTGCCAGCCTTAACTAGATTGGTCAGTAAGCGAGGCTTACGGAATACGCGTGGGCCCAGGTATCCCTAAATATGTAAAAAAAAATCCAAGTTTTGTAAAGAGACTAAGTATGTGACCTTGACCTCGAGATCAGTGGGGATTTGTCACAGCATGATAGTAGAGTCTTAGAGGAATGCATGCATGAAATATTAAGAATTTTCGATGAAAGAAATAGAAGTTGTAACATATTTCTCTGATGTTAAGTTTTGTAAAGAGACTAAGTATTTGACCTTGACCTTGGGATCAGCGGGGGTTGGACAGTCGTGGATTTGGCGCAGCATGGTAGTAGAGCCTTACAGGAATGCATGTGTGAAATATTAAGCATTTTAGATGAAGGAAATAGAAGTTATAACATATTTCTCTGATGTTTAGTGATGGACGGACAACCGTTGTGGGAGGTATAAATATACGCCGAACTGGCAAACCAAACTGTCTGGTAAATTATTTTAAGAGATAGCTCTGATGTGGAATACATAAACAAGGAAGGCAAACAGACGATAAAAATATTTTAATGAATTAAAAAACAAGAATATCTGTATTAGAAAAGTAATAAGTATTAGACAACCTTGAATCGCTGTATCGAGATCAGAGAACATGCTGTATATTGGACAGTCTAAGTGACCTGGGGACCGTTTCACTAAAATGTTCATAAGTGCAAAATTATGATGGTCTGTAAAGTTCACATTGACAATGTTTTCTTGTATTAAACAATTATTAGATTTACATTTATTGAGCATAGGCTGCATATGCAGCCTATGCTCAATAAATGTAAATCCATCAATTGAAATTTCCAGACGATCCTAAATTTGCACTTACGAACATTTTAGTCGTACAAAGTTTAGTGAAACGGCCCCCAGGCATGGCACGTTATGTAAAGTAATTGACTGGTACATTACACTCTGACGGGCTGTAAGTTTTCTCGTTTCCATGGTATAAACTATATTTATCAGTAAGCACGAGCTTACAGAATGCCCCCTGTTTGGGTCCTGACGTAGGTCGTAGATTTATCACAGCATGATAGAGGACCGTCGGAGGAATACATGTATAAAGTTCCATGACGGGGGAAACAAAAGTTACAAGAAATTTACTCGGTACGTTCAGTTTTGCGACGCATAGATGAACTGACTTCAACAACTTGTCGCGAAGGGTTATAAATACATACACTCAATTAAATTCCATGGGCTCGCAGCTAAGAAAAACTACCTTATGATGTTGGCGACCAGTGTAGGCCCTGATCTGACTGTAGTCTGACCAGGGCCTATACCGTTTGCCAGTCAGTCTATGAAGTATACTTATTGACGTTAGCAAAAGTAAACACATCCCAATCCAAGTGTGGGAAATCACAGGTTGAAGCAACGGACCGAGGTATGTATATAAATACATTAAATATACCTAAAAGCATCAATAAGTGAGAACATTTGTTTTACTCCCTCCTATATATATTAATTGGTTAATGTGTATAGGAAGGAGTAACAAAATTTGTTTAGCTTATGTTTTTCTTTCACTTATTGATGCTTTTATGTATATTTAATGTATTTATAGACCTCGGTCCGTTACTTCAACCTGTGTGGGAATGCACAAAAGGACCAGGATCTGCCATTGTTGCCAATGTTGTAAGGTCTGTTTTCTCAGACAGCAGCCCAAATATGTGGCTGTGACTGAAAAAATGGGGCTTATGGGTTTTGCGACCAGTGTAGATCCAGATCAGCCTGTGCATCCGCACAGTCTGATCAGGATCTGCACTGTTCGCCATTCCATCAATGAAACACCTGTTGCTTCTAACAATCAATATGCATCGTTATCAGGCTACAGGATTGTGATATTTGCTCAGGAGCTACACTGGTTAGAAACCCCATAAGCCCCATTTCTCCAGTCACAGCCGCATATTACAATTGACAACTGCAGTGCCAGCATGTGTTGTCTCGTATTACTTACAATAGAACCAATAACTGGTGGAAGAATTCTGTAAATCAACAAAATACATGTATGAATAAGTGTATATTGCCCTAGTCGCATTTGCACACATTCCCCACACACTTTAACCCTTTCACCCCTAAGTAACTGGAATGGATTTTGGTATGTTAATTCTACAACCAATCCAATCATCACAAAATGATTTTCAGACTAGTCCATTTAAGAAAAAGGTGTGTTTTTTGTTCTCAAAACATGAAAATTACTGGCAAAAAGTGTAGATCTACACTGTTTGCCAATACCACTATACAGGCTTGTGGTGTTGAATGGGTTAATATAATAATCATTCATATGCATAGTTAAAATGAATTATTCAGTTGGGAGGTAAGTGAATACAATACCTAGATGCTTATGATCGTTGATTGGGCTAGTGCTATTTTTGGTAGTTTCTAACCAGGCAAGATCGATTGATTGGTTGATTGGGGTATTACATGCATTCAACAAACCGTCAAAAAGTGTGTGTGAGATGTGACAAAGCGCCTTGTCTCGTATCAATACCAGTATGCAAAATGCACACTATTTTGTCGGTAGAAATATACACAATATTCTGTCTGAAGAAATATACACAATATTCTGTAGGTAAAAATATGTACAACTCGTCCTAGATACAGCATCCATTGTAGCTTAGTCGGGTATAAGCCATCAAATAGGATTTGTCCGAGAGTATAGTCATTGATTATCTCGAATTTTACAGTCTATGCCTGGTCTGATGACACTTTCTGAACCATTCTCCAAATTCGTACTGAAAAAAATGCAGTTTGATTGGCTGAGACTGAGCACAGCTCAGCTTGAACCATTCTCCAAATTCAGACTCAAAAACATGCAGTTTGATTGGCTGATACTGAGCACAGCTCAGCCTCAACCAATCAAACTTTCATCATTTTGCATATGAGACTTGCGTACATTATCATAACATTTATAATCACATACATGTACATGGAACTCAATCTCTTAATTATAAAACTGGGTTGTTGCTCAAATGTCTGGCTCAAAATTAAGCAGTTTGATTTTGTCTTTGCTGGAAAGTGCTCTGGTGCGCCATTCAAACTGCTCAATTTTAGTACAAATTTAAAAAAACTAGCTCAAAATGGTTTGTAATTACAGACCATGTTGCCAATGTGGTAACAGAATCTCAAAGCTTGACGTGAATGTGAATATATGGCACAATTTAAATGAATGCATACTAAATCTATTTACAACAAGCTGGCTGAATACACAGTTTGTTGTGAATGGAGTTGTACATTCAACATAGAAGATACACAGATATGTGGCTGTCACTGGAGAAATGGGGCTTATGGACTGTGACAAGTGTAGATCCAGTAGCCTATTTCACCAACATTGCCAAATATACTTATCTAGAAATGTATACTTTGAGGGAGAAATTTTCAATTTAAGGAAAAAATTATTAATTTTTATTATACAGAATTTATTACATTATCACAGCCATTTTGGCTGTGATAATGTAATAAAGTCAGTATAATAATTCTGCATACTTTAAATCATCAAATATATATGCAGTCGGTAGTTCTATATGAAATAATGCATTTCATGAAAAATAAATGATTACTCCCTCAAAGTATACTTTGCTAGATAAGTATACTTTGCAATTTTGATGATCCCGCACGGTCTGATCAGGATCTGCACTGTTCGCTATTCCATCAATGAAACACCCGCTTCTCACAAGCACTATAGATCAGGTTAGTGGGGTGTGTTAGTTGATTAGGAACTACAGTGGCCACAAGCCCATAAGCCCCATTTCTCCAGTCAGAGCCCCCGATACATAGCTGGCTACAGCTGGCCCAATGGAAAATGTTCAGGCATTCATTTACTTATTAAACTTTGTCAATAAAAATGCTCAGGTCGACCCGTCTTGTTGAGCTGACTGACTATTGACGATCTCATGTGCTGCCAAAACACGGTGTTTCTCACAAAAATGAAAAACATCAACAGTTTTGTTTCTTGCATTTTGAACGTTAAAGCAAATCATTTGAATCCACACAAGAAATAAGCAAAGACACATTAACCCTTAGACCGCAATCTTATTTTTTTAGTCGTCTGCTGTTTAGTTTCTATTTTCAATTATCATCAAAAACATGCTTTGACAGCACTTTAGAACAATTTACAACATGCTTTGACAGCACTTCAGAATCATTTCCATTGGAAATGATTCTGAAGTGCTGTCAAACCATGTTTTTATTGAGAAATAAGTCAAGATATAAAAGCAACAGCAGACAATTGTTGTGAGTAGCGGTCTAAGGGGTTAAACACATATAAAACGATACACAGAGAAATGTGCCAAGTGCCTTGGCACAATGATTGTTGATGCATTTATACAGATGGAATCACAACAAAACTGATTTCACAACCAGGTACATGTACGTGTATTTGTAGGATAATAAGATGCATGTACAGTCAGAGCTGCAGATAAGTTTTGTATCTACAGTGTATTACACCCCCAGATTTCAAATTCAATGCGTATTTTACAAATGTATTATTGATTTTCTTCCTTATTAGATAGGGATCAAATGTTAAAAAATAAAACAAATTTAAACATTCACTTATTTGAGCTGCAAAAAGCAAACGTTGTTTGCTTTTTGCAGTTCAACTAAGTAAATTTTAAACTTTATTACTACATGTTTATTTTAACTACTGGTAATCAATTTGAAAATCAATGCATATTTTCACATTGCTGTGATTATTTTGTACTCCCACTTTTGATAATCAATGCGTATTCTGATAAAATAAGTGTATAAAATACGCCAATACGCACCTTATCTGGAGCTCTGTGTACAGTGATAGTGCGGATATGTAAATGGAATATATACAGGTTCACAACCATTGAATGAGATACGAGCGGTCGTCGATACAACCGGCTCTGGTATATTGGTGGATACCGGGGGACGATTTCAATAAATATATACATGTACTCGTCACCTAGAACCCACTCTTGCACTCTCAGTCACTGAAGTATTGTTCAACATATTAATGCGGAAAGATTGAATAAATATATCTACCTCACAGCTCAGTCTCGACCAATCAAACTGCCCGATTTCGAACATGAAATACAAGTATGTAGTTATAATCATTGCCCATCATTATTTGATAATAAAGCATGCTCTGGGTTTTTTCGAAACTTAAATGTGGTACTTTTGAGGTACAGTGAAACCTATCTAAACAGGACACCCTGGGAGCTCCCTAGGGTGTCCGGCTTAGAGAGGTTTCACTGTAAATCAGGCATTTCATCATTCTGAGCCATAGCCTTGTGCTATGCGATCACGTACATACATTATCACCAGAGATAAATGACCAAGACACTCGTCAAAAATAAGATCACAGGCATTTTCTTGGTGTCCGGCTTAGAGAGGTTCCACTGTACATGAATTCAGACGCATACATCTTGAATATTCAGTAGCACAACCAGAAGTTTAGTTTATAAGTATGGTATCAGGGCCATTTTATCTGGTAATGGTTCGTGTATTTTGTCGAGCAATAAGAACAGTTATATAATGACTGAAATGTCCCGCAGCGGTACTCACATGCTGTATTATAATGGCACTTAGGCAGCCTATACTCTACACAAGAAACACATACAAGATAATATTCCCATTGACACTAGTTATTGCACTCGAATTTCTTCCAATTCTAATTGATTTATATTTACCCATTGTGTACAAAGAGAAATTCACCATGTTGCAGATGGCTATGTTTCGATATGAGTAAAATTCCGTAAATGTGGCTGTGACTGGAGAAATGGAGCTTTAATGGGTTTTGCGACCAGTGTAGATCCAGATCAGTCTGATCAGGATCTGCACTGTTCGCCATTCCATCAATGAAACATCGATCATGCTTCTAACAAGCAAAACAGATTGTTATCAGGTTACAGGGGCCCGTTTCACTAAACTTTGTGCGACTAAAATGTTCGTAAGTGCAAATTTAGGATCGTCTGTAAATTTCAATTGATGGATTTACATTTATTGAGCATAGGCTGCATATGCAGCCTATGCTCAATAAATGTAAATCCAATAATTGTTTTCAAGAAAATATTGTTAATGTGCAATTCACAGACTATCATAATTTTGCACTTATGAACATTTTAGTCGTACGAAGTTTAGTGAAACGGCCCCCAGGAGTGTTATTAGATCAAGCACGACACTGGCCACAAATCTCATAAGCCCCATTTATCCGGTAACAACCACAAACGACGTCAACACTGAATATTGCGAAGTAGTTGACTATTGAATTCTGACATCAGTTTCGATGTTTCTGCAGAGAATTAGTTATAAACGAAATAACCAAGCCTACTGGGTGCCATTTCACTAAACTTTGAATGACTAAAATGTTTGTAAGACCAAAATTATGAAAAAAATTCACATTAACAATGTTTTCTTGTAAAAAATTAATGGATTTACATTTATTGAGCATAGGCTGCATATGCAGCCTATGCTCAATAAATGTAAATCCATCAATTGAAATTTCCAGACGATCCTAAATTTGGAATTATGAACATTTTAGTCGTACGAAGTTTAGTGAAACGGCCCCTGGTTACTGCTTGGAGTGTAGTACAAATTACTTCTTCAGACTGAACACCATCTCAACACACAGATGTAGATATTCCATAAATTGTTTGAAAATTTGTGAAAGTTGCAGAGCAAAGGACAAATTTAGTTTGCATTTGCTTTGAAACTGACAAATATTGAACATTATAAAAATATATAAAACGGACAAAACAAACATATATCTTTGGTTGACCACATTCATGAATACAAAATCATTAAGATGTAGTTCTATATAGCACATTTAAAATATTACATTGATGAAATCCTGCCCAATCGTATTTGTAACCAGCTTTGGCACAGATCTGTCTGAACATCCACACTGTGTGATGATCTGCATCTATACACACATCATCGCTGATCACAACATATGAGACACGCTATGTGATATTTTACCTTTAAAAGAACATGTGCGATTATTCAGGAAATATATATTACAGAAACTCTGATATTTTCTGTAAACGACGTCGAAAGATTCTCATTTTCATTGTGATTACGTGTTTACTATGAAAATTTTGTCAACTTTTGACATAACTATTTTTCATGAGATACCGCACATTTTCTTAGGTACAAAATCCCATGATTTGTCACGTATATCATGTTATGATAAAGTCAGTCATACATGTATAGAGATTTTCAATGAAGGCCACAGTGCACTCTCGTGTTCACTAATCAAATATCACGTGGCACTCACATTTAGTTTGATATTTTTCTTATTTCTCAATGAAAGTATATGTTGTCACCACTCATTTGAACCAGTTCAAATGAGTGGTGACAACATATACGTGTGAGCCATGATGTTTTAACCCTTACGCTGAATTAAATGTTTTTGTCTGCTGGAAATGTTTTATTTTCAATATTTCTCGACAAAAACCTGGTTTTGACAGGACATGAGAATCGTCTCCAGTGGAGACGATTCTCATGTGCTGTCAAAACCAGGTTTTTTCTTAAGAATTAAAGCAAAAATGAAAAACAGCAGACGGCAATTTCCGTCAACATGATTTAGCTCTCATGCAAGTATCAGAAGGCCGAAAATGCACATGAGGGCCAACCCATGTTAGTCTGCATTCTGGTAAGGATGAACCCCAATCATTAAATCACCCTTTGCGTGCTCCAAACCAACCACCCACTAAAAGCATCATGAATATTGACTAAATTGTAACAATGTCAACTGTGTAAAGTGCATGCTGATCTGGAGCATCCACTGATAGCAAATACAATACAACCATTCAATACTGTTTCTCATCGTGATAGTTAAATAAAAATAATTCCAGCACAAAAATATTTACACAGTTCCCTAACATTTGATTGGCTCATAGCAAGTCTCTGTCCAAAATTTATATCCCAGTAAACTCCATGTCGAACTACTTTCCGTAACCGTGAGGCGCAGTTAAAATAATTCTTAAGAAAACGGAAAATAAACACATTTTCTCGATGAATTTATTTAAAATGCTGGAATTATAAGGAATGAATGGCCTTTTTGTGGAATTTATCGGGGATATAAACTTGGAAAAGTCGCGGGAATACTGGACGAGGCCTTCCGGCCTCGTCCAGTATTCCCGCGACTTTTCCAAGTTTATACCCCGATAAATTTCACAAAAAGGCCATTCATTCCTATATTGAAAGATATTTATAAAGTTTCATGTACAATCAATAGTTCCTATTTTCACTAAAACAATCCTCAACATTTGCCCCATTCAGTGTACAAGTCGCTATGTTTACGCTCACTCAAGTTTGCTGATTTTTGCAAAAAAACAGGTTAGAGCTTTTCCATTTTTTTTCACCGTGGCGGTCGTGGGGGGGGGGGTGGGGTGGACAGGCGTTTTAAAACAGCATGGTGGTGGTCGTATTAATTTATTTATTTTTCTACTAGGTGGGGTCTACGTCATTTAAAATATCTATAGGTAGGGGTATCCTTTCTGGTGGTGGGGGGTTAAGTTCCCCTATGAAGTTGGTGGGTGGTTATTTTCCATAAGTATTAAAGTGGGTGTCGGCGTATCAATTTAGAAGTCTCCGTAAAAAAACACCAACATTGAATGTTCACTGGTCAACGTTTAGCGAAAGTTATTAAGAGTTGTCGTTCTTGCAATCCAGTGCATTCGGCCTAGTTTGATTGGCTGTCAGACATCTCGACCCCAAGACATCTCGTACACGAGTGTTCGTCGGTCTCCGCATAAACAACAAGTTCGCGTAGCGTAGCGGAGCGGAACCGACGAACATGAGTGTATTATTTCATGCTATTCAATCCTGAACGATTAATTATCCTATTTATTACATTTCTACTACTTAATTTCCTTATTTTTAATAATATTTGTGTTTTATTGAAGAAACTATGTGCGTATGAATGTTTATGGGCATATCTTCTTTACTACGTGTTGACGTCACTCATTCGTAACAATTTTGGTGTATCATAAAAAAATGGCGCCTTTCTGTCTAATGGACTTCAGTGGATTTTAATATTTATGGCATACACGTATACAGTAGGGTAAGTACCAAGTCGATGGTATTACATGTACGGTACTACTACTACCTGAATGCACGACAGTCCAGCATAGCCCCATATCAGTGTATGCGCAGACGACTCAGGGGCTATGCTGGTCGCACATGTCATACGGTCTTGATGCGTGAATACTTGTCAATACTTTCCAAAAATAGTAACAAATAGGATCTAAAATCTTACATCAAGCGCTTATGGGATCGAGATAATCGGTCCTCATTAATTATTCACAGAATGGCAGACGTGTGACGTCACTTCGAAAACCAAACCAAACGCCCAATATGGATAAATGTGGCTTCAAGGATGGAGAAATGGGGCTTATGACATTTGCGGCTTGTGTATATCCAGATCATCTTGCTTATTATTCGGCACATTTGATGCATATTTTTACTACGTTTAGTGTATCCTACTACTGTCTGTTTCATGAAGCCTGCCCAAATTTTACGGCTATATAAACAATTCAATGGATAATATTAAATTAAAGGAAAAATTAAGAATGAGCCTTCTTTTTATTTTGTGGAATTTGGTCAAGTATTGATTTTATTGTGAAAAACAATTTCCCCATGTTAAATCCCCATAGACATAGTGAAGATGTCTGGGGATTTAACATGGGGAATTTTTTTTAGAATTTCAGAAATACTGGATCGATTTTTAAAATTTAACTTTTGTTTTCTTAGATCATTTCCAAGCTATCTAGCTAGGTTTCGGAGTCAATTTCAAAATCAAAGAGCAGCTTGATATGTTCTTTCACATATATGCTGTTCACAACGTCTGCCAATAACAAACCAGTACTTTTCAGTGTCCTAATGTCGACACACATCAACGTTATTTATGACACGACTTTAGCAATATTAGTTGACCTCAGCTTCCGGCAGTGGTAATAATCAAACAATTTCACATATTGCTCCCTAAGAATAACATTTTCTGGTGGTGGGGGTTAAAGGAGAAATAAATTCTGGTGTGGGGGTGTTTTATGCAATTTCCGGTGGTGGGGGGTTATGCAAGAAATAAATTCCGGTGGTGGTACACCTAAAAAAAAAAGCCAGTCCCCCACCCACCCCCACCGGGAAATTTTTCTGGAAAAGCCCTTATAAGTTTTTATGTAAGATCATGCATATACACTTTTATTATATACCTACCCATGAAATACATAGTTATACAATATAAATAAAAGTCATATGTTCTCATCGATGAAATAAACAACTTCCGGTGAAAATACGACTACGGTACTTCCGCTATCTATATTCATATTCTGTATTTAGAAAGAAAACAGCGCAAATAGGCTGCAATTACAGTCTAAAAAACTGCTAATTTCCATGGAGCGGTATATAATAAATAGAATATTCATATTTTTGCAAAACAAATATGACATGTTCATCTTGTGGTGTGAAATGTCCATATTTGACACGTGAAATATGGACATTTCACACCACTCGATGAACATATTACGGTATGTCATATTCGTTGCAAAAATATGAATATCTTCTACATATCAATATTAATTTTTACAACACCTATTTATTGCATAAAATGGGCTTTCGCTGTGTAATAATACATGAAAATGAGAAAATACAGAAAACATGTTGGGTGGTCAAACAGCTTCAATTTATGCTTTCTTGCTTTAATATGCAATAAATAAAATGTAACATTTGTGGTGATTAAATATGATATTTACGAAACAGGTTGAATGATTTCATAAGAAACGAGGCATAGTTTTTACCTTGGGCTTATGGGTTTTGCGACCAGTGTAGATCCAGATCAGGCTGTGCATCCGCACAGCCTGATCAGGATCTGCACTGTTCGCCATTCCATCAATGACACACCCGTCAGGCTTCAAACATGCAATATAGATGGTTATCAGGCCTCCGTGGGAAGGATCTATCTGATCAGATGCCACACTTGTCACAATTTCCTATTTCCCATTTCTCCAGTCACAGCCACATTTCTCATTCACCAGCTACGGCACAGCTTACCAACATGTTTGTTTGCTTGTTTAATTGTGCTTAACGGCCTATCAACAGCTAATTAGGTCATTTAAGGGCAACGGGTTCGATCCTGCTGCATTGGGGAGACAATCACAAACGCAGAACAGAATATTTACATCGAAATAAATATATATTCAGCCCTGAACTTCGAATAACCTGACCTGGTGCCAGGTCCATACCACACCAAAGTCACTTGGCCCCTTCCCCTACAAGTCATAGGATTATATATAATCATATTACTCATATAAGGGGTATAATCAAATTCAACTCTCACATACAAGAATGCCAAAGACGTACATGAGGGCCACACCGGTCTCCAGTCGGGATTCTGGTACGGATGAATCCCGATCGTTAAATTACCCATCACATGTTCCCACCTGCTATCTAACCAAAATGAAATATAAAGCATACCATTCACTAAATGAGGCAAACACAGAGAATGGAATGAAGAGTTTTCACAACCTTCTTTGCACAGGTAGAGCAAGTCTAGAAATAGTATTTATATAAACATATATAATTTGTATCATACATATGTACACATACTTATTTACAATGGCACAAATAGCGGTTGATCAGTGGGCCGTTTCACTAAACTTTGTACGACTGAAATGTTTGTAAGTGCAAAATTAGGATAGTCTGTAAATTTCATATTAACACTGTTTTCTTGTAAACAATTACTGGATTTACATTTATTGAGCATAGGCTGCTAAATGTAAATCCATCAATTGAAATTTCCAGAAGATCCTAAGTTTGCACTTATGAACATTTTAGTTGTACGAAGGTTAGTGAAACGACCCCCAGGTGATGATTTTACAAACACTGAAACTGTTCATTATACGTTTTACTAATTATTAATAATTCCAGCACAAAAATATTTACACAATTCCCTAACATTTGATTGGTCCGTTGCAAGTCTCCGTCCAAAATTTATATCCCAGTAAACTCCATGCATAACTACTTTCCGTAACCGTGAGGCGCAGTTAAAATAATTGTTAAGAAAACGGAAAATAAACACATGTTCTTAATTAATTTATTTAAAATGCTGGAATTATAAGGAATGAATGGCTTTTTTGTTGAATTTATCGGGGATATAAATTTGGAAAAGTCGCGGGAATACTGGACGAGGCCTTAAAAAAATTACAATTTTCGAAAAAAAAGAAAGAAAATAAATATTTTTTTTTTATTTTTTTTCGAAAATTGTAATTTTTTATCGCTTCGTCCAGTATTCCCGCGAATACCACAAAAAGGCCATTAATTCCTATATTATCTATTAATTTGTTTCTCACATTAATGTGGTTAACTAAGGTTACCATTTAGCACATACATGCACACATCGTTACATGTGAACACATCCATTAACAAGGGCATCGTTATTACGAAGCTAATCCCCTCGCTGGCAGTCTTTAAAATAAAATAAACAAAAAAAAACGTTTTAACTGATTTGCCTTACAAACAAGGTGAACAGTGCTAAGTGACCTTGACCTTGGGCAGTCGGACGTGGGTCATATGCAAAACAAAGCACCATCTGTAGGCACACACATTTTGGCAAAATATTATCAAAATCAGTGAAGCCGTTCACAAGTTATTGAAAAATGAAAGGTGTTACTAACACACGCGCATACGTATGTACATACGCACGCAGAGCTCCAGATAAGCTGCGTATTTGCTTAAATACCCAATTAAAATTGCCAACAACCCAATTGGAATCAGAAGTAGCGAGTATCAAAAAGCAATACAAATTGTGTGGTACCTTTACCATGTTGTATAAAACAATAAACAAACCACAAATATAGCATATATTTCGTATTTTCCATGAAAACACATCTTGGTATTTCATTAGAATTGTCTCCAAGGAGGCAATTCTTATGAAATTCAAAGAGGTGTTTTCATTTCGAAGCAAACTATTCAATAATTGCTGTCTGTTGATGTGTAAACAGTAGTGTGATTTTATTTCACCAAATTAAAATTTTGAAATACCCAATTGCTTCAGAAATGATGGAGTGCCAATACTCAATTACTAATTCCTTATCTGGAGCCCCGCGTACGTACATACGTACGTACATGGACTATGTTTGTTTGTTTGTTTATTAGTGTTTAACGGCCTATCAACAGCTAAGGTCATGTAAGGCCGGGCAAACGGGCCGTACATGGACTAACACTATATCCCCTCTTGCGTATCGGTGAGGGGATATACAATGCCTGTATGAGGGAGTAGTAGAACATGCAACAGTATTCACAAAACCATCACCAAAACATCTCATTACAATACAAGGTGACATCAATGATTTTCAACCACAACAATAAAATGACAAATAGTATGTTTTGACCCTTACAATGCTGAATTAAATTTTGCCGTCTGCTGTTTTTTTTTGGGATTTTTTCAATTTTTCTTGTCAAAACACTGTCAAATTATGTTTTTATTGCGAAAGAAAACAACATGTAAAAGAACAGCAGATGACAATTTATGTTTCCTGCATTTTAAGGCTTAAATTCCTTTGGCAACTTATCATGCTTACTGAACAAATAAATGCAAATAAAACTGAACTGGAAGCACATACAACGCCATATAGACCTCGATCTGGTATAATATCCCTTATCACATCTATATAATTTGCCAATATTCATTTTGAAAATCAGGTATAGTCCAGTGTACATATTAACACTTACAAAGTTGAATAATTTTTTGTTGTCTGCAGTTTAATTTTCATTTTCCATTTTTCTCTGAGACATCAAAAACACGTTTTGACAACACTTTAGAATCAATACCCATGTTTTTAGAAACAAGACAACATACAAAACAACAGCAGACGACAATTTACATTTCCCGCATTCTATAAAGCTTAAATACCTTTGGCGACCAAGTGAACAAAAAATAAAATTAACAACAAATGAAGTTGAATGTTAGATTTTTTATATTTTCACCATCATTATATTGCAAACGTTTACAACTTTTGGAGGTGACCTGTGGAACATCTGTGTTGCAAAATAAATATTGGCAAAATAAGGACAGATAAGGTAGTTAATCCCAGAGCTGGGTCCACATCGTCCCTGTAAGTCACACCCCTCAACACCATCTCATTATGCCTGTCATTCAGCCGACCTTGCCTTGTCTGGATCATGGGGTCGTTTAACTAAACTTTGTACACTAAATGTTCGTACCGGTAAGTGCAAATTTAGGATCGTCTGGAAATTTCAATTGATGGATTTACATTTTTTGAGCATAGGCTGCATATGCAGCCTATGCTCAAAAAGTGTAAATCCAATCATTGTTTACAAGTATTAATTGCTAATGTGAAATTTACAGACTATCATAATTTTGCACTTGTGGACATTTTAGTTGCACAAAGCTTAGTGAAACGTTGCCTTGCCCTGTTTAGGTGTGACGGCCGTGATTGGTTGGTACGTGTGGAACACTGCCTAGCAATGGCTGACCCGTCGTGTCCATTAGCGGGTTACCATATGCATTGCCCTGACTGGACACCTGCAGGTCGGGCGCACTCAGCGCCTTATTGTCATTGGTCGGTTTCACCTCCAGCTTGTCACGTGACGACGAATACACGTTGGAATCATCAGGTACAAGCCCCTTCTTGAACCCCTGCTCGTCGTAGTTCTCCAACGGTGTCAGCATCTCATCCTTAACATAATTCAACAAATTGTTCAACAGATTTTTATCAGACTCTGTAATATTGTTAGTGTTCTCATAAATTGGCGTGTTTTCGTAAACCGGCATTTTCTTCACATCACCCCTCTCTAATGCTGCGTAGTTTATATTCAATTCCTCGTAATCAGACGCAAAATCTGATTTCACGTCTGACTGAAAGTCTGAGTCGGTAGACAAGTACGACAGTCTGTGTTTACTCGTCGACTCCCTCGACACATTGTCCTTCACATCTTCGTCTTCGGACCCGGACGAATACCTCCTCTTCTCCTTGGACACTAGCATGTTGTGCTGGCAGTACTCCGTGACGTACTCGCTGTCAATGACGGACGCGTCTACGACGGATAGATCCCCATGAACCCCGCCCTCGTAGTGGACGGGCAGGCCGCTGTTGTGACCGTTGGGAAGGAGGTGATCACTGGGGTCACTGAAGCGGTTGAGCCCCGTCTTGGTGGTGCCCCCACTGCTCGAGTCTACCAGGAAACTGTCTATGTCACTGCGCTGGTCTGTAACACATAATGAGACACGCAATGTGATTTTTTATTTGACTTTCAGTTAAACTTTAGAGAATTTGAGGTAACGAGTGTAGACTGTATCGCGAACACGAGTCTAAACCCAAATTATCTTGATTACTTACATTACAAAAAGTTTACACAGATATAACGGTGAATTAAACCACTTGGTTTTGTAGAGCCGCAGTAGTTTTTCCACTCTCGTGTTTCCCATATATGGAGAAGTGGCGTCAGCAACGTCACAATGACATACAGTGGAACCTCTCTAAACCGAACATTAATAAAACATCTGTGATCTTATTTTTGATGAGTTTCTTGGTCATTTATCTCAGGTGATACTGTTTGTTCATTTATCTCAGGTGATACTGTTTGTTCATTTATCTCAGGTGATGATGTTTGTTCGTGATCGCATAGCATACAACTATTATGTTTCAGTATGATCAAATGCCCGATTTACAGTGAAACCTCTCTAAGCCGGACACCCTGGGGACCTCCCAGGGTGTCCGGTTTAGAGAGGTTTCATTGTATTACCTTCAGCCAATGAAATAATTTTCCCAGACACACCCTCGAATTGCTTGGGCCGATTGTGTTATTCGATCACCTCATTCCAGTTTTAGGAAGCAATAATCTTTTGGTTGAAAAAATCAAGATTGTTCAAATAAGTGGTAACATACATGCAAACCTCTCTAAACTGGACACAGAATAATGTTAGTAGTAGTCCTTTACTTGGCTATGTTTAATTGCCAGTTACCTCAATGATAATGTCTGTTCAATTGATAATGTTTCAATGTTACTGTTGTTCAATGATAAGTTCAACAATGTTACTGTCTGTTTCAATGATAATATTCAATTATAATGTCTGTTTCAATGATAATTTCAATGATAAAGTCTGTTCAATGTACTGTTCTGTTTCAATTGATACTGGTCTGTTCAATGTTAATGTTCAATGATAATTGTCTTTCAATGATAATGTTCAATGTAATGGTCTGTTCAATTGTAATATTCAATTATTTTTTTTTTTTTTTTTTAATGTTTCTGTTCAATGATAATTTCAATGATAATTGCTGTTAAATGATACTGTTATGTTCAATTGTTACTGTCGTTCAATGATAATGTTCAATGATAATGTTGTTCCAATTGATTAATTCCAAATGATAATGTCTGTTTCAATGATAATTTCAATGATAAAGTCTGTTCAAATGACAATTTTCAATGATAATGTCTGTTCAAGTAAGTTCAATTGAAAATAATCTTGTTTCAATTGATAAGGTTTCAATGGGATAAGTCTGTTCAATGATTAATGCTCAATGATAATTTCTGTCCAATGTTAAATTTTCAATTGATAATGTCTGGTTCAATGATAATGTTAAATGTAATTATCTGTTCAATGATAATATCTGTTCAATGATAATATTCAATTATAATGTCTGTTCAATGATAATTTCAATGATAATGTCTGTTCAATGATACTGTCTGTTCAATGATACTGTCTGTTCAATGATAATGTTCAATGATAATGTCTGTTCAATGATAATGTTCAATGATAATGTCTGTTCAATGAATAATTCAATTATAATGTCTGTTCAATGATAATTTCAATGATAATGTCTGTTCAATGATACTGTCTGTTCAATGATACTGTCTGTTCAATGATAATGTTCAATGATAATGTTCCAATGAAATGTGTTCAATGATAATTCAAGTGAAAATAATTTCAATATAAGCTGTTCAAGATAATGTTCAATGATAATTCAATGATAATGTGCTCAATGATAACTGTCTGTTCAATGAATACAAGGTCTGTTCAATGATAATATTCAATTATAATGTCTGTTCAATGATAATTTCAATGATAATGTCTGTTCAATGATACTGTCTGTTCAATGATACTGTCTGTTCAATGATAACTGTCTTCAATTGATTAATGTTTCAATGATAATGTCTGTTCAATGATAATGTTCAATGATAACTGTCTGTTCAATGATAATAATTCATTATATGTCTGTTTCAATGATAATTCAATGATAAGTCTGTCAATGAACAATGAATGTCTGTTCAATGATACTGTCTGTTCAATGTAAGTCAATGATAATGTCTGTTCAATGATCAATGATAAGTCTCTGTTCAATGATAACTGTTCAATGAATTTAATGATAATGTCTGTTAATGATAGTTCAATGATAATTGTAACAAATTAATAAGTTCTGTATTCAATGATAATGTTTCAATGATAATGTTCAAGATAACTGTTCAATGAATAAGTGTCTTCAATGATAATTCAATGATAACGTTTAAATAATCTGTTCAATGATAATTCAATGATAATGTCTGTTCAATGTAATATTCAATATAATGCTGTTCAATGATAATTTCAAGATAATGTCTGTTCAATGATATGTTTCAATGATAATATGTTCATAATTTCAATGATAATTGTCTGTTCAATGATAATTCAAGATAATCGTCAATGTAATCTGTTCAATGACAATTTCAATGATAATGTCTGTTCAATATGTTCAATGAAGTCTGTTCAATGATAATGTCTGTTCAATGATAATATCTGTTCAATGATAATATTCAATTATAATGTCTGTTCAATGATAATTTCAATGATAATGTCTGTTCAATTATACTGTCTGTTCAATGATACTGTCCGTTCAATGATAATGTTCAATGATAATGTCTGTTCAATGATAATTCCAATGATAATGTCTGTTCAATGATAATTTCAATGATAATGTCTGTGCAATGACAATTTCAATGATAATGTCTGTGCAATGATAATGTTCAATGATAATGTATGTTCAATGATAATGTCTGTTCAATGATAATGTTCAATTATAATGTATGTTCAATGACAATTTCAATGATAATATCTGTTCAATGATAATGTTCAATGATAATGTCTGTTCAATGATAATGTTCAATGATAATGTCTGTTCAATGACAATTTCAATGATAATGTCTTTTCAATGATAATGTTCAATGATAATGTCTGTTCAATTATAATTTCAATGATAATTTCTGTCCAATTATAATTTCAATGATAATGTCTGTTCAATGATAGTGTTCAATGATAATGTCTGTTCAATGATAATGTTCAATTATAATGTCTGTTCAATGATAATTTCAATGATAATGTCTGTTCAATGACAATTTCAATGATAATGTCTGTTCAATGATAATGTTCAATTATAATGTCTGTTCAATGATAATTTCAATGATAATGTCTGTCCAATGATAATTTCAATGGTAATGTCTGTTCAATGATAATGTTCAATGATAATGTCTATTCAATGATAATTTCAATTATAATGTCTGTTCAATGATAATTTCAATTATAATGTCTGTTCAATGATACTTTAAATGATAATGTCTGTTCAATGACAATTTCAATGATAATGTCTGTTCAATGATAATGTTCAATGATAATGTCTGTTCAATGATAATTTCAATGATAATGTCTGTTCAATGATAATTTCAATTATAATGTCTGTTCAATGACAAATTCAATGATAATGTCTGTTCAATGATGTGTACATGATAATGTTTCAATGATATAAGTCTGTTCAATGATAATGGTCAATGATACTGTCTGTTCAATGATAATGTCGGTTCAATGATAATGTTCAATTATAATGTCGTTCAATGTAATTCAATGATAATGTGTTCAATGACAATTTCAATGATAATGTCTGTTCAATGATAATGTTCAATTATATGTCGTCAATGATAATTTCAATGATAATGTCTGTCCAATGATAATTTCAATGGTAATGTCTGTTCAATGATAATGTTCAATGATAATGTCTATTCAATGATAATTTCAATTATAATGTCTGTTCAATGATAATTTCAATTATAATGTCTGTTCAATGATACTTTAAATGATAATGTCTGTTCAATGACAATTTCAATGATAATGTCTGTTCAATGATAATGTTCAATGATAATGTCTGTTCAATGATAATTTCAATGATAATGTCTGTTCAATGATAATTTCAATTATAATGTCTGTTCAATGACAAATTCAATGATAATGTCTGTTCAATGATGTGTACAATGATAATGTTCAATGATAATGTCTGTTCAATGATAATGGTCAATGATACTGTCTGTTCAATGATAATGTCTGTTCAATGATAATTTCAATGATAATGTATGTCCAATGATAATTTCAATGATAATGTATGTTCAATGATAATTTCAATGATAATGTCTGCAAAGCTTATTGTAAAGTACACATCAATCTGTTTTACACTGGAACCTCTCTAAACAGGACAGACACACTGGGGACCTCCCAGGGTGTCCGGTTTAGAGAACAACTGTGCTGTCATATGTTTCATACAAATGTACAGTGAAACCTCTCTAAACTAGACACCCTGGGAGGTCCCCAGGGTGTCTGGTTTTGGAGATGTTCCACTGTAAATCAGGCATATGACCATTCTGATATGTATGTGTGTACTTTGCAATCATGAACATGCATTAACATCTGAGATATATGACCAAGAAAGCCATGAAAAATAAGATCACAAACGTTATCTTGATGTTCGGTTTAGGGAGGTTCCACTGTAATGTAATCCCTCTGTAAGCAGTCATGTCTAATACAACTGAACAACTGGTATCAAATAACTTTCTAATAATGGCCCTCAGATCTATGGAGTATTTGGGTATCAAAAATACACTATAAATAATAGAACTAGAAAGTCGGTAAAACTGACAAATACCTGATGCAAACATAACTTTTAGCATCGAGAAAAATGAAAGGGCAATAACTATGGAAACCAGTCATGTGATAAATATGGTTCTTGAACACTTCAGATATATTGTCAATATAAGCATGTTGACAAAGATTGGTGAAAATGGGACTTAAACTTTTTGAGTTACATTGTTCACAAAGACAGTGCGGACGGCAGACGGGGTTACAGGCCCGTACGCAGGAATTATTTTAGGAGGGTGCGTTATCGACGGCGCGAAGGGCTTAACATTGTTTTTGCACATACACGGACAGACCTCGGTAGATTAACCCTTTCACCCCTAAGTAACTGGAATGGATTTTGATTTGTTAATTTTGCAACCAATCTAAATCATCACAAAATGATTTTCAGACCAATCCATTTATGAACATGGAGTGTTTTTGTTCTCAAAATTATGAAAATTAATTGCAAAAAGTGCAGATCCTGATGAGACGGCTCGTTACATTACGTTACGGCTCATCTGGATCTACACTGTTTTCCAATACCACTATACATGCCTGCGGGTTAAGAGTGAAAGGGTTAAGGGGGTGCGTACGCACCCGTCGCACCCCCTCTGCATACGGGCCTGGGTTAAGACGGTAACTATATGCTCCATACATTTTTCGGGAGCATAATAAACATGGTGTGTAATTTCATGTAAAAGCTAGATGATTTCTGCACTTACAAACTGTGGTCCAGATGAAGAGCTGGGGGACGGAGATGACAGGTTACCAGCATATCCACCGACATTGACGCGCAAACACATGGGGAGCCACGTTGTCTTCTTGATTGCCTTGCGCCACTCTTTCTTCACCTGTAATCACAAGCACGTATTTTAATTTCTTTTTTTATTTAGTAGTGTTTAACGGCCTGTCAACAGCTAATGTAATTTTAGGCCGGGTTAACGGGATTGAATCCTGTATTTCACCTGTTGTGTTGGGGGGAAAAATCCTAAATCAGAACTGAATATTTACAGAGAAAATATATATTTAGCCCTGACATTAGAATAAGCTGGTCCTCACCACACCATAGTCAGCTAGCCTCATGTCCACTCCTAAAAGTAACAGAATTAGTACTAATAGTACTAATAGTAATTAGTACTTTTATAATGAATATAACCGGATCAATATCTAGACTAACAAGGAAGCCAAAACTGTACCAGAGGGCCAAGCCAGGGATATTGGGATTCCATTAACCCTTAGACTGCTACTCACAACAATTGTCGTCTGCTGTTGCTTTTATATCTTGCCTTATTTCTCTATAAAAAACATGGTTTGACAGCACTTCAGAATCATTTTCAATGGAAATGATTCTGAAGTGCTGTCAAAGCATGTTGTAAATTATTCTAAAGTGCCGTCAAAGCATGTTTTTGATGATAAAAATGGAAAATAAAAAATAAACAGCAGACGACAAACAAATAAGATAGCAGTCTAAGGGTTAAGAATGAAACACATTGATAACTTTACCCTTCAAATACTCCCAAACAACCATGCAGACATACACTCCCGACCACTTGGGGGTAACTTAACCACCCATATTATTTTGTCATAGACTTTGGAAAGTTAACACAGAGCTCATTTGGGGATAACTTTCTTATTTCTCCATCAAAATTGGCAGGTTGTGAGTGCTTTAGAATCGTCTCAATGAGACGACTCTAAAGCACTTCCAACTTGCCATTTTTGGAGAAGAAATGACAAAATTTCACCACAAATTGAACAAATTACGCACCTTAACTGGAGCTCTGTTAACAGGCAAAGTGCAAGGCCATTAAGATATCAGTGAAAACTGCATGAAGAATACAAGTGTATGTTTCCCGCATTCTAAGGGTAGAAAGTGAATTAAAAGTGAAAGTGAAGGCAACAGCTAAGTTCATGTAACGATGTTACCTCGGCTTCAAGTCTCATCCAAAGGACGAGCGGGATGGAATAACTATGAAACAATTTTTCCTGCGTAGGGTGGGGATTGGACTTGCAACCAAAGGAATGAAATACTATGAAAGCATTTCTCATATCTCAGGTGGGGACGGAACTTGCAACCTCTAGTATTGAAGTCCAGGGGGCCGTTTCACTAAACTTTGTACGACTAAAATGTTTGTAAGTGTAAGATTGTGATAGTCTGTAAATTTCACATTAGCAATGTTTTCTTGTAAACAATTATTGGATTTACACTTATTGAGCATAGGCTGCATATGCAGCCTATGCTCAATAAATGTAAATCCATCAATTGAAATTTCCAGACGATCCTAAATTTCCACTTGCGAACATTTTAGTCGTACAAAGCTTAGTGAAACGGGCGCCAGTGTCCTACCCTCTAGGCCGTATCTATCCGCATCCCTCCCCCACCAAAGAAAAAAACAACAACAAAAGAATGCAGATATATCCAACCCACCTTGCGGTCCATGAAGCAGTGGAAGATGAAGATGAAGAGGCCCTGGAGACTGTTGAGGATCGTGAAGATGTACGCCATCGCGATCGTGTCCTCGTTCACGTAGAGCAAGCCGAAACTCCACGTGAGGCCCAGCAGCACGACCAGCACGGCCGACCCCTTCAGCCACGTACTGGGGTGGAGAAACATTTTATCAATTAAAAACATGTCAAACCATGTTTTTATTGAGAAAGCAGACAAAATATGAAACAATAGCAGACAAAAATTTACCTTCAGCCACATACTGGCGTGGAGAAACAGTGGTTGTAGTACAAGATCTAACTTTTACAACACTACAGACCTCTATTTTTGCAAGTAATTTTCATGTTTTAGAAACCCCCCCCCCCCCTTTTCATAAATGGACTAGTTTGAAAATCATTTTGTGACAATTGCTCACAATTGGATTGGTCGGAAAATTAGCATATAACAAGAGGGTCATGATGGCCCTAATTTGCTCACCTCACTTCATGAACACAAATTTGACCCCAATTTGACCCTACGGGTCACGACCATTTTTGACCCCGGGGTCACCATTTTAACAACTTTGAAAGAGTGTACATCGATCATTCTTACATGTACCAAGTTTCGTCGAAATCCTGCTGGCGGTTCATGAGAAAAATTATTTTTTAAGAATTTGTGCTATTTTAGACGGCGGCCATGTTGGATTACAGGCCAACTTAATTTCAACAACTTTTGAAAGGCTTCACCTAAGGACTATACAGGTAGAGTTTGCTGACCATTGGCCAATCGGTTCATCAGACGACGATGTTTGAAATCTCTCATAAAAGGAAGACCTTTTGAAATTTCGTCTGCCATCTTGGATGACATAATCATCCGATTCTGACAAATATTGCACCAGAGCAATCGCCTCATCGATACCTTCAATTTGATATATGACATGAGTATATACGGTCAAAAATAAATTTGACCCCAATTTGACCCCACAGGCCACGCCCATTTTTGAGTCCGGGGGCACCATTTTAACACCTTTGAAAGAGCATTCTATATCGATCATTAGTACCAAGTTTCGTCGAAATCCGGCTAGCGGTTCATGAGAAGAAGATTTTTTAAGAATTTGTGCTATTTTTAGACGGCGGCCATCTTGGATTAGCGACGACCTCTGTTTTAACAAATCTGAAAAGGCTTCACGCATGGACCATAACTGTGAAGTTTGGCCACCATGGGCCAAGCGGTTCGTGTGAAGAAGAATTTTGAAATCTCTAATAAAAGAACGACCTTTTGATCTTTCGACGGCCATCTTGGATGACATGACCATCCAATTTCGACAAAAAATGTACCAGAGTGATCGCCTCTTTGATACCTTCGATTTGGTACAGACATGACCATATTTGGTAAAAAATAAAATTTGACCCCACGGGCCATGCCCCTTTTTGACCCCGGGGGCACGATTTTATCAACTTTGAAAGAGCATTGTACATCGATCATTCCTACCAAGTTTCGTTGAAATCCGGCTAGCGGTTCATGAGAAGAAGATTTTTTAAAGAATTTATGCTATTTTTAGACGGTGGCCATCTTGGATTAGCGATGACCTCCATTTTAACAAATCTGAAGAGGCTTCACCCATGGACCATACCTTTTAAGTTTGGCTACCATGGGCCGAGCAGTTCTTGTGAAGAAGAATTTTGAAATCTGTAATAAAAGAACCTGTTGACCTTTTGGCGGCCATCTTGGATGACATAACCATCCGATTTCGACAAAAAATACACCAGAGTGATCGCCTCGTTGATACCTTCGATTATATATATATGACATGACCATATTCGGTCACGATCATTTTTGACCCCGGGGTCACCATTTTAACAACTTTTGAAGAGCATTTTTAGACGGCGGCCATCTTGGATTAAATAATGACGTCATTTTAACAATTTTGTAATCCCCCTACCTAAGGACCATGACCATGAAGTTTGGTGACTATAGGCCCAATGGTTACCGAGGAGAAGACGTTTGAAAATGTTCACGGACGGATGGACGGACGGACGGACGGACGTACGTTCTGACTGACGGACGGACGGACGGAGGGAGGGAGGGACAGACGGAGGGAGGACGGACGGACGGACACATTGTGGTAACAATAGTTCACATGATCTTCGCTCAGGTGAGCTAAAAATCCATTCCAGTTATTTAGGGGTGAAAGAGTTAAGCCTTACAATACTGAATTAAATTTTGTCGTCTGCCGTTTTATTTTTCAAACACTTCAGAATCATTTCCAATTCATCAAAAACATGCTCTGATAGCACTTTATAATAATTTACAACATGCTTTGACAGCACAGTGGTTGTAGTACAAGATCTAACCTTTACAACGCTACACACCTCTATTGTTTGCAAACAGTGTAGATCCAGATCTGGAGACGAGCCGTTTCATCAGGATCTGCACTTTTTGCAAGAAATTTTCATAATTTTTTAGAAATAAAAACACACACCCTTTTCATAAATGGACTAGTTTCAAAATCATTTTCTGACAATAATATTGGTCACAATTGAAATGGTCAGAAAAATAACATTTACAAATTCAATCCAGTTATTTAGGGGTGAAAGGGTTTTAAGCTTTACATGGCTGAATTAAATTTTGTCGTTGATTGGCTACGAACCAATTAATATTATCACTGATTAACTAATGAAAATAACATTTACAAATTCAATCCAGTTATTTAGGGGTGAAAGGGTTTTAAGCTTTACATGGCTGAATTAAATTTTGTCGTTGATTGGCTACGAACCAATTCATAACAAATTAACTAATGAAAATTTAATATTATCACTGATTGGCTACAAAATAACCAATGAAAATTGAATATTATCACTGATTGGCTACAAAATAACCAATGAAAATTGAATATTATCACTGATTGGCTACAAAATAACCAATGAAAATTGAATATTATCACTGATTGGCTACAAAATAACCAATGCAAATTTAATATTATCACTGATTGGCTACAAAATAACCAATGCAAATTTAATATAAAATAACCAATGCAAATTTAATATTATCACTGATTAGTAGCTACAAATTAACTAATACAAATTTAATATTATCACTGATTGGCTACAAGATGACCAATGCAAATGTAATATTATAACTGATTGGCTACAAAATAACCAATGCAAATTTAATATTATCACTGATTGGTTACAAAAGTCAATACAAATGCCATGTCAACACATCTTCAAACAGGGATTTCAATTATCCTTCACACAGTGACCAATCAGGTTTGGATATCTATGTAATGCAATTAATACTACTGTCTGTTTCACGAAACCTGCCCAAATTTTACGGCCATATAAAAAATGCAAAAACAGTATTTTTTTGGATAATATTAAATGTTATCAAAATTTAAGAATGAGCATTCTTTTTATTTCATAAAATATTGGTCAAATATTGATTTTATTACTAAAAATTGATTTGTCTATGGGAATTTAACATGGGGGAAAAGGAGATGGAGGAACTGTGGGAGGTGTCAGAAAACAACAAATGTTGGACTCCGAAAACTGGCTAGATAGCTTGGAAATGATCTAATTAAGAAAACAAAAGTTAAATTTTGAAAATCGGTCCAGTTTTTCTGAAATTCAAAAATTTCCCCATGTTAAATCCCCATAGACAATGTCTATGGGGATTTAACATGCGGAAATTGTTTTTTCGCAATAAAATCAATATTTGACCAAAATTCACGAAATAAAAAGAAGGCTCATTCTTAAATTTTCCTTTAATTTAATATTATCAAAAAGAATATTGTTTTTGAATTGTTTATATAGCCGTAAAATTTGGGCAGCTTTCGTGAAACACACTAGTACCTAAACAGTAGTACAGAACTGAAACAATGGTGCGGGCATTCTAGTGTAAATTGATAATGAGTTAACTGCATTTGAACAACATTGTAGCTTCCACACTGTCCACTATACTATAGGAATGAATGGCCTTTTTGTGGAATTTATCGGGATATAAACTTGGAAAAGTCGCGGGAATACTGGACGAGGCCGGAAGGCCTCGTCCAGTATTCCCGCGACTTTTCCAAGTTTATATCCCCGATAAATTCCACAAAAAGGCCATTCATTCCTTATAATTCCAGCATTCGAAATAAATTCATCAAGAAAATGTGTTTCTTTTCCGTTTTCTTAAGAATTATTTTAACTGCGCCTTACGGTTACGGAAAGTAGTTTAGCGTGGGCGTTTATTGGGATATAAATTTTGGACAGAGATTTGCTATGGGCCAATCAAATGCTAGGGAATTGTGTAAATATTTTTGTGCTGGAATTATATATACATATACTTTCATTTAGAAATAACAAAAATAACAAGGAATGTGGCCTGTCGGTGCACAAATGCCCCCGGTGGCAGATTGGAGAAACTGTGACACAGTTAATTAACCAAAGTGATAAGTATTCACAAACACATTTATGAAGGTCAAAATGTTAAGGTCATATTAAGGGCAGTGTGGATGTGTGGCATTTGTCCACAAGTATGATGTATTGAAATATTAAAGTAATCCGTCAAGGGATAAAGAAGTTATGACAGGAAAAGAGAAACTCAGGCGAACTTCTTAATGTGTGAAAAAGTTGTGAAAGTCAAAAAGTCAAGGACATATTAAGTGCAACATGTATGTGTGGATTTGTCCACAAGTATGATGTATTGAAATATTGAAGTAATTTATCAAGGGATAATTGAAGTTATGACAGAATTGAGAAACTCTGGTGAACTCCTTAATGTGTGCAAAAGTTCAAAGTTGTGTCGGTCAAAAGGTCAAGGTCATGTTAATGGCAGCATGCATGTGTGGCATTTGTCCACAGGTATGCTGTGTTGAAATATTTAAGCAATCCTTCAAGGGACATAGAAGTTATGACATAACTGAGAAACTCTGGGAAACTTTTTAATGTGCCGGATACACAGTTCAAAATCTATATGCCTCCGGCTCTACCGAGACTGGGGGCATAAAAATACAATATTTAAAAAGTTCATACCCGTAAAGGTGTATTCCGAATGTAATGGGTTAATGATAACCATGTTAATGCTGGTTTGTTACTGCAGCTTAGCACAAATTCCGATAAAGATATTCACTCATCAATGCCAACAGATGAGTGGAATTGTCAGAGCCTGTCCATGATCATCAGGATATGTGCAGGTTAGAAATGAAAGAAACCTGTCAGACCATGGCCCAAATGTTAGTTATTGCCATTAACCCTTTTCATGCTGAGGATATGCCATTATGTTTGTGGAAAATCATAAATATTTTCCTTCTATGCGCTCAGAAGTATATGTCGTGACCACCATTTGAACTGTCTCGTTGAGACGGTTCAAATGAGTGGTCACAACATATACTTTCATTGAGAAATAACAAAAATAAAAATTAAATATTTAAAAAATTCCAAAAGGAATGGGTTAAACTGTTAGTAAAGTGTTAGAATAAACTAGGAACATTTAAAACTATTATCGAGTACTCAGTGATAGACATTAGCAATGCAGCAATGTTGGTACACAAATGTCACTAGTGACAATGTAATCATGAGTTTGTACCGTTTAGAGGCGTAATGAAATATTAGGTAAATGCATTTTAACCCTCACACCGCTATATAAATTTTTTATTGTCTACTGTTTATTTTCTATTTTCCATTTTTATCATCAGAATCATGCTTTGACAGCACTTTAGAATAATTTACAACATGCTTTGACAGCACTTTAGAATCATTTCCATTGGAAATGATTCTGAAGTGCTGTCAAATCATGTTTTTATTGCGAAATAAGGCAAGATATAAAAGCAACAGTAGACGAAAGTTGTTGTATGTAAGCGGTCTAAGGGTTAATATAATTATAGCAGTAGCAAAAATCACTCATTGATGAGGTTATCCAATGATGGTAGTGGCATGTATTATAGATATACCCATAGGTGCAAGTCTCGGACCTGTGACATATTAGATTACTCATGCATATGATCTTGTGAGTAGCAGCGATCAGAGGGTTGCGGATGTCATTTTGCTGTTGGCAGTGAGTGAATGTCTGTGGCTGAACGGTGAATAGCATAGACCCTGATCAGACAAACTATGCATATGGGTCGGCTGACCTGGGACTACGTTGGTCTCAAAAGTTGTAAGGTATTTTTCTCAGCATGGATGTTTGTAATGAATGCCCAAGAACATTGAGAATCATAAAGAGATGAAATGTGGCTGTGACTGGAGAAATTGGGCTTATGGATTTTTGCGACCAGTGTAGATCCTGATCAGACTGTGCATGCGCACAGTCTGATCAGGATCTGCACTGTTAACGCCATTCCATCAAGGAAACACCCGTCAAGTATCTAACAAGCAATATACAGATCGTAATATTTGATCAGGAGCTACACTGGTCACAAATCCCATAAGCCCCATTTCTCAAGTCACGCCACATATAGAGGCAGGGCATTGGTTTCACGTCTCATCAGAAAGACATGACAGATGGAAAGAACCCCTATGAAAGTATTTGTTAATGCCTTAAAGGCGGGAAATGACCCCACAACCTTTGGAATTGTAGTCCAATGCTCTACACACTAGACTGTCAAGCCACCCATCTGCAGTGTTGAAAGGGTTAACCCTTACAGTGCTAAATTTTGTTGTCTGCTGTTTATTTTTTATTTTGACAGCACTTAAGAATCATTTCCAATGGAAATGATTCTAAAGTAGTCAAATCATATTTTTATTGAGAAAAAAAGACAAAATGTGAAACAACAGCAGACGACAATTTTAGGTTCCCGCATTCTATGGGTTAATGAATGCAAGCACACGAGGATATATATGCAGTGGAAATTGGAGAAACTTACGGCATTTCTCGCCTCATTTTGACGGAGTCTTCACTAACGATACTGTTTTTACCACTCGGTTTCCCGTTGCTGTTAGCATAGTGAGTGTTAGTATTAGTGGTTAGATTTAACATCGTCACATGCAAGTAATACAGGTGCTCTAAATGATTTTCGGCAGTCAAGACTGATATCTGTATACATTTTTAAATACTGAAAAATCCATATTGGTTTTTGAAATATTTTGAAATCATCTTTGAAAATTAACTTTTTTGAAAATGTACAAATGAAATAATAATTTCTAAATTTATTTCAGGGGTGGGTTGGGATGAGAATCTGCGAATTAATTTCCTCTACTAACCTTATACTGGAAACAACCCAAGGAAAATGGACGTAATCCATGTTGAACTAACACTGCTGAATTACAATTTGTCGTCTGCTGTTTATTTTTCATTTTTCTCATCAAAAACATGGTTTGACAACACTTTAGAATCATTTCCATTGGAAATGATTCTAAAGTGCTGTCAAACCATGTTTTTATTGGGAAAGAAGACAAAATATAAAATACCAGCAGACGACAGTTTCCAGCATTCTAAGGGTTACTTGATGTCTTACTAAATCAATGAGAGCACCATTCTATGTGTACAGTATAGACAGACAACTATATATACACTTCAACCCGTCTACAACATTATCCACTCTAACTTGATAATGTATATATGTGGCTGTGACTGGAGAAATGGGGCTTATGGGATTTATGACCAGTGTGACCGATTGGCGAACAGTGCAGATCCTGATCAGACTGTGCGGATGCACAGGCTGATCTGGATCTACACTGATCACACAACTCATAAGTCCCATTTCTCCAGTCACAGCAACATATAAATTTTAGTATGGTTGCACAGCAATTCACTTGTAACAAGATAAATGATAACCGACGCCAAACTTAGTGTTATAAAGAGGTTGAAAAAAAAATAGATAACTTTAAGTCCCAGCAACAGCTAAGGTCATGTGAGGACGAGTATCATGGGGTTGAAGTGTACTTTGAACAAAGAATCAATTCTACACAAAACATATTACATGAATGGGTAGCTAACAAAATGCACCAAATGAAGTTTGCGAGTAGTGTAGATTCAGATACAATTCTGACAAATCGGAGCATGCGCTTCAGTGATTATTCAAACATTTTATCCCTCTTGGGTTTTCCCATGTTCATTCTACAAACACTAACCAAGGAACGGTTGTTAGAAAAACATCTGAGCACAATATTCTAATAAATATTTGAGCATATGCCCAGAGAGTTTTCTAATCACAGATGAGACGGTTTAAATGTGTGGTTACAACTTGTATGAAGAAATAAGGAAAATAGTCATAGTACAAATGCATAACAAAAGAGAAATGTGGTGTATGCAGACTGTAGCAGGCTATGCTGGCATGAAAACAACACATTATAATGTTTTCCAATATAAATTTAATAATTTTTCATAAGGTGCATTTTGTTTGCAGGTATCTCAAATCTTCTTGACTATAGTAACATGCTATATACTAACATGCAATACAAGGTAACATCGTTTACAATGAAATCCGTTACATATTGGAATGGAATGGCAAAATTGATGGATTTAAATTTATTGAGCATAGGCTGCATATGCAGCCTATGCTCAATAAATGTAAATCCAGGGGCTTATTGTGTTTCCAACCAGTGTAGCTGTAGATCAGCATGCACAGCCACAGTCTGAACATGGTCTACACCGTTTGCTATCAAGTTGAAAGTGAATGAATGGGTCATGCTGGTCATATATGTAGTAAGGTAAAGTTTCCAATCTGGTTGCGATTATGATCCGAGATCTGATTATATCAATCAATACTGCTGCATCTCCAGTTAAAATCTCATGAATGATATATATATATTTTCTCAGAGTTTTAAGACAAAATGATAAATTTATTTGTAGCATATTTTTGCAAATTTGTATTAGGATTTTGTAGTAAACGAGAAAATAGGATTTACATGATAAGTACAACACATGATAACATGGATACATGTGTGATGCACACCTTGTGCACAATAACACCAAGTCTACATTTGCAATGTGTATCTGCTTAATCGGACACTTAAATAATAGTTGATCCGAAATACCCATTTTGCCCTCAAGGAATGTGACCGTTTGACATAAGAGATCAGGCCTCGTCAAATCCAATCGTCCGCTCCAAATTTCACTGTATTTTTTCTATTTCATGTGGAGCAATATCAGAAATAAAGATGGACAAACTAATTTACAAGATCTTAACCCTTACAATGCTGAATTAAATTTTGTCGTTTGCTCTTTTTTGTAAATTTTCCATTTTTCTCATCAAAAACATGATTTGCCAGCACTTTAGAATAATTTCCAATGGAAATGATTCTAAAATGCTGCCAAACCATGTTTTTACTGGGAGAAAAGACAAAATATGAAACAACAGCAGACGACAATTTTCGGTTCCTGCAGTCTAAGAGTTAAAACAGATTAAACATACATAGTCATTCATAAAACATACCTCATTTTCTCGAGCTTTCCTTTCTGTCGTTTCTGTATGGATGCGGCATTGACGTTGGCATGGCGACACATCATGTACACAGCTATACTCAACATGGCAATGTTGATCTGCAAGTAAATTTAAACAGGTTGAGAGATCAGGAAGGGACCTTATGGAATTTTTAAGATAATCAGTGTAGATACATGTAATAATATTCGATTGTACTCTTGCAATCAGAGATTGATAAAATTAATTATTCAGAGGCAGGGGCAGATCTGGAGGGGGGGGGGGTGTTCCAGGGTTGCAACCCTCCCCCTGCCCCTGTTAAGCCACAGAGTTTACATAGATCACAGTTTACCACCAGTTGGAGTCTGAATTTAAATCCTTCGCAACAAGACCCCCCCCCCCCCACCCCAAATGCCCTGAGAGGCACATACACCATGTTTGATTGAAGAAAACACCAACATTGGCAAGGGGTGCGGGAGCATCCTCAACCAGGAAAAAATATTTCTACATTCAATTACCTCGATTATAGAGATTTTAAAGCTATAATTCTCACATACACATGTATATAGTTGTTTCCCTCAGAAAAAATATAGGAATGAATTAGGGGATAACCATGCTTTGTTTTTCGATTTGGAGCGGTATGTGGGAGGTTTTATGGTCTGTGAATCAGTTTTACGGCGACGCGTCAGCGGAGCCGTAAAAACTGATTCACAGACCATAAAACCTCACACATACCGCTCCAAATCGAAAAACAAAGCATGGTTATCCCCATTCTAATGCACCTAGTGTGCTCCCTGCTTTCTATAAACGTCGTAGCATATCACGAACAGTGATCTTTTTCATTACGTCAGCAGGTTGTTGTCGTCATATCGATAACCGCCTCACTCCAAATGAATTTGAAGAAAATTTAACTCCGCCGAAGAATATTCCCATTTCAAATAGAGATTAACGGGACTTTTTCTAAGACAATCTATACATTTATTCAACTGTAATGTTTATATTAACTATTGTATTGCTTTTGTATGTGTAGTTGCAACAGTTATTTGCTTTTATTCATTTAAAGAAATGCCAACAATTCTGCATTGGGTTCGTGTGATTTTACAAAGGAAATGTCAGCAACAACTTGTGTCAACAGGCCTAGGATTTCCCTGGATTTACGCCTAATTCAGGTGAATACCCATCTGCAATACAGTTTATTATGTATAGTCATGTATATGCACATTGGAATTCGTAAAGTTATAGGCTGGTACTGGAATATTGAGTTTGCATTTGAGCACTTTATTAAATTCTTCTGCATTTTGGGCGGGTGGGGTAATATTTTTAGGAATTTGTTGAAGGGCCACGACACTGAAGCCACGTTTGTCAGCCGTTGGTAGATTCTCTTTCCCGCTTTGGGTTGTACATGTCAATATGGCCGAATGGATAACCGAAAATGTACCGAAATTAATTTGGAAATATTTACATTCCCCGCCGCGCTGGCCATTGTTTACAAAAGCGCGTAGGGTTACATAAATATGTCAAGTTGTAAAACACAGGCTGGTAAAACGGAGATTTTATATGCTGTGATTTTTCATATTTTATAGGCTCTGATTTCAATTGACCAATCAGATGCGTGCTTTCTAGTTTCGGTGCATTAGAATGGCCTTTTTGTGGAATTTATCAGGGTATAAACTTGGAAAAGTCGCGGGAATACTGGACGAAGGCCGGAAGGCCTCGTCCAGTATTCCCGTGACTTTTCCAAGTTTATATCCCCGATAAATTCCACAAAAAGGACATTCATTCCTTATAATTCCAGCATTTTAAATAAATTCATCAAGAAAATGTGTTTATTTTTCGTTTTCTTAAGAATTATTTTAACACGCGCCTGACGGTTACGGAAAGTAGTTCGGCATGGGAGTTTACTGGGATATAAATTTTGGACAGAGACTTGCTACGAACCAATCAAATGTTAGGGAATTGTGTACATATTTTTTGTGCTGGAATTATTGTGTGTTAAAGTAAAAATACACACCACCTGACCAAATTTTAGGGTGTGCGTTGCAACCACTCCCACCCCTGGCTACGCCACTGGGAAGTACAATGTAATGAGAAATTGAACTCACCAGTATAACAATGGCTGCCGGCATCACGAAACTCAGGATAAACAGGTTGTCTGTCCTCAACCAACAACTGAAATACGCACACACACACACAGGTGTACAGGTGATGTGGGTTTTTATCACCGCGGCATACTGAATTTATTACATTATCACAGCCATATTGGCTGTGATAATGTAATAAATTCAGTATAATAATTGTGCAAACTTTTAATCATCAAATATATGCAGTCGTTAGTTCTATATGAAATAATGCATTTTGCGAAAAATATTTACAAGGCTGCATATGCAGCCTACTAGTATGTTCAATAAATGTGAAACCTCTGAATTTTAGAATGGACAGAACATGATACCCTAATAAGACAATGTTTTCAGATGGATATAAAGCAATGTTTTCTGTTTGATCTAAGATAATGTTTTCCGATAGAGTATTATAAGCAAATGTCTAGAATGTCAGTGTGATCACTGTCAACTGGTCTGACAACAAGGATTGATACAAATGATTTTGAACACGAGAATGGCTAATATGCTCAGAAAGTATTATAAGCAAATGCCCAGAATGTCAGTGTGGTCACTGTTAACTCTTTGCATGCTGGGAAACTTGTCGGCTATAAATATAATTCAAAACTAGCGGACAAAAATTCTTCATATTTTCTTGTATTTCTCCCTGTAAATATCATGAATATGTCTTGGAATTACATTAGAATTGAGTCCTCAGGACTCAATTCTAATGAAATTTCAAGATATATTTACAGAGAGAAATAAAACATATACTCCTAATTCGTTTGGCGGATATTTTCACCGCTAGCATGCAAAGAGTTAACTGGCCTGACAACAAGGATTGATATTGTGTGTACTCACTGTGCATCTGTGCCATATCCAGTGTGGTCCGCCAGTGCCGACACAATCACTATAAACGCTGGAGTACCTACAATCAGACACCACACATGTGAAACGTGAAAATGTAAAAAGGTTTAACATCCCAGCAATAGGTCATGTGATATAGTGACAGGTTATGGTTTTTAGGTGTCATCGAAAAGACCAGTGGGATGGAAATACTATATATGAAAGTATTTTTTTCTGGGTCCGGATTGGACCCACAACCTCCGGATTTAAATCCAATACTCGATCCATACCACATAAGACCCATACCACACATGTGAACATAATTTAAATTGCTACACTAGCCTTACAGATGGTACCAGATGCTTAACCCTTAGACCGCTACACACAACAATTGTTGTCTGCTGTTGCTTTTATATCTTGCCTTATTTCTCAATAAAAACATGGTTTGACAGCACTTCAGAATGGAAATGATTCTGAAGTGATGTCAAAGTATGTTGTAAATTATTCTAAAGTGCTGTCAAAGCATGTTGTAAATTATTCTAAAGTGCTGTCAAAGCATGTTTTTGATGATAAGAATAGAAAATAAACAGCAGACGACAAAAAAATTAAGATAGCGGTGTAAGGGTTAAATTGCTGCACTAGCCTTACAATATCCTTGTTACCAGATGTTTAAGGATGCATGCATGATCCATATCATTATTTGAGGTATCTGGTCCGGTCTAAACAATCACGTTCATTTTGTAAGGTTTATTTTGCAAGGTAAGATCCATTTTGCAAGACAAGAGCTGTAGTACAGAATCCGCTCGTAGAATACTTCATGACCATGTACCAGAAATTTGAACTGGAAATCAAACAAAGGAAACTGCTTCATTTTCTGACAGCTCAAATTTCAAGCATGCGCTCATTAACCCTTTCCCTGATAGAAACGACTTTTCACGCCTCTGCAGAAGATGTCTTTAGAAAACATTGTGGGAAAAGGAGAAATTGCTTGTAACAAGCAATTTCTCCTTTTCCCACAATGTTTTCTACTCTATCAGATAATTTAACCATCATTTGACCCAGCATTTGATTCTTTTATTCAGATGTTTTCGATTTGGAAGAGTCGAAATATCGCAAAACAGGGAAAGGGTTAAGTTGTATAATCGTGAACCCTGTATCTAGCAGCATTGCATATTTATGGGAGGGAATTGACTTGAAGTCATTCCATATGCAATACTCAAAATCAAGCAGTTTCATTGGCCGAAACATAGCACAACTCAGCTCCAGCCAATGAACCTTTCTGATTTCCACATAATATTCAAGCACATATGAGACACGCCATGTGATTTTGTACATTCAGACATTTGCGTAATTTCATGAAATATGTTTACAAAACTGACAATATTTTCCGTAAATGGCGCCAACATTTTTCAAAATGTTCAGAGTACATGCGGAATTATATTCCGCATGTACGCATGTACTGTGAAAGTTTTGTCAACTTTTGACTTTAATTAGGAAAAATATTGCAAATTTTGTAAACATATTTAATGATTACGCAGATGTCAGAAGGTACAAAATTGCATGGATTGTCTCATATTACGAAATCTTTTTATTCTGGGCACTGGTTCATGCTAGAAACGACAATTAACAACTTACCATAACCGAATAGGTAAAACCATCTGACCCTTGACCTTTCAGCCTCAAATACTTCAATTAGCATGAAGTACAGTTGGATACCCTCTAGACACATCCATGAGAACGAAGTAAGGAAGAAGAAATGCAGGAACGCAGCAATAATGGAACACGTCAGCTGAAATATTATTTGCAAAATATGGCTGAATATTAGTCTGAATAGGACAGATTTCAAGTGCAAGCTATTAACCCGTTCAACCCTAAATAACTGGAATGGACTGTGATATGTTAACTCTTTGCATGCTAGCGGTGAAAATATCTGCCAAACAAATTAGGAGTATATTTTTTATTTCTCTGTAAATATGTCTTGGAATTTCATTAGAATTGAGTCCTGAGGACTAAATTCTAATGAAATTCCAAGACATATTCATGATATTTACAAGGAGAAATAAAAGAAAATATGATGATTTTTTGTCCGCTATTTTTGAACTATTTATAGATCACAAGTTTCCCATCATGCAAAGAGTTAATTTAAGGACCAATCCAATTGTCACAAAATGATTTTCAGTCATTTATTAAAAGTGGGTGTTAAAAAAACATGAAAATTATTTGCAACAAGTGTAGACCCTGATGAGATGATTCAATACAAGCCGGGTCATCTGGAACTACACTGTTTACAAACACCGTTATAAAGGTCTGTAAATTTGAAAGGGCTAACCATAATGATCAACATAGATAACACCCAAATTTATCACTTAATCATTTAAGTTTCTCACCTGAGAAAACTTAACTTTCACCAAAAGCATGTGGTTCAACCTTTGATTAAAATTGATCAGACATGGCGTGAAAATGGGCCAAACACTCATTTTGAGCCATCGTATAACAAAATCTTGAGGCCAGGGCTTCTAAAATTTCAGAATGCCAATCGGTCCAAAGTCCAGACGTAACACAGTCGGCCATTGTCAGAGCAGACCCCCCCCACCCTATTAAAAACTTTAACTAAAATTTCGAAGTTCAAACAAAGTACTAGAAATAATGGGATAAATGTTGTATTGGGATAAATAAATTGTGTTTATAAACAACAAAAGTGGACAAAATTGTGTATGCACCGGGTCACGTGGTGTGCCTAAATAGCGCAAAGATGGAAAAAATGTGAAACGACAGAGACGAATCGTGATGCCGATTGATTGCAGGTAATTTTCGGTAGATAAATTAAAGTTTTACAAGTCTGCGTCTTGTTTCGGTTTTTATTTTTTCCTCTCTGCCGGGTTGCCAAGCCGGTAAGTTGTCTTTGTGAATAACGAAAAAATAGTTTGTTGAGCCATTTCAATAATAATCGAATGACGGACAACATAGAAAAAAAAATGCGTTATATACCCAACTCGTAATTCATTGCTAATTATGCTAGCTGCAGACACATCAATTTAATTTAATTACGTGTTAAACAATTAATTTGTACAATTGAATTAACATTCAGTGTTTCTTTAACCCTCAGATCGAGTTCAAAGTACATCGGCGGTGTGATTTAGGACTTCAATTGATACCTAATCCCTGATCCCTAATGAGTCACGCTTTTAACACGACAGACGTACCTTGTCGTTTATCAAAATGTTTGCGAATTGTAGATCATGTGAGCCGGCTCATCAGGATCTGCGGCATTCCTACGATCATGTACATATTATATACACAAAAATGACCCCTAATACAGCGTAATGTAACAGTTCCTAACTTAATATCGAATAGCCCGGGCCGATAGTTCGTGTCAGTTACTTGGGGTTAAATAGTACGAACACAGATAAACACAGTGCATGGTTTCTTTATTTTATTTTAACATCATCAGAAATGGCGAGTCTAGCAACTCTTGTATCTTTACGCTGAAGCCAGTCTATTTAAGTCACTAAGCTGGTATACATACACCTGTCCACCACGCGTGTGTTAAGAAAAATCGATACTAGGAGAAACTGAATACACAGCGAGTACACACTGGTTTAACATGGATATGGCCCGCGGATATGTGTCCTAGAATGGACATTACTTGGTGGTCAAAGACGGTAAATTTACAAGGTTTATAGCGAAATAGCAGCCGACTGGCAATTTTTCTCGGACCGATTTTTAAGACTAGTTTTCAAATCTCAATCGGTCTGAGAGTTCAAAAATCGTTCCAGAACCGGTAAACAGAAATTTTTAGATTAGCCCTGCTTGAGGCATCACATTTTTTGAGGTGTCACATTTCGAGCCATCGTGTGTACGTTACATTAAATATATACCGTAAGAGAAGTACCACATCTTTTGAATTTCGAGCAAGCTCGGAATTATGAAGGATGCATTTCGACGAAGGGTGATTTCCCTGTATATGAAAGTTGATAACAATTGTAGCAATATGTATATACCTGAAATTTATGTCAACCTTCGAAGGATTTATAAAACATATCATTAATATTTCAAAATATTTTTAGACAATTCTTATGTGTCATATGTAGAGATACCTTGTATTCTGTCTGTCCGATGCCGAAGAGAAACAGCAGCTCGGCAATGAAGAGACACAGCACCAGGTTCTTGTGGATCGTGTTCCGATCAGACTGCAGGTTCCTGTGGATTGATGGGGAAATAATTGACTCAATGATAGTCTAGAGCAAGTGGTCCCCGACAGTACCCACTGCAAATTCATTTGCAAGCAAATTCATTTGTGGTTGGGTCTGGAGAAATGGGTCTTATGGGATTTGCAACTAGTGTAGTTCCTGATCAAATAGCACATGCCTGTTGTCTGATAGCGATTTGTTAGAAGCATGATGGGTGTTTCATTGATGGAATGGTGAACAGTGCAGCTCCTAATCAGACTGCGGATGCACAGGCTGATCTGTATCTACATTGATCACAGAACCTATAAGCCCCATTTCTCCAGTCAGTCACATCTAACCTTGCGTACAGAGAGGCATCATATGTTAATCAAATATGGATGATGATAAACAAGCATATGAAGTAACTGTGGCATACTACAGAGGGTCGGGGAATAATTACTGTGTGACATCTGTTGACAACAATATCTGCTCAGACGCACAACTGGGCAAAACTAGTATTCATATTTATTGAAGCATATGAATGTATTGCCAACTTAACAATACATACAGATCAGGGCTTCTAAAATTTCAAAATGCCAATCGGTCCAGACGTAACTGTCGGCCCGAAGGAGCCGGTACGATTAGTGCTACCAGATACACCCCTCCCCCCTCATGTTTTGTCGACTCCCCGTCTTCAGATACTGAAAATCTGTTGGCTATTGGGTGCAGACGAAATTAATTAGGTTACATCTCGCCTCCATAGCTTGGCTAAGTTTTGTGCTTTCTGCAGTTTAACTGAAGTGAAGACACTTTGTGTAAACATAGAAATTATATATTTTATGGTCAATGTACTATATTTATTGATTTTTGTAATGTAAAAGTCGTATTTGAAACATTTAATACACACAGGCTCTTCGATGTGATATCATAAATCGGCTGTTACATCAATTGGACACACAAGATAAAATAGTTAATCAAGTTTTAAAATGGTAATGTTTTGCCATAATTCTGGTGTACCAGCATACACAAACAATTATTAACTGTTAGGGAAGCAAGATAATTGTATTCTTGTCAAGTAAATAACGATAATATCAACTAGCCACAACTATAAAGAGGTAAATGGAACAGCCGTTACCTGGCAATTGCCAGCTGATCATGTTATAATGACCGGACAATGTTTTATTTTGGGAGTCTGATTTGACTGGTAATGTGTGCAGTGTTTTTCTTATTTGTGGCTGTGACTGGAGAAATAGGACTGGTAGGAATTGTGACCAGTATAGCTCTTGGTTGTATACATGTATAACCAAACTAAACAGTGTGATGTTTACATAACACAGCATGTTATTTTGTTTCGCTTTGTTTGTGCCTTTTTAAATACGATCGAAAGATGGCCATTGTCATAAAAATTTGGCGACACAAGACCCTAATTGACCCACACAATACGTCACATTGGCGTGTGTGTGACTAGAAAATCAATATCTGGTAACACGAGGCACGTGGCAGCTGTGTATTGCGCCGCCGCTAATCGGGATATCCGTTATCATGGTTATCGAGGTGTACATGTAACTTCATACGTCAAACCAATAAACCAGTGGCATGTTGTGTATGATTTTGGGCATTCAGAGCGTGGATTGAGAAATAGCAGCCGGATTTCATTATTTTCGGACAAAATTTTAAGGATAGTTTGCAAATCTCAATCGGTCTGAGATTTTAAAATTCGATCCAGAACCGACAAACTGAACATTTTAGAAGCCCTGAATTACAGATGCATATACTTACTCGACTTAGTAAACGTGACATTGCATGCTTATATATATATATATATAACCAGCTTAGAGGTTTCACGCATATGAATGTGTCGAAACTTGTATAAATGAACTGAAGGAATCATCAGAGATATATGGTGACGAAATTCACACACAATCAGGGGTTCTGGGTGTGTAGCTTAGAGTCGTGTCAAGTATACTTACGGAAATATGCTGAACGAGACGAAACACATGAAGAGGCAGAACACCGACACGACACAGCCCACATAGGTGATGGCGCGCAGTGTCAGCTCGTGCATACGTGACAGCTGAAAGTGCATAGAGAGCACCTGTAGCCTATTTCATCAACATTGCAAAGTATACTTATCTAGCAAAGTATACTTTGACAGAGAAATTTTCAATTTAAGGATAACATTATTAATTTTTATTATACTGAATTTATTACATTATCACAGCCATTTTGGCTGTGATAATGTAATAAATTCAGTATAATAATTCTGCATACTTTTAATTATCAAATATATGCAGTCGTTAGTTCTATACGACATAATGTATTTTAGGAAAATAAATGATTACTCCCTCAAAGTATACTTTGCTAGATAAGTATACTTTGCAATTTTGATGAAATCGGCTACAGGCTAGTGTCTTTTGATTCAATGTTTATCAGGTGAGGCTCGGAAACAGGTAGGAATTCCGAGCTTGCCGAGGAATTCCTACTGTTTCCAAGCCTACTACTGATAAACTTGTATCGCGAAAGACACTAGCCTGGAATTTTATTTATCAGGTAACTTTGTAAGTTACAAAATAAGCACATATAATGTGATTTTTTTAGAATAGAATGCAGACACGACAGATGAAAATACAATAGCATGAAGTAGGTGGATTGAATGACTGACCAAATGGGGGTTCAATTCTGGGATATTTAGATGTGTAAAACAGTCAGCGACCTCACTGTATGGTAGTGAGACACAGAGCTCCAGATAAGCTGCGTATTTGCGTAAATAACCAATTAAAATGGCCAAAAACCGAATTGAAATCAGAAGTAGTGAGTATCAAAAAGCAATGGAACAATTGTGGTACCTTTATCATGCTGCAGAAAACAATAAACAGACCACAAATATAGCATATTTTTCTTATTTTTCCATGAAAGCACATCTTGGTATTTCATTAGAATTGTCTTCAAGGAGACAATTCTAATGAAATGCCAAGACATGTTTTCATTTCGAAACAAACAATTCAATAATCGCTGTCTGTTGATGTGTAAACAGTAGTGTGATTTTATTTTACCCAATTAAAATGTTTAAATACAATTGCTTCAAAAATGATGGAGTAACAATACTCAACTAGAAATGGACGCTTGTCGACAAGCGCATGTGTATCCCCCTCCCCAGATACACAAGTAGTTTGAAAAAAAGGTGTTCGAGTTATGCTCCGGAGACAAAATCAGTGACGGAAAAACAAAGGGAGATAACTAAAGAATTAGTGATGCAAGAGTTGTCATTCTTGCGGGACACACCTTTAGGGTCGTGGTCTATGCATGTGTGAAGTTTCATGAAAATATTCCAAAGGGTGTTCGAGTTATGCTCCAGACACGAAATCAGTGCACGAAACAACAAAGGGAGCTAACTAAGAAATTAACGACGCAAGAGTTGTCATTCTTACGTGCGACACACCTTTGGGTCTTCTATGCATGTGTGAAGTTTAATAAACTAGAAAATGTGTTCATAGAACACGGATGTCCCACATATCGCTTTGATAATAAATGAGGCCAAATTGCAAGTCAAAATTTTCTTTTACCTGAGCGTTAAAAGTTTTTTTGATGCACCAAGTATGTGACCTTGACCCTGGGCTTGGCGGGGGCAGGACAAACGTGGATTTGGCACAGGGCGGTAGAGGACCATTAGAGCAATACATATATGAAATATGAAGCTGATCTGTGAAAGAAAACAGAAATTATAAGATATTTACCTGAGCGTTAAAGTTTTTGAAGCACTAAGTATATGATGTTAACCCTGGGCTTGGCGGGGGCGGGACGAACGTGGATTTGGCACAGGGCGGTAGAGGACCATTAGAGCAACGCATATATGAAATATGAAGTTGATCCGTGAATGGAAAGAAAAATTATAAGATATTTACCTGAGCATTAAAGTTTTTGAAGCACCAAGTATGTGACCTTGACCCTGGGATTGGCGGGGCAGGACGAACGTGGATTTGGCACAGGGCGGTAGAGGACCATTAGAGCAATGCGTATATGAAATATGAAGATGATCCATGAAAGAAAACAGAAATTATAAGATATTTACCTGAGCGTTAAAGTTTTTGAAGCACTAAGTATGTGACCTTGACCCTGGGCTTGGCGGGGGCAGGACGAACGTGGATTTGGCACAGGGCGGTGACGACCATTAGAGCAACGCGTATATGAAATATGAAGTTGATCCGTGAATGGAAATAAAAATTATAAGATATTTACCTGAGCGTTAAAGTTTTTGAAGCACCAAGTATGTGACCTTGACCCTGGGATTAGTGGGGCAGGACGAACGTGGATTTGGCACAGGGTGGTAGAGGACCATTAGAGCAATGCGTTAATATGAAAATATGAAGATGATCCATGATCCATGAAAGAAAACAGAAAGTATAAGATATTTACCCAAGGGTTAATGTTTTTGAAGCACTAAGTATGTGACCTTGACCCTGGGCTTGACGGGGGCAGAACGAACGTGGATTTGGCACAGGGCGGTAGAGGACCATTAGAGCAATGCGTATATGCGTGTTCGAGTTATGCTCTGGATACAAAATCAGAGCACGAAACAACAAAGGGAGATAAGTAAACAAGAATTCCGCGGAATCAGATGCCTCGCCTTGTCCCGCCTTGACCTCGAGCCTGGGCCCGAAAGCAATTTTCACTGGCCCGAACATATTATACAATTATTGACTAGTCAATAATTGTTTTATTATATGATAATAGTCTGTATATAGCACTTACGACCTTATGCTACTAGACAAAAATTGATAAAGAATTTGAAAAAAAAAATGAAAAAAAAAAATGGAAAAAAAGTTTAAAAATTAAAAATAATAATGCTTGCTACTGGAGCCCAGATTTTTTTTTAATAGTCCTATATTTATCTACATATATCTGCACAGGTCCACATAACGCCACAATATTTTCAACACAGTTTACGGAAATGTAATATAATCATTTACCTGTATAAATTACCTGTAAGTGGTCAGTGGTCAGTTGCACATGCTAGCACATGCACAGGTGAATAATCTGTATATAGCACTTACGACCTTATGCTACTGGACAAAAATTGAAAAATAATTTGAAAAAAAAAAATGAAAAAAAAAAATGGAAAAAAAAAGTTTAAAAATAATAATGCTTGCTACTGGAGCCCAGATTTTTTTTCCAGTCAAATTGAAAAATAATTTGAAAAAAAAAATGACAAAAAATAATGAAAAAAAAAAAAAAAAAAAAAAAATGACAAAAAAAAGTTTAAAAATAATAATGCTTGCTATTGGAGACCAGATTTTTTTTTAATAGTCCTATATTTATCTACATATATCTGCAGAGGTCCACATAATGCCACAATATTTTCAACACAGTACCCAATGTAGTGATTTACCTGTATAAATTACCTGGTCAGCAGTGGTCAAGCACTGGACATCTGCACATGCTAGCCCATGCTTAGCACATGGTTCTCCCAGTTTCTATTGTTCTCTCTACAGGTAAGGTGTACAGAGCACACGAGAAAAGGTATACAGAGCAGACGAGAAAACAGATCTTCATGCATTATTGTCCAGTTTGTAGAGTGCGCAAAACAAAAAAGGGAGATAACTGAAAAATTAGCTACGCAAGAGTTGTCATTCTTGTGCGCGACACACCTCGGGTCGTGGTCTATGCATGTGTGAAGTTTCATGAAAATATTCCAAAGGGTGGTCGAGTTATGCTCCGGACAGGAAATCAGTGAGCGAAAACAAAAAAGGGAGATAACTCAAAAATTAGCTATGCAAGAGTTGTCATTCTTGTGCACGACACACCTTCGGTTCGTGGTCTAATTGAATGTGTTAAGTTTCATAAAAATATTCCAAAGCGTGGTCGAGTTATGGTCAATCAGTGCGCGAAACAAAAAAGGGAGATAACTAAAAAATTAGCTATGCAAGAGTTGTCATTCTTGTGCGCGACACACCTTCGGGTCATGGTCTATGCATGTGTGAAGTTTCATGAAAATATTCGAAAGGGTGGTGGAGTTATGCTCCGGACACGAAATCAGTGCGAGAAACAAAAAAGGGAGATAACTCAAAAATTAGCTATGCAAGAGTTGTCATTCTTGTGCGCGACACACCTTCGGGTCGTGGTCTATGCATGTGTGAAGTTTCATGAAAATATTCCAAAGGGTGTTCGAGTTATGCTGCGGACAAGAAGTGTCTGCGGCGGACGCGGACGCGGACGCGGCGCGCTGTCAAATCCATAGTATCCCCCGACGGAGTCCGGGGGATACAATTACTAATTCCTTATTTGGAGCCCTGTGGGGCTATTGCAGTTTGACCAAGGACTGGAGGAAAGCACGCAAAGTTGCTGATACCTAATATATCTAACAAAGATAGCTGCATGCTAGCGGTGAAAATAACAGCCACCACATACAAACTGTAGATAAGCCCCGATTCTGTCGTTTTGTGACATCACACGACACGTGACGACATGTCACAGTACACCGACCCACCTTTGTGCCGGAGACATCCATGAGGATGGCGAAGTTAGTAAGGTGGTCACACTGGCACGTGGTCTCTGTTTCCGTGGTCGCCACCACCCGACAACCCTCCTGGGACCACCCACCCTCCAGGCTTATGGAGACAATGGAATAAGGTGACATTACAGAGATATAAGGGGCCCGTTTCACTTAAGACTAAAATGTTTGTAAGTGCAAAATTATGACAGTCTGTAAATTTCACATTAACAATATTTTCTTGTAAACACTTATTGGATTTACATTTATTGAGCATAGGCTGCACATTTATGCTCAATAAATGTAAATCCATCAATTGAAATTTACAAACGATCCTAAATTTGCATTTACAAACATTTTAGTCGTACAAAGTTTAGTGAATCGGGCCCCAGGTATGTAAAAGCTTAGAATGAAAATATGGATGATAATAAAGAATTATTTGAATAAATCAGAGTAAGTGTTGTGGAAATAAAATGTATGCAAAATCTTTAACACAAATTTGACCTTGACCTTGGGCATGTGGACCACATGGGCAGGCTATAGAATGAAAATATGCATGATGGAAAGGAAGTATTGGAAGTTTGAAGTAAATTGGAGTACCAATGTGGAGATATAAGGTATGTAAAAACTTTAACGCAGATTTTATAATATTCAAACTTCAAAGTCATTTGACCTTGACCTTGGGGCACAGGGGCCGCATGAGTGGAACACAGAATGAATATATGGATGATGATCAAAATGCATAATTATGAAGTTTCAAGTCAATGTGACTGCAGAGATATGAGGTATTTAAAAACTTAACACAAATTTTGGACGGACGGACGGATGCACAGACAGCCGGGTGTCATTGTGATCACTATGTCTCGCTTTCCGCAAGCGGGCTCGACAAAAATTGCCCCCGGACCCACATAACAAGACAATGTTCACATAACATGTTATACATATATCCCATCACAATCAGGAAGCTATGATGTTTAAATCATATATAAACCAGATGGCCACAGCCCGCATGTCGAGCCTGCCGAGGCATTTGATGGTCTCAGAGTGTATTTATTTGAAGTTTGATGCCCAATAAGCATACAAAGTTTCAAGCAAATCTGACTTACGGTTACAGAGATAGTAGGTATGTGAAATCTTTAACGCAAATTTTGACAGAAACTTTAACGCAAACTTCTAAGTCATTTGATCTTGACATAGGGGCACAGGGGCTGCATGAGTGGGACACAGAATGAATATATGGATGATGACTAATAAGCATATGAAGTTTCAAGTCAATGTGACTTAGAACTGGAGATATATAAGGTATTTAAAAACATTAACGCATATTTCAGAATGCAAACTTCTAAGTCATTTGACCTTGACCTTGGGCACAGGGGCAGCATGAGTGGGATACAGCAGAAATGTATGGATGATGACTAATAAGTATATGAAGTTTCAAGTCAATGTGACTTAGGACTGCAGAGATATAAGGTATTTAAAAACTTTAATGCAGATTTCGGACGGACGGACGGACGGACGGACGGACGGACGCACGCATGTCATTGTGATCACTATGTCTCGCTTTCCGCAAGCGGGCTCGACAATGATCAAGGGTTACACAGGTACTAAATTGAATAGGGCTCAACGGCCATTTGTGCTGCATTTATTTTTTTGTCAAATATTGACTTTATTTAACATAAATTTTTTTAATTTATCTTCCAATTTAAACATTGGGCAAAATTAACAATTTTTTTAATAATTTATTTCCAAACAAAAGTGCCCAATTTTTTTCCCACATATACAGATATAGATTTATTATACAAACCAGTCTTACCTCTTGTTAAAGTCCCAGAATGAACACAAAGGCTTGTAGTTATCGAATACCTAAAATAGACAAATATGGAATACAATTTGTTGCAATAATACTTTTCTTTATCTCTGCCCAACATCTTTACATGCCACCTTTCTTTGTGGCTGTGATTGGAGGAATGGGGCTTATGGGTTATGTGACAAGTGTAGATCCAGATCAGCCTGTGCATCCACACAGTCCGATCAGGAACTACACTTCTCGACATTCCATCAATGAAACACCCGTCATGCTTCTTAAACAATCAATATTCAGGCTACACGATTGTGTTATCAGGAGCTACACAGGTCACAAATCCCATAAACCCCATTTCTCCAGCCAGTCACTGATACATTTCACAAATCCATCTGTGACAGGAAAATGGAGGTGGTCGGCTTAATAGTGACAGGATGGTATAATATACTGTTTAGATTTGATTTGGTTTATTGGTGTTTAACAGCCTATCAACAGCTTTTGTCATTTAAGGGCCAACCAACAGATTCGATCCCGCATTTAACCTGCTGGATTGGGGCGAAAATCCAAAAATCAGAACAAATATTTACATGAAAATAAATATATATTCAGCCCTGAAATTAGAATAAGCTGACCTGTAGCCTATTTCATCAACATTGCAAAGTATACTTTAGTAGCAAAGTATACTTTGAGGGAGAAATTTTCAATTTTTTGAAAAATTTATTAATTTTTATTATACTGAATTTATTACATTATCACAGCCATTTAATGGCTGTGATAATGTAATAAATTCAGTATAATAATTCTGCATACTTTTAATCATGAAATATATGCATTTGTTAGTTCTATACGAAATAATGCATATCAGGAAAAATAAATGATTGCTCCCTCAAAGTATACTTTGCTAGTAAAGTATACTTTGCAATGTTGATGAAATAGGCCCCTGGTGAGTCCATACCACACCAAAGTCACTTGGTCGGGATTCCAGGAAGGATGAATCACTATTGTTAAATTACCCATCACATGCTCCCAACCAACCACCACAAATATACTGTTTAGACATGTAGAAAACAAAAACATTAGCAGTCATTGACTACAATGACTACAAATATCCGTGTTTATTACATGTCTAAAACGATCCTATAACCAAGCCGATGGCCTGTGGGTTTATCCAAGTCAACATTTCCATTAAATTTTGATGATGTGTATAGGAATGAATGGCCTTTTTGTGGAATTTATCGGGGTATAAACTTGGAAAAGTCGCGGGAATAGATTACAATTTTCGAAAATTGTAATTTTTTTAAGGCCTCGTCCAGTATTCCCGCAACTTTTCCAAGTTTATATCCCCAATAAATTCCACAAAAAGGCCATTCATTCCTTATAATTCCAGCATTTGAAATAAATTCATCAAGAAAATGTGTTTATTTTCCGTTTTCTTAAGAATTATTTTAACTGCACCTCACGATTACAGAAAGTAGTTCGGCGTGGGAGTTTACTGGGATACAAATTTTGGACAGAGACTTGCTACGGACCAATCAAATGTTGGAGAATTGTGTAAATATTTTTGTGCTGGAATTATTGACAATTATTTATATTGTCAGATACACAATTAATTTCAAAGCTCTATGTCACAATTCCTATGGGAAAACATAATCATATCCACGACGTGAGAACATTTATCACAACATCAAACGACTCACTTGGTTATGTTCGACAGTGAAGTGGGAAAACATAATCAAATCTACGACCGACAACATTAACCCTTTCGACACCACAGACCTCTACAACAGTGTTTGCAAACAGTGTAGATTCAGGTGAGCATGATCATAATGAGCTGTCTTATCAAGATCTGCCCTTTTTGCAACTAATTTTCATATATTTTAGAAACAAAACACCCCGTTTCCATAAATGGGCTAGTCAGAAAATCTTTTTGGGATGATTGGATTGGTTGGATAATAAACATATCACTAGATGGCCGCGGTCTGCATGTCGCGCCTTGTGGCGAGGCATGGACACTAAAAAAAGAGATATAGTATAACGAAAAACGTTAACCAAAAATCTTAACCAAAAAACTTAAGCAAAAACTTTAACCGGACACACGTACGTACGTAGCCAAAGTGCTGACTATATCGCGCTTTCTGCAAGCGGGCGCGACAAAAACTTTAACCAAAAACTTCAAAGTAATTTGACCTTGACATTGGGCACAGGGGCCGCACAGGAGGGGGGTAGAATGAAAATATAGATGATGATAAACACCCATGTGAAGTTTCAAGGTAATGGGCAAAGCAGTTGCAGAAATATAGTACATTGTATAATGAAAAACTTTAACCAAAAACCTTAACCAAAAAACTTAACCAAAAACTTTAACCGGACACACGTACGTATGTACGCCAAAGTGCCGACTATATCACGCTTTCCGCAAGCGGGCGCGACAAAATTTGACCTTGACATTGGGCACAGGGGCTGCACGGGTGGGGGTAGAATGAAAATATGGATGATGATAAACAGGCATGTGAAGGTTCAAGGTAATGATTGAAACAGTTGCAGAGATATAGTATAACGAAAAACTTTAACCAAAAAACTTTAGCCAAAAACTTTAACCAAAAACTTTAAAGTAATTTGACCTTGACATTGGGCATAGGGGCCGCACGAGTGGGCGGTAGAATGAAAATATGGATGATGATAAACACCCATGTGAAGTTTCAAGGTAATGATTGAAACAGTTGCAGAGATATAGTATAACGAAAAACATTAACCAAAACACTTCAGCCAAAAACTTTAACCAAAAACTTCAAAGTACTTTGACCTTGACATTTGGCACAGGGGCCACACGGGAGGGGGTAGAATGAAAATATAGATGATGATAAACACCCATGTGAAGTTTCAAGGTAATGGGCAAAGCAGTTGCAGAGATATAGTATAACGAAAATGTTTAACCAAAAAAGTTTAACCAAAAACTTTAACCAAAAACTTCAAAGTAATTTGACCTTGACATTGGGCACAGGGGCCGCACGGATGGGGGTAGAATGAAAATATAGATTATGATAAACACCCATGTGAAGTTTCAAGGTAATGGGCAAAGCAGTTGCAGAGATATAGTATAACGAAAAACTTTAACCAAAAAACTTTAGCCAAAAACTTTAACCAAAAACTTCAAAGTACTTTGACCTTGACATTTGGCACAGGGGCCACACGGGAGGGGGGTAGAATGAAAATATAGATGATGATAAACACCCATGTGAAGTTTCAAGGTAATGGGCAAAGCAGTTGCAGAGATATAGTATAACGAAAAACTTTAACCAAAGAACTTAAACCAAAAACTTTAACCAAAAACTTCAAAGTAATTGGACCTTGACATTGGGCACACGGGCCGCATGGGAGGGGGGTAGAATGAAAATATAGATTATGATAAACACCCATGTGAAGTTTCAAGGTAATGGGCAAAGCAGTTGCAGAGATATAGTATAACAAAAAACTTTAACCAAACAACTTAACCAAAAACTTAACCAAAAACTTTAACCAAAAAACTTAACCAAAAAACTTTAACCAAAAAACTTAACCAAAAAACTTAACCAAAACCTTTAACCAAAAAACTTAACCAAAAACTTTAACCGGACACACGTACGTACGCCAAAGTGCCGACTATATCGCACTTTCCACAAGCGCGCGCGACAAAAATCCATTCCAGTTATTTAGGGGTGAAATGGTTAATCCCAACATGTAACGCCTCACCTGTTTATGTTCGAGAGTGAAGTTCATAGGTCGCGAGAGTTCCGTGACACCCGGCCAGTCTGTGGGGTCGACCAACGAGTGGTGTTTGTTCACGGACGCAGACATGACGCGCGTGTTGATCACAACAGTCTGGTTGTGGTTGTCGGCGTACGTCTGTCCGGGACTCAGGAACTCCTCAATGTTCTTGTAATACAAGAAGGTGACCGATACCGACACGGGTCCTGGAATAACAATAATAAATAATAGTCTTTATTTGTGGCTGTGACTGGAGAAATGGGACGACTATAGCTGCTGATGAAATAGCACACTTCTGTAGTCTAATAACGATCTATATTGCTTGTAAGAAGCATGACGGGTGCTTCATTGATGGAATGGCGAACAGTGCAGATCCCGATCAGACTGTGCGGATGCACAGGCGGATCTGGATCTATACGGGTCGCAAAACCGATAAGCCCCATTTCTCCAGTCACCGCAACATTTACAGAGGGCGACACATTAAGTTAGAAACTAATCTTCCATGTGGCACTCTATCGATGTTCATGTAATACAGGAAGGTAACCGATACAGAGGCTGCTTGTGCTGGAATAGTTATGTCAGTGGGTTTCCTATTTTATTACATACCTGAAATAAATTTGCATTCAGTTCACAGTAAGTTATTTGAAATGAGCATAGTATACCGAACTGTCAGTTAATTCTTTCTGTATGCTGATTTTTAAATCTCTGGCTATGACACTGAAAGGAATGTATATTACACCAATGCCTTCCCTTATACAGAGCTCCAGTTAAGGAGGTAATTTTCTTATTTCTCCATCAAAAATGGCAAGTTGGGAGTGCTTTAGAATCGTCTCAATGAGACGATTCTAAAGGACTCCCAACTTGCCATTTTTTATGAAGAAATAACAAAATTTCACCACAAGTTGGTCAAATTACGCACCTTTACTGGAGCTCTGCCTTATACCAACCTTTATAAAAGACTCCTTCATATAGGTAACAACAAGAAATCAGAAAACACGGATGGATAATGTAGTCCTCAAAAACTTTCATCAATTTCTACATCATTTAACTTGAACCGTGAGCACAATTAAGGGCCACATGAGTGGGTTATAGAATGAAAATAATTATGAATCGATCATGGTGACAAATAAGTAACGTAAAGATTCTAATAGACGCCCATGCTCGAATAGACGCCCACCACCCAAAATGACCTAATTTTTGGCTGATTTTCACAAGATTTGTGCCTCTAATAAACTCCCAGTACTAACTTGAAACAAAATCTGAGCCAATTGTCCAACTAGATTTCTTTTCTTTCCAGTATATATATTTCCTTGAAAATTGGGGAAAAAAACATAATTGCTACCGTACTTTCACTTTCAAAAAAAGAAGTGAAATTCAACTTTTTCCAGTGTCACACCTCATCGGCAGTAGCTATTTGCACGGACACAGGGCGATCAGAATTTACACGGTTATGGAGACGCCATTTTCAAAGCATCTCAAACCAGGGCTATTAGAATCTTTACGGTATAATTATGAAGTTTCATGGCAATCCAACTTATGGTAACAGATATAGTAGGTAGCCGAAAACCTTAATGCAAATCTCGGACAGACAGATGGACAGGGTGGCGACTGTGTGTACCCCAAACATTTTTCAGGGTACATAATAAGAATAAATAAGAGTCTCCCACACACCTCATTTTATTCCTAAATTAAGAAGAGCATCTAAGACGAACGTCTAGCCATGTTGTGTTGGAAAGGACTGTCCGGGATTACAGAACACATCAAAATAATCACTGGCCCCATGGCAATGGACTGTACAGTGCAACCTCTCTAAACTGGACACCCTGTGGACCCGGGTGTCCAGTTTAGAGATTCCATTATAATTCAAATATATGAACAAACCAAGCAGGGCTTCTAAAATTTCAGAATGCCAGTCGGTCCAGATGTAATTGTCGGCCCGAAGGAGCTGTACCACCCCCCCCCCCCCCCATGTTTTGTCAAGTCCCCGTTTTAAACTGAAAATATGTCAGCTATTGGGTGCAGACGGAATTAGGTTACATCTCGCCTCCATAGCTTGGCTAAGTTTTGTGCTTTTTGCAGTTTATCTGAAGCGAAGACACTTCGTGTAAACATAGAAAATATATATTTTATGGTCCATGTACTATATTTATCGATTTTTGTAATGTAAAAGTCGTGTTTGAAACATTTAATACACACAGGCTCTTCGATGCGATCTCATAAATGGGCTGTTACATCAATTGGACACACAAGATAAAATAGTTAATCAATTTTTAAAATGGTAATGTTTTACCATAATTCTGGTGTACCAGCATACACAAACAATTATTAACTGTTAGGGAAGCAAGATAATTGTATTTTTGTCAAGTAAATAATGATAATATCAACTAGCCACAAACATAAAGAGGTAAATGGAACAGCTGTTACCTGGCAATTGCCAGCTGATCAGGTCAATGACCGGACAATGTTTGATTTTGGGAGTCTAAATTGACTGGTAATGTGAGCAGTGCTTTTCTTATTTGTGGCTGTGAAATAGGGCTTATAGGAATTGTGACCAGTATAGCTCTTGGTTGCATATGTATACATGTATAACCAAACTAAACAGTGCGAGTTTTACATAACACATCATGTTCTTTTGTTTCGCTTTGTTTGTGCCTTTTTAAATACGATCGATCAATGGCCATTGTCATAAATATTTGGTGACACAAGACCCTAATTGTATGGAAGGGAATAACTGCCACTACATTGCATGCTGCTTCATGACAATGCTGTCGACCATTGTTACATGTCATCCTGCACTGCGGCTACTCGTTACTGCTTAATGAAAACTCCATTATTACATTTCACATTGCATACCTTGATTGGCTATTTGACATTGTTTCATGTCATCCTGCATCTTGGCTACACGATACTGCTTAATGACAACTCTACTGCTTACTGAGATGCTGGCATCCCTCATTCGGCCATTTCATATTCTGACATGGGCCATTCTGCGTGCTTGCATGCGTCATTCGGCGGAATTAATATAGTCATATACGCATCCCAGCAAGCAGTAAGCAGAATGACACATGGCAGAATATGGCATGTAACAATGTCAAATAGCCAATCGAGGTATGCAATATGCAATGTAATAATGCAAGATGGAGTTGTCATTAAGCAGTATTGTATAGCCAAGATGCAGGATGACATGTAACAATGTCCAATAGCCAATCGAGGTATGCAATGTGAAATGTAATAATGCACGATGGAGTTGTCATTAAGCAGTAACGAGTAGCCACAGTGCAGGATGACATGTAACAATGGTCGACTGCATTGTCATGAAACAGCATGCAATGTAGTGGCGGATATCCCCTTCCATATAATTGACCCATACAATACGTCACATTGCTGTGTGTGGCTAGAAAATCAATATCAATATCAATAACACGAGGCATGTGGCAGCTGTGTATTAATTGTGCCGCTAATCGGGATATATGCGTTATCATGGTTATCGAGGTGTGTAACTTCACACGTCGCACCAATAAACCAGTGACATGTTGTGTATTATTTTGGGGGTGTGGATTGAGAAATAGCAGCCGGATTTCATTATTTTCAGACCAAATTTTAAGAATAGTTTGCTAATCTCAATCGGTCTGAGATTTCAAAATTCGGTCCAGAACCGACAAACTGAAAATTTTAGAAGCCCTGACGCCAAGAGTGTTTTCCAATCATGATGTTGGTGTTATATTCCTTCGAGTGCACCAACCTTTGTCGGAAATGCCTTTAAACCCGTCCATTGGCAACATGATCTCGTCCTTGGAGTCGGCGAGTGACGTGTATTTCTTCAGCGGCAGTTTGAGGTTCTGCTTCGCGGCCGTGTTGTCTATCTCCATAACACTCACCTCCATCACTGGTGGGTAGACAGGGAGGTGTAGTGGGTCATGGCACACAGACAGTAGACTGATGGGTTGGGTTGGGGTTGGGGTTGGGGTTGAGTTGGGTTGGGTTGGGTTGGGGTTGGTTTGGTTTGGGTTTGGTTTTGGTTTGGTTTGGTTTGGGTTGGTTTGGTTGGGTTTTGGTTTGGTTTGGTTTGGTTTGGTTGGTTTGGTTTGGTTGGTTGGTTGGTTGGTTGGTGGTTGGTTGGTTGGTTGGTTGGTTGGTTGGTTGGTTGGTTGGTTGGTTGGTTGGTTGGTTGGTTGGTTGGTTGGTTGGTTGGTTGGTTGGTTGGTTGGTTGGTTGGTTGGTTGCAAAGTGAAAGTGCATGGATTTAACGTCCCAGCAACAGCTAAGGTCATATAGAGACAAGACTACAGTTTAATGTCTCATCCGACAGACCAGTGGGATGGAAATATTTTTCACACCTAGGGTGAGGATAGAACTCACAACATCTGATTTTGAAGTCCAATGCCATATCGCCTAGGCCATGGCCCCTCCTGATTGATTGATTGATTGGGGTTTAATGTCTGTTCAACAGTGGAGTCATATACCATACAACTAAAATAAGAGGGATTGAACATTACAAAATAATGAAGATTGTATTGAATTGATTGTGATTCAACGTTCATTCAAAGAGAGGTGATGAATCAGTCATGCATTTGTGAGGGGGACATTGCAAAGTCATTAATCACAGGTTAACCTTTCAAGACCACAGGCCTGTATAGTGGTATTGGCAAACAGTGTAGATCCAGATGAGCCGGCTCATGACGAGCTATCTTATCAGGATCTGCAATTTTTGTAAGTAATTTTCACATTTTTGAGAACAAAAACACCCCCTTTTCATAAATGGACTAGTCAGAAAATAATGTTGTGACGATTGGATTGGCTTTCAAACGCATTTACAGAAAACATCACAGTTTCTGTGAAACGAAATTCATGAAAAATCACACATTATCTCATTAGGTAGAAAATCACATGGCTTGTCTTACATGACGAGAACAGTGACTCACATATATTGTCCTCAGTGGTGGACAGAGAATCTGACCCGATTATCGTGGCCGCGACCTCCAGTGCCAGCTGCTGAAGGGAGACAATTAGGGAGGATGCGGACCGCCGTCGATCCGAGGCCCGTAGGTCACGCCACGCCTCACTCTGGTTACTGGCCAACAGGAAGCTGCCCGACCTCACCATCTCCTACAAATACAGTCGTCCTCTGTTGTAACAGTGTAGGGGCGAAAGTGAAAGTGAATGTGATTAACGTCCCAACAACAGCTATGGTTATATAGAGACGCGATTTAAAGTTTAAAGTATCATCTGACAGAACAGTAGGATAGAAATGCTATGTATGCATTTTTTTATATCTAGGGTGAGGATTGAACTCACAACCTCCAGTATTGAAGTCCAATGCTATATCTCCTAGGCCATGGTCCATTCTGGTGGAGGGATGAACCCATGATTTAGGTCTAGATGGGGGCATGGCTTCTTAATGTAGATGGGCCATACATGACAGTCAACTTTACTCAAATATGTTGTTAGGGGCGCTTGGTATTGTACATTAAATACTCCTGATGGGAATCAGATAATGCATTCAAATTAGATATACAGGTAATTATTGTTATCTTGAAGTTGACAGGACTGAGCAATTCTAGAAAAAATCCGAACAGAATCGCTTCAAAAATACCGACTTAACTTCTGGGTATTCATAAATCACGCACTTTATTTTGACGAAACGCACATGCGTTGTTCCTAAATATATCGCATATGCACGACACGATTTCCGGTACACAACAAATTGTTTTGCAAATCACATACCCAATACACATCAATGAATAAGTGTTACATCTAAATGTCAACGCTCGCTGTCTTTTCTGACAATGTTATTATTCAATCGCAAAATGCAAGACCCGCATTTCGTCCCCAAATCACGTAGGACTTGCACTCGTTTTAACATCGAGTTATCAGAATACAAATATGAAGGAAACATGCTATTGGGACTCGAGTTCCACCTAGACATAACCGAAATATCGACATTTCCAATATCGATTTATCAGGAGTAAAATACATGATCTATATACGGAATTCGGCCGGGACCTCGGAAATATATCGAGACAAGCAAGTATATCGAGATAAGCAAGTATATGAGATAAGCAAGTATATGAGACAAGCAAGTATAATTCCAGCACAAAAATATTTACACAATTCCCTAACATTTGATTGGCCCGTAGCAAGTCTCTGTCCAAAATGTATATCCCAGTAAACTCCCAACTACTTTCCGTAACCATCAGGCGCAGTTAAAATAATTCTTAAGAAAACGGAAAATAAACACATTTTCTTGATGAATTTATTTCAAATGCTGGAATTATAAGGAATGAATGGCCTTTTTGTGGAATTTATCGGGGATATAAACTTGGAAAAGTCGCGGGAATACTGGACGAGGCCAAAAAGGCCATTCATTCCTATAATATCGAGATAAGCGATATCGAGATAACGAGAATCAGCTGTATATGTATATGTATATTACATTTTTAGTGTGTGGAAGTAATAATCTGAACTTTGAATGGTGCATTTTTTGTATTTAAATTCAAAACTGTGCAAAAAATGGAGGGGGCGTACGCCAGGCAAGCTCTCAGATGGATTCTCAACTAGGAATAGGCTTTTTTTTGGGGGGAGGGGGTGTTTTTATATCCGTTATTGTTCTACCAATGTTATTGACAGCTCATGAGAATCATGCCAATGGAGATAATTCTCATGTGCTACCCAAACAGTTCCAAGAAAATAAGATAAAGATGAAAAACAGCTTTCATTGTATTACAAATATGCACCTCTGAAAAGCTATTCACGTAGATAAAAATATTTCACAGTACCATAATAACACAAAATATTCGGACACGATTTGTATAGGGGTTTCCAATCACAAATTGTATCCACATTCATTGTTATTGTGATAAACCAGTACAACCATAGAAACCCTAAATATCAGGACACTCTTTGTTGTGGGGAAACCATCTACCATAAGGATTCTAATAGACGCCCATGCTCTAATAGATGCCCACCCCCCACTTTTTACGCTGAAAATTACCTATTTTTTGGCTGATTTTCACGAAATTTGTGCCTCTAATAAACGCCCAGAACTAACTTGAAACAAAATCGGAGCCAATTGTCCAACTAGATTTATTTTCTTCCAGTATTTTCTTGAAAATCGGGGAAAAAACAACATAATTGCTACTTTCACTTTCAAAAGCGGAAGCGAAACTTTTTCCGGTGTCACAGTAAATTCCTCATCGGCAGTAGCTATTTGCACGGACACAGGGCGGTCAGAATTTACACGATTATGGAGACGCCATTTTCAAAGCATCTCAAACCCATTTCGTATAATATGGGTGAAATTGACATCATGTTGGATTGTTGGCCGATATTTCCTAGGAGATGAGCAAAACTAAATATGTCTTGTTCTGGACGTGGCCGTGGGCCGAAATTAATCGCACCGATACGGACCGAAACGTACACAGGCCGAAACGTCCATGGTCCGAAACGGTGACAGTCAGAAACGTCCATATGTGTAAATCTGATCAGCATTAATGATTGACGCTGTATTGATATATACATTACCACTATTTAAACATTTTTACCGAGTGTACCATAATGACCAAAGTGGGCTGAAACGTCTTGGTCCAAAATGTCCATAAACTGACAGGCATTAGAATCAAGTCGGGTCAGACGTTTGAGAGTAACGTCCTTTCGTTATGTTTTTGTTCAGATAGTAGAAAATCGTATATTTTTATCACTTTCCCTTCGCTGAATAATCCTTGCCTCTATTAAACGCCCACCAAGGACTTCGGAGCCAGTGGTGATTCTAATAGACGCCCGGTATTTATTGTGTTTCCCAGAAATAAATTGTGTCTGAAAGACTGGGTTATTACTGTAATACGCACCTTTGTAAAGCTGTGTACTCTATCTCTCTTCTCGTGAAGAGGAATGCCAGCCTTGGTCATTTCACGCATGATCGACTTCATCTGGGTGACGGCGCGGGGCAGTATACCGGTGGTGGCCAGTTTCAGGTCGCCCGGCCCGATAGCATGTCTGTCGCCCATACGGTGATTCAACCTCTCTATGGGCACCACAGCAGGGGCATTGTTATCCACCTGTATCAGGGGCGGTAATTAGATTGATTTGTTGCTCATTTAACCCATTCACCCCTAAGTAACTGGAATGGATTCTGATATGTTAATTTGCAACCAATCCAATCGTCACAAAATGATTTTCAGACTAGTCCATTTATGAAAAGGGGGTGTTTTTGCTCTCAAAAATATGAAAATTACTTGCAAAAAGTGCAGATCCTGATGAGACGGCTCGTCACGAGCTGGCTCATCTGGATCTACACAGTTTGCCAATACCACTATACAGGCATGTGGTGTTGAAAGGGTTAATGTCATGTAAAGGCACTGGGTCTCAGATATGCCAAGGAAGTGATGAAACAGAATAGTAAAAACTAATTTAATTGCAGATTTGTATCATATTTCAACCAAATTGTACATACAAGTTGTGTGGAAAATGTTGAGGACTTGTATACAATTGATTTTCCAATGATGGTTAGTTTTATTTAAAGTTATTACACTAGTGTCAAAATTGAGAACTTCTATCTAAATTTTAAATAGTAGTATCATTTCACAATAAACAATCAAGAAATTTCACAATTTGTCCTTCCTGGTACATGTATAGTGAAAATGCCAATTTATACCAAACCAAAATTATCTCCCCCATTGATCACAGAATCTGATCGTATGTACTTGAATACAGTGCACATTTTTGGAAATTTTATCAAATGAAATGGTGCGATTGATTAATATATGTCATTTACTGAGAATGGAGCGAAAAACCATATGTTTATTGCTTTTCTGAGACATCATCCGAGACACAGACACTTTAACCCTTAGACCGCTACTCACAACAATTGTCATCTGCTGTTGCTTTTATATCTTGCCTTATTTCTCAATAAAAACATATGATTTGACAGCACTTTAGAATCATTTCAGTTGGAAATGATTCTAAAGTGCTGTCAAAGCATGTTGTAAACTAGAAATGGACGCTTGTCGACAAGCGCATGTGTATCCCCCTCCCCAGATACACAAGTAGTTTGAAAAAAAGGGTGATCGAGTTATGCTCCGGAGAAAAAATCGGTGACGGACAAAGGGAGATAACTAAACAATTAGTGATGCAAGAGTTGTCAATCTTGCGCGACACACCTTTAGGGTCTATGCATGTGTGAAGCTACTGAAGTGCAGAATTATTTGTTAATAGTCCTATATTTATGTACATATATCTGCACAGGTGCACATAATGCCACAATATTTTCAACACAGTTGACGGAAATGTAATAAAGAATGTAAATAAAAAAAATAATGCTCGCTACTGGAGCCGAGAATTATTTTTAATAGTCCTATATTTATCTACATATATCTGCACAGGTCCACATACTGCCACAATATTGTCAACACAGTTTAGGTAAATGTAATAATTTAGCTGTATAAATTACCTGTAATAAGTTAGTGGTCAGTTAAAAAATTTAAAAAGAATGTAAAAAAAAAAAAATTTGAAAAAAAAGTTGAAAGATAAAAAATAATAATACTTGCTACTGGAGCCCAGAATTTTTTTTTAATAGTCCTATATTTATCTACATATATCTGCACAGGTCCACATAATGCCACAATATTTTCAACACAGTTTACGGAAATGTAATATACAAATTTTTTTTTTTTTAAATAATGCTCGCTACTGGAGCCCAGAATTTTTGTTAATAGTCCTATATTTATCTGCATATATCTGCACAGGTCCACATACTGCCACAATATTGTCAACACAGTTTACGGAAATGTAATAATGTACCTGTATAAATTACCTGTAATAAGTTAGTGGTCAGTTAAAAAATTGAAAAAGAATGTAAAAAAAAAATGGAAAAAAATATTAAATTAAAAAAAAGAAAAAGAATAATGCTCCCTACTGGAGCCCAGAATGTTTTTTAATAGTCCTATATTTATCTACATATCATATATACACAGGTCCACATATTCCCACAATATTTTCAACACAGTTTACGGAAATGTAATATAATCATTTACCTGTATAAATTACCTGTAAGTTGTCAGTGGTCAGTTGCACATGCTAGCACATGCACAGGTGAATAGTCTGTATATAGCACTTACCACCTTATGCTACTAGACAAAAATTGAAAAATAATTTGAAAAAAAAAATGAAAAAAAAATAGCACTTACCACCTTATGCTACTAGACAAAAATTGAAAAATAATTTGAAAAAAAAAATGAAAAAAAAAAATGGAAAAAAAAAGTTTAAAAATAATAATGCTTGCTACTGGAGCACAGAATTTTTTTTTAATAGTCCTATATTTATCTACATATATCTGCACAGGTCCACATAATGCCACAATATTTTCAACACAGTTTACGGAAATGTAATATAATCATTTACCTGTATAAATTACCTGTAAGTGGTCAGTGGTCAGTTGCACATGCTAGCACATGCACAGGTGAATAGTCTGTATAAAGCACTTACGACCTTATGCTACTAGACAAAAATTGAAAAATAATTTGAAAAAAAAGATGAAAATAAAAAAAAAAAAAAGGAAAAAATTGTTTTAAAAATAATAATGCTTGCTATTGGAGACCAGATTTTTTTTTAATAGTCCTATATTTATCTACAAAAATCTGCACAGGTCCACATAATGCCACAATATTTTCAACACAGTACCCAATGTAGTGATTTACCTGTATAAATTACCTGGTCAGCAGTGGTCAAGCACTGGACATCTGCACATGCTAGCCCATGCTAGCACATGGTTCTCCCAGTTTCTTTTGTTCTCTCTACAGGTAAGGTGTACAGAGCACACTAGAAAAGGTGTACAGAGCAGACGAGAAAACAGGTCTTCATGCATTATTGTCCAGTTTGTAGAGTGCGCAAAACAAAAAAGGGAGATAACTAAAAAATTAGCTACGCAAGAGTTGTCATTCTTGTGCGCGACACACCTCCGGGTCGTGGTCTATGCATGTGTGAAGTTTCATGAAAATATTCCAAAGGGTGGTCGAGTTATGCTCCGGACAGGAAATCAGTGAGCGAAAACAAAAAAGGGAGATAACTCAAAAATTAGCTATGCAAGAGTTGTCATTCTTGTGCACGACACACCTTCGGTTCGTGGTCTAATTGAATGTGTTAAGTTTCATATATTCCAAAGGGTGGTCGAGTTATGGTCAATCAGTGCGCAAAACAAAAAAGGGAGATAACTAAAAAATTAGCTATGCAAGAGTTGTCATTCTTGTGCGCGACACACCTTCGAGTCATGGTCTATGCATGTGTAAAGTTTCATGAAAATATTCCAAAGGGTGGTGGAGTTATGCTCCGGACACGAAATCAGTGCGAGAAACAAAAAAGGGAGATAACTCAAAAATTAGCTATGCAAGAGTTGTCATTCTTGCGCGCGACACACCTTCGGGTCGTGGTCTATGCATGTGTGAAGTTTCATGAAAATATTCCAAAGGGTGTTCGAGTTATGCTCCGGACAAGAAGTGTCTGCGGCGGACGCGGACGCGGACGCGGCGCGCTGTCAAATCCATAGTATCCCCCGACGGAGTCCGGGGGATACAATTATTCTAAAGTGCTGTTAAAGCATGTTTTTGATGATAGAAATGGAAAATAGAAAATAAACAGCAGACGACAAAAAAAATAAGATAGCGGTCTAAGGGTTAACCCTTACTACGTGGAATTAAATGTTGTCGTCTGCTGCTTTTCAATATTTCTCGACAAAAACCTGTTTTGAGAGCACATGAGAATCGTCATTTGCTGTTAAAACCGTTTTTTTTGTCAAGAATTAAGGCAAAAATGAAAAGCAGCAGACGACAATTTCCATCTCCCGCATAGTGAGGGTTAATGGCCTATCAATAGCTTGCAGAGAGAGTAGAGACAGAATCGACATGATGAAGTGATGAATTAAATGATGAAAGCAAGTTATCGTAAGTATTATGCAATTGGGCAAGTGATTTCAAAACTACATATATATATAATGCTAATGAACACAACATATACTTTTGTTGAGAAATAAGAAAAAATAGAAAATTAAATATTTCAAAATGTACGACTAGATCTAAACTGGTTGCAAAACCCATGAGCCACATTTCTCTAGTCACAACCACATATCGTGCAATAGGGCAAGAGACCCACATGGGCCAGAGTCGGTTGCCTGACAAAAATTGTACCAAAGCATCATAACTTCAATTTGATATATGACACGAATATATTTGGTGAACAAGAGTGCCGCAAGTCACAAAATACGCCCGTCGAATATGGGCCAGACAGCGAAGATGCAGAAATGTGAAGCTGTCACCAAGGTAAGAAACATTAATGAGAATTTGAAAGTCTATAGCATTATTTCTTCATCTCGTTGTGCTAAACATGTATACTAATTTAGGCAGAGATAGAAAAGTAGAGTGTAAAGTAGAAATGATAGCGAATTGGATACAATAATGTAGAAAAATTGGTCGTGTGTATAGTTTCAGAACGATCGACTGAACGGTTTCGGAGGAGTTGTGTACACAAACTCTGTATTGTATATAGAATTGCATAGAAAAATGTAGAAAAAATGGCTAAGTTAAAAAGGCGATATTTTTGTTAAAAAATATTTTTTCGGCATAAAAACACCAAGGTGCACATCTTCAATAATTGTAGAAGACGTGTGCATAGTTTCAGAACGATCGACTGGAGGAGCTGAACAAACTCTGTATCGTAAATAGAATTGTATAGAAAAATGTAGAAAAAATGGCTGAGTTAAAAAGGTGATATTTTTGTTAAAATATATTTTTTCGACATAAAAACACCAAGGTGCACATCTTCAATATGTGTAGAAGACGTGTGTATAATTTCAGAACGATCGACTGAACGGTTTCAGAGGAGTCGTGTACACAAACTCTGTACCGTATATAGAATTGTATAGAAAAATGTAGAAAAAATGGCTAAGTTAAAAAGGTGATATTTTTGTTAAAAATATTTTTTCGGTATAAAAACACCAAGGTGCACATCTTCAATATGTGTAGAAGACGTGTGTATAGTTTCAGATTGATCGAATGAACGGTTTTGGAGGAGTTGTGTACACGAACTATGCGCTTTTTCTTCAGCCGCCCGCCCGCCCGCCCGCCCGCCCGCCGTGCGGTAAAACATAATACGTACCGTTTTTTAAAAACGGTCGTATAAAAATGAAATTTGACCATCTGGGCCCTGCCCGTTTTATATTCCAGGGTCATCATTGGACACAACTAAAAAAGCATCGGCTATCGATCAACATGCCAATTTTCATCATAATCGGTCTGGTTTATCCCGGGGTCACCATTTAAACAAATCTGAAAGAGCATTCCTGTCAAGTTTCGTCAAAATTAGTAGGGTGGTTGACAGTGAGAAGATTTTTTAAGAATTTGACATATTTTTCTACGGCGGCCATCTTGGATTTTGTAATGTCCTCCATTTTAACAAGTCTGCAAGGCTTCTCCCATAGATCATCCCTGTGATGTTTGACCAACATCGGCTCAGCGGTTCTGGAGAAGACGTCTAAAATTGTGGATGGACGGACGACAGACGGACAACGGGCGGACGAAAAGCAGTAACAATATCTCACTTGATCCCGTGGCTCAGGTGAGCTAATAATGTCTATACGGCTGAATATCTATTCCTAAAATAATGGTGTAATCTTACCAAGGTCTGTATATCATGCATCCAGGAGGAGATACAGTCGGTGAGGTCAGGTTTGCCGCGCCATTTACGGTTCGTGCCGCAAAGCCACGTTGCTGACCCTGTAATGATTGATTGGTGTTTAACGGCCTATCAACATCAACAGCTAGGATAATGTAAGGCCGGGCCATCTGGTTCGATCCCGTATTTAACATGCTGAATGTGGGGGAAGGTGGGGGGGTCTTGGGGGCGGTGAAATCCAAAACTCAGAATGGATTATTTACATCGAAAAAATATATATTCAGCCCTGAAATTAGAATAACCTGACCTGGTGCCAGGTCCATAATACCACACCAAAGTCACTTGGCCCCTTCTACTAAAAGTAATAGGATTACAAATAATCATAAGGGGTAAAACCAGATTCAACTGTCACATCCAAAAATGCAAAAGACGTACTTTGAGGGCCAAACCAGGCCTCCGGTCCGGATTCAGGTAAGGATGAATCCTGATCGTTAATTCTTTGCATGCTAGCGGCGAAAATATCCGCCAAACGAATTACGAGTATATGTTTTATTTCTCTCTGTAAATATGTCCTGAAATTTCATTAGAATTGTGACCTCTGGACACAATTCTAATGAAATTCCAAGACATATTCATGACATTTATAAGGAGAAATAAAAGAAAATATAATGAATTGTCATCTGCTATTGTTGAACTATTTATAGCCCACAAATTTACCAGCATGCAAAGAGTGAAAATATCCATCGCCTGCTCCCAACTAACAACCACACATATTTAGTTAACTAAGCAACGTGACGTCAGACCAAATACGGGGATCGAAATTTGACGTCTGCGATTGGTTTACAGTTTGTCTGCTCATCAAAACATGGTTTGACAGCACTTTAGAATCATTTCCATTGGAAATTATTCTAAAGTGCGGTCAAATTATGTTTTTGATGATAAAAATGTAAAATAGAAAATAAACAGCAGACAAGATGTAATTCAGCACTGGAAGGGCTAAAGGTCTATATTACATGCTACCCAGTGATTTACCGTGATTCTGGAGGAATTTATTTCCTTCAAGGACATATTTCCTCCTAGACGTTTGCGAGACGTAATTGACGTCATTTCCGGCGAAGAAACAATATATATGCTCAAAATCATCAATTTTGACAACGTTATAAGCTGGTCTAAGAGCAAATTTCACATGTAATATACAATTTATTCCACTACCATTTTGAAATACTGGATTTATTTCCCTTGACATCTGTAAATCCGATAAAGAAACGAGTGCGGAGGGAAATCTGGTATTTCAAAATGGTAGTTGAACTCTATATATTGAGAATAACATGTAGGTTCTTTCGATATGGTCGATACCTGTCATTTCATATGGGCAGCCCTTCTCCATGACCTCCCCAGCCAGGGTAGCGGGCCAGAACACCCCGCCCCTCTCCGTGCTGGCGCACACCTGATTGGTGCCCCACTTCTCTGCCCCGCCCACCACGGTGGTGGTAGTCGTGGTATCTGTGGCGGCGGTGGTGGCGGTGGTGGCAGCTGCGGTGACGGTGGCGGGCTTCGTCATCTTCTTGGATGTCGTTGTTGATGTGCCATCATTGACTGTAGGTGTACATGTTTATAGCGGTGATTTTTCTCAGTATACATGTATATTCAGCATCTTTATACATTTTCACATATTTCTAAACCCTGTCACTCCTAAGTAATGGACATGGACTATTTCATGTTAAAGTTTGAGATGGTTTCATTATGGAGAAAAGTGGGTAATTTTGTAAAAATTAAAACAAGAGGCCCAAATGGGCCTGTATCGCTCACCTAAAAGCCTCCATAGTGGTCATCTTGATTTCACAAAGACTCTTCACTTACAACTTCAAATGTTCCACAGAATTTGTTGGTACCTTCTGATCTAACATATATTGCGAATGTGCATGTGATTTACTGCTATACCTTCGATTTGATATATAAAATGACCATATTCGGTCAAAAATAAAATTTGACCCCTAGTTGACCCCTCGGGCCACGCCCATTTTTGACCCAGGGGCCACCATATGAACAAATCTGAAACAGCGGTAACTATCAATCATTCTTACCAAGTTTCGTCGATATCGGCCTGGAGGTTTGTGAGAAGAAGATTTTTTGACAATTTGACCTACTTCTCAACGGCGGCCATCTTGGATTTGGTGATGACCTCCATTTTAACAAAAATGAACAGGCTTCACCCACAGACCATTACAGTTAAGTTTGGCCAATATCGGCCAAGCAGTTCACAAGAAAAAGACGTTTGAAATCTTTAGTAAAAGAATGACCTTTTGAACTATCAGTGGCTATCTTGGATGACATAATCATCTGATTTAGACAAAAAATTATCAAGAGTGATCGTCTCGTCAATACCTTCGATTTGATATATTATATGACTATATTCAGCTAAAAATAAAATTTACCCCTATTTGACCCCTCGGGCGACGCCCATTTTTGACCCAGGGGCCACCATATGAACAAATCTGAAACAGCGCTAACTATCGATCATTCATACCTAGTATCGTCGAAATCGGCCCGGCGGTTCGTGAAAAGAAGATTTTTTAAGAATTTGACCTACTTCTCAACGGCGGCCATCTTGGATTTGGTGATGACCTCCATTTTAACAAAAATGAACAGGCTTCAACGACAGACCATTACAGTTAAGTTTGGCCAATATCGGCCAAGCAGTTTACAAGAAAAAGACGTTTGAAATCTTTAGTAAAAGAATGACCATTTGAACTATCGGTGGCCATCTTGGATGACGTAATCATATGATTTAGACAAAAAATGTTCCAGAGTGATTGTCTCGTCAATACCTTCGATTTGATATATTACATGACTATATTCGGTTAAAAATAAAATTTGACCCCTATTTGACCGCTCGGGCAACGCCCATTTTTGACCCACGGGCCACCATATGAACAAATCTGAAACAGCGTTAACTATCGATCATTCATACCAAGTATCGTCGAAATCGGCCTGGCGGTTCGTGAGAAGAAGATTTTTTAAGAATTTGACCTACTTTTCCATGGCGGCCATCTTGGATTGTCGATGACCTCCATTTTAACAGATCTGAAATGGCATCACCCATATATCATCCCTGTGAAGTTTAACCAATATCGGCTCAGCAGTTCGGGAGAAGAAGATGATTGAAAATGTTCACGGACGGACGGACGGACGGACGGACGACGGACACTTTGCCATAACAATAGCTCACATGAGCTTTGCTCAGGTGAGCTAAAAACATCCACAAAAAGGTGCAGATCTTGATGAGACGGCTCGTTACGAGCCGGCTCATCATGATCTACACTGTTTGCAAATATTAGCTAAGATGTCTCTAGTATTGAAAAGGTTAGTAACACATGTCCAATATTTTGATATACAATAATTTTTGTTTCCTCTGATGTAACTTTTGGAAAAGCAGCTCTATGAATTTTTAATATCATTATTCTATAAATAACTAGAGAAAATGAGCATTGGCTCACGGATACCCCCGGCCACCGTCTGGACTGACAAACAGAAACTTAAACACAAATTTCAAAATTTTAAGTGCTTGTGTTATGGACGGATAGTCGAACACACAAACGGATGACCGGATGGAAAGGCGAAAACTATATATACACCCCTCGGCATAAGCCGGGGTTATAATATTTAACTTCATGTATAATCGGTCAGGTTTACAGTAAACATGGACATTAGAATCTTCATATATAGCATGAAAAAAATTCAACTGACCCAAAATAATGGTCATTAGCAACATAATGATGAAAACTATATATTCAGTATATTTAAACTATACTTTACAAAATACAGTAATAAATTAAACGGTATTGTTTTTTATCATGCTACTTCAATAATGAACACACTTATGCTATGAACAACACAAGATAATATGACAGAAAGATAATTTAACTCTTTGCATGCTGGGAAACTTGTGGGCTATAAATAGTTCAAAACTAGCGGACAACAATTCATCATATTTTCTTTTATTTCTCCTTGTAAATATCATGAATATGTCTTGGAATTTCATTAGAATTGAGTCCTGAGGACTCAATTCTAATGAAATTCCAAGACACATTTACAGAGAGAAATAAAACATATACCGTAGTCATAATTTGTTTGGCGGATACTTTCACCGCTAGCATGCAAAGAGTTAATATATTTGTTTAAAGTATGGAATGCACAAAATCTTACATTATCTACCATGCAGTTTTGCCTGAATACAATATGCACAAAATATACAGGGTGTCATGCAATATTTTCATTTATATACCCAGTATATACCGATAACACATTCTCCAAATTCAAACTCAAAATCAGGCAGATTGATTGGACGACAGCTCAGTCTCGACCAATCAAACTTCCTGATTTCGAGTAGGAGAATAGAGTACATGCTCAGAAAGTTTTTTATTACATTTCAAGTAATTATATGGATGGATTTATCTGTGAGAGAAAACCCGTATTAGTCAACTTACTAAAATACACCTTGAAGAGAACACCCGTAATCACCTGCGTGCACTCTCACGTTGTCAGTATAAAATAAGCACCGCCCATAAAATTAATATGCAGATGCGAAATGTAATAAATAGGATATTCCATCGTACATGTTTGAATAACTTGAAATAATACACTTGTGTACGTCGGCTTCCGTGTAAACAACTCGTTCGCTTCGCTTACTCGTTGTTTACGCGGAAGCTGACGTACACTCACGTATTATTTCACGCTATTCAAACCTGTACAATGGAATATCCTCTATATAATCCCCGCCCCTGATTTCTGTACCTTTTTCGCAGTAGTAGCGAATCTCAATGTATTTTTTAGTGCCGGGACACGGGTCTCCAAAGACGCTATTGGATGCAAGAAACGTACAGTTCTTGCGACCGTCACACCTAATAAACAAACAAAGAATGGCTGCATGCAATGAAGGAAACAAGGTGCACAAAAACAAGTAATTTAGTGCATCAGAAAACAGAACTGGATGGTGACTATAAAACATTCAGCGTACATTCAAAATTCATTGAAGGAAAACAAAATTGTCATCATTTTTATGTTTATTGGTTAATATAAATCTGAAGAAGATAAAAAATTAACATGTTTAACCCGGGAATGTATTTTGAAAAGTTAATTTTGCAACCAATCCAATTGTCACAAAATTATTTTCAGACTATTCCATTTATGAAAAGGGGGACATTTTTGTTCTCAAATATATGAAAATTACTTGCAAAAAGTGCAGATCCTGATGAGGCGGCTCATCACGAGCCGGCTCATCTGGATCTACACTGTTTGTCAATACCACGTACTATAGAGGTATGTATATATAGTGGTGAAACGGTTAAAGCTTGTATTAAAATGTTTGACCCATTTTCATTTAATGTTGGAAAAACTATTTTGTTACGGTAACAACAACAAAAAAAAAATTGGTTACCGTAACACAAAATAAAATAGTTTCATTGGTAAGTCCAGGTCAACAAACTGCTTAATTTTCAAAAATAAAATCCACATAGATAGTCAGAAGATTATAATCACAAACTCAAAGAATTTTTTGATTTTGAAAATTTACTCAAATATAATCAATCTAATTACACATTTAACCCTTCCTACGCTGTTGACGAAAATTGCCGTCTGCTGTTTTTCATTTTTGCTTTAATTCTTAACAAAAAACTGGTTTGACAGCACATGAGAATCGTCTCCACTGGAGACGATTCTCATGTGCTGTCAAAACCAGGTTTTTGTCGAGAAATATTGAAAATAAAACATTTCCAGCAGACGACAACATTTAAATTCAGCGTAGTAAGGGTTAAGCATATGCTCTGAAAAATCACGTACAATGAGTTCAGAATGTTCCGATGCACTGTTTCAAATACTGTGGGTTTATTAATGTCTAAATCTAACAATTCAACATGCAAACTTTGTACCTGCAAATAAGAAAACAAAACTATATTCATAGCAATTAATACATTCAACGTCTTCAAGTATAAAGGCTGGAATAAATAACAAGAGTTGTCAGAAGACAACGAAGCTCGCCTGTTGGCAGCCTTCACTCAAACTTGGCATAGTTGCATAAAAAAACATGAATATTATATATAATTGACTTTGGGTTAAGGGGCGTGCGGTGGACCTTGACATTGGGGTCAGTGGTGCAAGGTGAGTCGTGGGTTTGCTATAGCATAATATAGCATATAAAGATGAATGCATGTATGAAATATCAATGCGCTCCCTGAAAACAGAAGTAAAACAAAATTTAACCCAACGTTAAGTTTATGAACGCACTAAGTTGGTGATTTTCTACAGCATGATAGTTATTCACATGAGGAATGCATGTATGAATGTGCTAAGTTTGTGACCTTGGGGAAAGGGGTGTGGGGGGGGTGGTGGGTCATGGATTTTCTGTAGCACAATAGAGGATGATTAGATGAATGCATGTATGAAATATCAAAGCGTTCCCTGTAAATAAACAGAAGTTAACAACATTTACCCCAACGTTAAGTTTATGAACGTGCTAAGTTTGTGTCCTTGACCTTGGGGTAAGGGTTGGGTGGTGGGTTTGCTACAGAATGATAGAGGGTCATCTGAGGAATGCATGTATGAAATATCAAGGTGTTCCATGAAAGAAAACAGATGTTATAAGATATTTGGCGTGGGCGGTGGGTCATGGATTCGCTATAGCACGATAGAGTTTCATCACATTAATGCATGTATGCAATATCAAAGCATTCCCTGTACCGAAACAGAAGTTACACAACATTTACCCCAACGTTAAGTTTATGAACATGCTAAGTTTGTGACCTTGACCCTGGGTGGTGGGTTGTGGATTTGCTACAACATGATAGAGGGTCATCTGAGGAATGTATGTATGAAATATCAAGGCGTTCCATGAAAGGAAACAGATGTTATAAAACATTTACCCCAAAGTTAAGTTTATGAATGTGCTAAGTTTGTGACCTTGACCCTGGGGTAAGGGGTGGGCGTTGGATCATGAATTTGCTATAGCACGATAGAGTATCATCAGATGAATGCATGTATGAAATATCAAGGCGTTCCATGAAAGGAAACAGATGTTATAAGACATTTACCCCAACGTTAAGTTTATGAATGTGCTATGTTTATGACCTTGACCTTGGGGAAAGGGGTGGGGGGTGGTTCATGGATTTGCTATAGCGCGATAGAGTATCATCAGATGAATGCACGTATGAAATATCAAGGTGTTCCCTGTAAAGAAACAGAAGTTATAAAAAGACATTTACTCCAACGTTAAGTTTATGATGTTGATCTTGGGGAAAGGGGAGGTGGGGGGGGGGGGGGGGAGTCATAGATTTGTTGTAGCACAATAGAGGATCATCAGATGAATGCATGTATGAAATATCAAAGCGTTCCCTGTAGACTTTGGAGCAAGGGTTGGGTGGTTGGTTGTGGATTTGCTACAGCATGATAGAAGGTCATCTGAGGAATGTATGTATGAAATATCAAGGCGTTCCATGTAAGGAAACAGATGTTATAAGACATTTACCCCAACGTTAAGTTTATGAATGTGCTAAGTTTGTGACCTTGACCTTGGGGTAAGGGGTGGGTCATGGATTTGCTATAAAACAATAGAGTATCATCAGATGAATGCATGTATGAAATATCAAGGCGTTCCATGAAAGGAAATAGATGTTAGAAGACATTTACCCCAAGTTATTTTTAAGTTTGTGAATGTGCTAAGTTTGTGACCTTGACCTTGGGAAAGGGGTGGGAGGTGGGTCATGAATTTGCTATAGTACGATAGAGTTTCATCAGATGAATGCATGTATGAAATATGAAGGTATTCCCTGTAAATAAACAGAAATTAAACAACATTTACCCCAACATTAAGTTTATGAATGTGCTAGGTTTGTGACCTTGACCTTGGGGTAAGGGTTTGGTGGTGAGTCGTGGATTTGCTACAGCATGATAGGGGGTCATCTGAGGAATGCAAGTGTGAAATATCAAGGCGTTCCATGAAAGAAAACAGATGTTATAAGACATTTAGCCCAACGTTAAGTTTATGAATGTGCTAAGTTAGTGACCTTGACCTTGGGGTAAGGGATGGGCGGTGGGTCATTGATTTGCAATAGCACGATAGAGTATCATCAGATGAATCCATGTATGAAATATGAAGGCGTTCCCTGTAAATAAACAGAAGTCACACAACATTTACCCCAACGTTAAGTTTATGAACATGCTAAGTTTGTGACCTTGACCTTGGGGTAAGGGTTGGGTGGTAGATCATGGATTTGCTACAGCATGATAGAGGGTCAGCAGATGAATGCATGTATGAAATATGAAGGCATTCCCTGTAAATAAACAGAAGTTACACAACATTTACCCCAACGTTAAGTTTATGAACATGCTAAGTTTGTGACCTTGACCTTGGGGTAAGGGTTGGGTGGTGGGTCGTGGATGTGCTACAGCGTGATAGAGTGTCATCTGAGGAATGCATGTATGAAATAACAAGGTGTTCCATGAAAGGAAACAGATGTTATAAGACATTTACCCCAACATTAAGTTTATGAATGTGCTAAGCTTGTGACCTTGACCTTGGGGTAAAGGTTGGGTGGTGGGTCATGGATTTGCTACAGCATGATAGAGGGTCATCTGAGGAATGCATGTATGAAATAACAAGGTGTTCCATGAAAGGAAACAGAAGTTATAAGACGTTTACCCAACGTTAAGTTTGTGGATGCCGACGCCGACGACGCCGGGGGTATGCCATAAGCTCTTATGCACTTCGTGCAGGCGAGCTAAAAATGTATCATCTAGACTACAATAAGTTGCCATGTCAAATTGTGCGTACAACCCTATAGCACACATTATATAGCAGGTAACGGAATTTTCGTCTACTGTTGTTTCATATTTGTCTTTTTTTCTCAATATAAACATGATATGGAAGCACTTTAGAATCATTTCCAATTAATTTCCATTGGAAATTATTCTAAAGTGCTGCCAAACGATGTTTTTGCTGAAGATAAGAATGAAATAAAAAATAAACAGCACTGACTACAACATTTCATTCCGCCTACAACGGACAATATATATACAGGGCTCCAGATAAGGAATTAGTAATTGAGTATTGTCACTCCCATCATTTCTGAAGCAATTGGGTATTTAAAAATGTTAAATGGGTAAAATAGAAGCACACTACTGTTTACACATCAACAGACAGCAATTATTGAATAGTTTACTTCTAAATGAAAACACATCTTGGTATTTCATTAGAATTGTCTTGGAGACAATTCTAATGAAATACCAAGATGTGCTTTCATGGAAAATTCGAAAATATGCTATATTTGCGGTCTGTTTATAGTTTTCTGTAGCATGATAAAGATACCACAAATTTTTCCATTGCTTTTTGATACTCGCTACTTCTGATTTCAAATGGGTTTTTTGGCAATTTTTTTTGGGTATTTACGAAAATACGCAGCTTATCTGGAGCTTGTATATATATAGATAATAAACTCAACTGCCTGTACATGAGAACTATCTGCTAATGAGATCATTCTAATGGTCACCGCGTGCCCGTTTCACTAAACTTTGTACTAAAATGTTTGTAAGAGCAAAATTATGATAGACAGTAGGTTTTACATTTACAATGTTTTCTTGTAAACAATTCTTGGGTTTACATTTATTGAGCATATGCTGCATATTGGATTTACATTTATTGAGCATAGGCTGCATATGCAGCCTATGCTCAATAAATGTAAATCCATCAATTGACATTTCCAGACGATCCTAAATTTGCACTTACGCACATTTTTTAGTCATACAAAGTTTAGTGAAACGGCCCTAGCTGGTCTGTCAAAAAGCAAAGTAAAAACAATAAGAGAATTAGAGAACAAAACACCCATAATGGGCCAACCAATGAACCAACAAACCCATGTATGGTACTGTATATGGATGCCAACACCAAGACTTTATTATACAAAGCATTTACTGAGCTAAACTAGACAGGCTGGGAACCTTACAGAGAGTCGAGATTGGAGAGGTTCCAGTGGACATGGATGCTTAGTCTATAAGCCCGGGAAATTTATCACACAAAGCATTTACATGGCCAACCTGGAAACAATGGGGACACAGGGTGTCTGGCTAACACAGGTTCCACTGTATATGGATGTTGAGGATGGAGAAAATAACATACAAAGCATATATACAGGGCCAAGCTGGTTATGCTGGGCGACTTCCCAGGGTATCCAGTTTAGAGAGGTTCCACTGATGCTGAGCACTGAGAACTTGTCATACAAAGCACTGACTGGGCAAAACCAGACACCCCAGGACCTCCAATGCTGTCTGGGCCCGTTTCACTAAACTTTGTACAATTAAAATATTTGTAAGTGCAAATTTAAGATCGTCTGTAAATTTAAATTGATGGATTTACATTTATTGAGCATAGGCTGCACATGCAGCCTATGCTCAATAACTGTAAATCCAATAATTGTTTACAAGAAAATATTGTTAATGTGAGATTTACAGACTATCACAATTTTGCATTTACAAACAGTTTAGTCATACAAAGTTTAGTGAAACGGCCCCCAGGTTTCTACCAAGGTATCCACTGTAGAGAGGTTCCCTGTATATGAGCTGAACATTGAGAATTTAGCACACAAAGCATTTACTTGGCCAACAGATACATGACATCCATCACTCAAGCTTAGATCACTATCATGGTAATCTTCAAATATGTAATTCTTACTATGTCAAATTTGTAAAACAATACATCGTCTAACTCCTCCGCCTTCCCACAATTTAACCAGATAATCAGATATAATCGCTTATGAAACATACAGATAATTTACACTGTTTTATAGGTGATATTTAAACCTGCTCGTTTCAATCATTAACCCTTACACCGCTATCTTAATTTTGTTGTCGTCTGCCGTTTATTTTCTATTTTCCATTTTTATCATCAAAAACATGCTTTGACAGCACATTAGAATAATTTACAACATGCTTTGACAGCACTTCAGAATCATTTCCATTGTAAATGATTCTGAAGTGCTGTCAAACCATGTATTTATTGAGAAATAAGGCAAGATATAAAAGCAACAGCAGACGACAATTGTTGTGTGTAGCCGTCTAAGGGTTAAACTAGTAAAGTGTTTGTAAAACAAAATGCCACCGCTGGTGAGCCATCAAGAACAGAACAGTCATCAAGCACCCATGACCTTGAGGGATGAAGCCTACAATCAATAGTGTTCTTTGTATGATTGATATGAATGTATGTGTGAAATATTACGAAGATCAGATAGATGGTAATCACAATGAAACATTTTATTTTAGCACATGTGACCTTGACTTTGAAGAGACAAAACCCACATTCGACAGGGTTCTGCCTATGATTGATATGAATGTACATGCAAAGTACGGTGAAGATTGGATAGTTTGTTTGTTTGTTGGGGTTTAACGGCCTATCAACAGCTAAGGTCATTTAAGGCCGGGTCAATGGGTTTAGTACTAAATCCCATATATTACCTGTACAAGTACATGTACATGTTCAAGTACATGTACAAATGGGGGGAAAATCCCAAAATCAGAACTGAATATTTACAATAACAAAACTATATATTCAGCCCTGAAATCAGAATAATCCTGATCTGGTGCCAGGTCCTCGCCACACCAGAAACACTTGGCCCCCTCCCAAAAGCAGCAGGATCAGTAATACTTTTACTACTTTTATAATGGGCAATAACCAAATTCAACTCCCAGGTAACTAAAGAGCCAAAGATAAAAACATACCTGAGGGCCAAACCAGGCAAATAGTGATTCCTATAAGGAGAAACCCATACCGTTAATTTACGCCGTCTCATTCGCCTGACCACCACCACAAAGAGTGGATAGACAGTAGTCGAGTAATTGCATGGAAATGAATGTTGTCTACTACCAGACGGACAGACAGGGTACACAGTGTATGCACCCCGAGCTGCACGTTTTCCACTTTATAGGCAATAGGTTGCACTATATTGCTACACCACGCTACACAGTAACAAGAGTTGTCAGAGGACAACGAAGCACGCCCGGTAGCAGCAAAGGAACTATGGGTACATTTGAAAACACAACGTGCTGGATAACAAAATTTATGAGCCATTTACCAGAGCGTGTTAAGGTTTCGAGCGTACAAAGTAGTTGACCTTGACCCTGGGCTTAGCAGAGGTGGAGGACCCTTGGAGCAATGCGTGTGTGAAATATGAAGCAAATCCAAGCAAGGAAACAGAAAATATAGGCCATTTACCCGAGTGTTAAGGTTTCGGGATGCACAAAGTATGTGACCTTGACCCTGGGCTTAGAAGGGGCGGGACGGACGTGGATTTGCCACAGTGCAGTAGAGGACCGTTGGAGCAATGCATGTGTGGAAATATGAAGCAAATCCAAACTAGATTTGTCAGTAAGCAGGGGTTTACGGAATATACCCCCCCACCCCCCCCCCCCCCCCCCGCGTCAGCCCTGACCTAGAATGAATTCCAGCTCGCATACTATCATTTTCAGATAAAAGACTATAAAAGCACATATGGAGAGTGCGATGGTGGTTCCAGTTCCAGAAAAAAGCAAACTAGACATTCTAAGTCCGTGACCTTGACCCCTGGCATAAATGGGGGTCGTAGGTTTGTTGCAGAATGATGTATGAGTGTCAGAGAAGGGCCGGGTAAAATATCACTGCATTCCGCAAAGGGAAAGAGAAGTTATAAGGAAATTTACATTTGTTATGTTTTAGTTTTTTTCTAAGTTTATAAGTCCGTGACCTTGAGCCCTGGCATAAATGGGGGTCGTAGGTTTGTTTCAGAATGATGTATGAGTATCAGAGAAGGGGTGGGTAAAATATGAAAGATTTCCGCAAAGGGAAAGAGAAGTTAAAAGGAAATTTACAATTGTTAAGTTTTGTGACGGACGGAAAGACGGAAAGACGGACGGATGGACGGACAAGCTGACTCCAGCATACCCCCCCCCCCACAACTTCGTTGCGGGGGGTATAACAAGGAAACAGAAAATATAGGCCATTTACCCGAGCGTCCGAGCGTTAAGGTTTCGAGATGCACAAAGTATGTGACCTTGACCCCTGGGCTTAGAAGGGGCGGCACGGACGTGGATTTGCCACAGCGCAGTAGAGGACCCTTGGAGCAATGAGTGTGTGAAATATGAAGCAAATCCAAGCAAGGAAACAGAAAATATAGGCCATTATAATTTTTGAAGACAGATGGACGGACAGACGGACAGACAGACGGACGCCTACGACGCCGAGGGTATGCCATAAGCACTTCTTCCTTCGGAAGGCGCGCTAAAAATATGTGTAATAACATTTACACTTCGCACACTAAAATATAGAAAACAGCATTGACGTTCACACTTCGCTATATTGTTTTTATAGGAATGAATGGCCTTTTTGTGGAATTTATTGGGGTATAAACTTGGAAAAGTCGCGGGAATACTGGACGAAGGCCGGAAGGCCTCATCCAGTATTCCCGCGACTTTTCCAAGTTTATATCCCCGATAAATTCAACAAAAAGGCCATTCATTCCTTATAATTCCAGCATTTGAAATAAATTCATCAAGAAAATGTGTTTATTTTCCGTTTTCTTAAGAATTATTTTAACTGCGCCTCACGGTTACGGAAAGTAGTTCGGCATGGGAGTTTACTGGGATATAAATTTTGGACAGAGACTTGCTACGGGCCAATCAAATGTTAGGGAATTGTGTAAATATTTTTGTGCTGGAATTATTGAGAGACAATTCTACAATATGAAACAAAAGTATTACCATAAACTCACCTAATACAGTGTGTATTAGCAAAATTCTTAGGTCAATTTCCAAGAAGTGCAAAGTAAACAAAGAATGCCTCAAAGGCACATTTTGAAAGACTACTCCATCATAACGCTTATGTAATGCAGTGTAATGAAATGAAATTCGAGTTATGTACTCAGAACTAATGCACCCCCCACCCTTGACAATTGTCACTGCAGTGGCAGAATAATGTAGGCCAGTGTGTGAAAATGTTGGATGATTGGGGTTTTATGTCCAATCAATTAACAGCAAGGTGGGTGAAAACATACCATATGGCTACAGATACCATTCAATTCCAATGTAATTAATTGATCACTAACTCTTTCAACACTTATTAAACTCTTTAGCAGTTTTTACAAATAGTGTAGATCCAGATGAGTCGGCTCGTTACGTCTCATCAGGATCTGCAGTTTATGCAAGTAATTACAATTTTTTTTCTTAAATTGACTAGTCTGGAAACCATTTTGTGCCGATTGGATTGAGCCATAAATTAACATACAGTATCAGTCCATTCTAGTTATTTAGGATTGAAATGGTTAACCCTTAGACCGCTACTCACAACAATTGTCGTCTGCTGTTGCTTTTATATCTTGCCTTATTTCTCAATAAAAACATGGTTTGACTGACAGCATTTCCAATGGAAATGATTCTAAAGTGCTGTCAAAGCATTTTCTGTGATGTGGGTTAGACTGGTCACAGAATTCAGTGTTATATTTTACCAAGCATCCAGTGATGTGATTTGTAAGTGACTTTTGTATTTGTATGACAACGTACTGTGTGGCGACTTACTGTATGGCGACTTACAATCAAAGTACTGAAAGTACTGACTGGCGGGAGACAAGTAGCCACTTGTGAATTTGCATACTCAGAAATTCCTTGACATAATATTATGTGAAATCTTTTCAAAATTATGACTGGGCGTAGGCCTACATACGTGTATGCTGCATGAACGGCAAAATGTTTTCATGAATTTTGTTTCGCTCACCTAGAGGGTAATTTTTCGAAAATTGCCCGTAAACCACAATATGAAAAAGAAATGGCCTTCGACGTCGCATTGCGACTGCGTGGTACACGATACGGGGGGGCGTCTCAATAACAGCAATGTGTTCTCTTCAAAAGTAAAGTTGGGCATGCCAACTATTTTACACATAATGTTGAGCATTGCCATTGCTATTAATAACTTGCTTTCAGTTCACTCGCTGACTTTAAATGTCACCGGACTGTTGTTAATTGCGAACGCAAATCGAGCCTATTGAGACGTCCCCCGATGAACAGAGAGCCACTTCCGAAAGTAGACCCGTGCAAGATACGAGGGGCGTCTCAATAACAGCAATTTGTTCTCTTCAAAAGTAAAGTTGGGCATGCCAACTAACAGCAATTTGTTCTCTTCAAAAGTAAAGTTGGGCATGCCAACTATTTTACACATAATGTTGAGCATGGCCGTTGCTATTAATAACTTGCTTTCAGTTCACTCGCTGACTTTAAATGTCACCTGACTGTTGTTAACTGCGAATGCAAATTGAGCCTATTGAGACGTCCCCCGATGAACAGAGCGCCACTTCCAAAAGTAGACACGTGCAAACGGCCAGAATCACGATCCCAATAGCGTGGAGACAGTATGTCTCCCGCCAAAAATGTAACATGTAAGTAGACAGCCAGAAAATTTGGGTTAGACTGGTCTTGGAATGTACCAGCTACATTTTACAATCATCCAACGATGCGATCTGTAGACGATCACTATACGATAAAAGGGATCAATGCATGTATTGTTTTACATGTTTATGTGTAATTGAAGTCCGAGGCATCCCGGTGATGGCAGATGCTGGTGGTTTATGGAACATATTACACAATCAGACAATATATGTTCACCAATTTGTGGCTGTGACTGGAGAAATGGGGCATATGGGATTTGTGACCAATTGTGACCAAATAGCACACTCCTGTGGTTTGATAACAATCTATGTTGTTTGTTAGAATGGGTGTTTCATTGATGGAATTGCGAACAGTGCAGATCCTGATCAGACTGTGCGGATGCACAGGCTGATCTGGATCTACACTGGTCGAGAAACCAATAATGCTGAAGATACACACATTTTCTCATGGAATATTTTTCTTATTTCACATCGAAAGTATATGTTGTTACCACTCATTTGAACCGTATCATCGAGACGGTTCAAATGAGTGGCAACAACATACGTAAATATTTAGAAATAAAGAAAATAGAAAATTTGAATTTTGTTGATACCTCTGAATCAGTATTACCTATGAAACAGGTTAACAACATCAGACATACAGTGGGATGGGTAGACAAGTTGTAAGCGTTAATTAGGAAGATACACCCTTGTGTTGGTTGGTTATAATAACATCCCACTCCAGAACATAAACGTTTATGTGACTGGAGAAATGCGGCTTATGGGTTTTGCGACCAGTGTAGCTCCTGATAAAAAACTATAACGAGCCACATGTACATGTACGGTACATTGATTGTTAGAAGCATGATGGGCATTTCATCGATGTAATGGCGCACAGTGCAGTTTATTCAGCGGAAGCGTATATAAATATATATCGTTTTCCACAATGAAGTGTGTCTAGATTATTTAGGGTTAGTACGGTTGTACTGGCTTATCACAATAGCAAAATCTTTGGATACAATTTATTTTGGGAAACCCCTATAGGTATTTTGAATTTTTTTTTAGAATGAATGCTGCACACACTTTCAAGGCGTCCTCCTGTAGCCGATTTCACCAACATTGCAAAGTATACTCATCTAGCAAAGTATGCTTTGAGGGAGAAATTTTCAATTTTAGGACAAATTTATTATTTTTTATTATACTTAATATATTACATTATCACAGCCATTTTGGCTGTGATAATGTAATAAATTCAGTATAATAAATCTGCATACTTTTAATCATCAAATATATGAAGTCGTTAGTTCTATATGAAATAATGCATTTCATATACTTTGCTAGAAAAGTATACTTTGCAATGTTGGTGAAATCGGCTACTGATCAATATCAACGCACCTGTCAAGTATGGTGGAAATTTTACAGGAATTTCCCAAAAACAAATTGTGTCCAAATATGTAGGGTTAGTATGGTATTTTGAAAGTTTGAGAACTGATTTGAAAGAATTCTGCACACACTTTCAATATATGTCTTCCCCTAGCTGATCAATATCAATGCACCTGTGAAGTACAGATGTGAAATTGATATTTTATAGGGCTTTCCCAAAACAAATGGTGAACGAGTACGTAGGGTTAGTATGGCCAATTGGAATGAATGCCGATTTGAATGAATGTGAATGAATGCTGATTTGAATGAATGCCGATTTGAATGACTGCCGCACACACTGAATTGTGAATGAAATCCACTTGTGTGAGCAGTATCTGTAGACAAGACAATAAACCAGCTGTCGTCTGGCATTTACTGATATCTCCCCAGATCCAGTTGCCCAACACTCAACTCACTATTTGTCAGACAGGGCGGCCATCCATCATCTCGAATCTGGGGGTAACTCTACTCCATGTTGGTGCTACCTGCTGGCTGGCTGACTGTGATTTATAGGTGGGATAAAACGTCTCAAATTCAAATTTTCCCGTTATTAAACAATGCTGAATTAAATTTTGTCATCTGCTGTTTCAGTTTTATGTTCAATTTTTCTCATAAACAAATGGTTTGACAGCACTTTAGAATCATTTCCGATGGAAATGATTCTAAAGTGCTGTCAAACCATGTTTTTATTGAGAGAAAAGACAAAGTAAGAAACAACAGCAGACGGTAATTTTCGGTTCCAAGGGTTAAGAAGCATAGTAGAAACCTTTCTTTAATTGTGCCATTTCATTATTTCTGTGTCTTTATTTTGTATGGGTTTCACTGTAATTTATTCATTTTATGTTACTGTCTGGTCATGATTGCAAAACACACACCTATGTATTGGGAGTGCTGATTTAGATGAATTACAATGGAACCTCTAAACACAATTGTCCGTCTGTCTCCTCCGACAGACCAGTGGGATGGAAATACTTTGTAAGTATTTTTCACACCTCGGGTTTGGATTCAACTCACAACCTCCGGTATTGAAGTCCAATGCCATATTCCCTAAACCACAGCCTCTACCTATGTCATTTTAAGCATATCTTCTTTTTTTTACATTTTTTCACAAAATTATGCTTTGGAAGATTATCAGAAATGTCATGTTTTATAGCTCTGAGCCGGAGGCATATTGATATTTATTTTTTTTACAAAATGATGCAGGTCTTGTCATACATTCACACCCAACCACACCACCCCCCCCCCCCCCCCACCCCTGTCACCTACAATTAGGGAGGGCCAATGGGGAGGGGATTAATATTTTAGGATACCGGCAGAATACTTTGTATTCACAACCCATGGAACTGGACTGCAAACCATAATTCATGAATAAGTAAGACAAATGTATTCATGTGCATTTTTTTGGCAAATACATTCATTTACAAGATAATGATTTACCTATTAAAAAATTTGAAAAATATGGGAATAAATTTCTCACAAACCTAGGCTTATTGCCTTTGTGACCCGAGTGTAACCCAAGAAATTCTGGCCCGTTTCACTAAACATCGTACGACTAAAATGTTCTTAAGTGAAAATTTAGGATCGTCTGCATATGCAGCCTATGCTCAATAAACATAAATCCATTAATTGTTTACAAGAAAACAATGTTAATGTGAAATTTACAGACTATCTCATAATTTTGCACTTACAAACATTTTAAACAGTGCAGACCCTGATCAGTCTGCGCGCATGCGCAGGCTGGTCTGGGTATACACAGATTGCAACAACCTTTAGCCCAATTTCTCCAATCACAGCCAGAAATGTTGAAAAGTCGAGTGTTTCACATCGTCGTACACATTCATACATTGAAGATAGAGACAATTAATTTATGACATCAAACATTCTTAGACGACAACTGATTAACATTTAAAGAAAACTACATCATATACTGTCATATTATTCAAGAAATATGCAACATTACTTATTTACACTAAACATCAAACATTTTAATCTACATACTATCTTTTTACTACCGATCAATATTGAAATGTGTATCCGATTGCCATCCCTATCTGCTGTATTTTTACCAAAAATCAGATTTCTCTTGTCTGTAAAATCAAGGGTGGACAGCTTCAGCGAAATTCCAGTCACTTTACATTAAATGTATTACGACTGATTGTCATCTAAGAAGTTCTAGGTGGAAAAATAATGTCTTTGACCTGTATAGGCGCTGACTAACACAAATAGATGGAATGGTTTATGTATGGAGCTTGTATACTTTGTTATCCCTCCCACAGATGCTGGTCGTGATTGGGAAGTTTATAACTTATAACAAGCCTAGTGCTTGATAATACAGTTCCTCTAAGCTCTGTGAGAAAAAATATACAGTGGAACCTCTCTAAACCGGACACCCTGGGAGGTCCCCAGGGTGTCCGGTTTAGAGATGTTTCACTGTAATTTTGATGTAAGGGCACTGAAACACATGGCTGTGTGCATTGCAATCACGAACACTGATAAACATCAGCCATATTTGACAGTGAAATCGGTCATAATTTGACACATCGAAATCGCAAAGAGGTTCGGTTTGGAAAGGTTTCACTGTAAATACAGTTCGGCAGGCAATTAATTGAGAAAAATTGTGCATTTCAAAGTCATCGGACCTGAAACAATAGTAACATGCAATACAGTCATGTACAGTGCTGATATAAAACATGTTTTTGATGACACACTTAGGGCGAGAAACTCTTACAAAAAACTTCCAAAAAATAAACGGACAGAGGGACAGACAGACAGACAGACAGACAGACAGACAGACAGACAGACAGACAGACAGACAGACAGACAGACAGACAGACAGACAGACAGACAGACAGACAGACAGACAGACAGACAGACAGACAGACAGACAGGGCAAAACCTACAGGGCACCACCGAATATCCGCGGGGCCCTAATTAAACATTTCACAGGTTAACCCTTAGTATGTCGTATGCCGTTGTTTCATATTCATCTTTTCTCTCAATAAAAAATATAGTTTGGCAGCACTTCAGAATCATTTCCAATGGAAATGATTCTAAAGTGCTACCAAACTATGTTTTTGTTGATATAAATGGAAAATAAAAGCAATCAGCAGAAGACAAAATCTAATTCCGCATTGTAAGGTTTAACTGTAACTGTCACACAGACCTTGTCTTTTCGTGACAGCCCAGACATTTACATGCAAATTACACTTACCCATTAAAAGGCGACAATCGGAAATTGTTTTCTGCTGTTTCATATTTATCTTATACCGTATCATAAACATATTTTGGCAGTACATGACAATGGACAGCTATTTAGTTACACCAGTAAACTTTAAATGGCCGTAACCGGAAATTGTCGTCTGCTGTTTTTTTTTCATATTTATCTTACACCTCATCAAAAAAGTATTTTGGCTGTGCATGCGAATCGTCTCCATTCGCATGCGCTGTCAAAATATTTTTTTTTTCGAGAAAAACAAAAAAGAATCAGCAAACGACAAAATCTAATTCAGCATTGTAAGGGTTAACTGTAACTGTCACACCGACCATGTCCTGCCGTGACAGCCCATACATTTACATGTAAATTACACTTAATACCGACCACTGTAATTTACAATAACCGTGTAAACCTGACCTCGGGTGTGACAATTATTGCCTGCTACAAACGTCCAGATTTTCAAATTAATACATGGTAGTCCGTAAATGGTAGTATCTTGTTTCATTAGCGGGCTTTTATTTTTTATATATGGCTCTGTATGATTGTGTTTAAATTGTCTCGACAATAGTAATGTGGTTTCAATGAGTTAGGGGCAGCGACCTTAATTTTATGACTTGAGGACAACCAGTGCTCTCCACTATATGCATTGACAGGGAGATTTCATTAATCCTTTCACCCCTACGTAACTGGAATGGATTTTGATATGTTTATTTTGCAACCAATCCAATCATCACAAAATGATTTTCAGACAAGTCCATTTATGAAACGAGGGTGTTTTTGTTCGCAAAAATATGAAAATTGCTGGCAAAAAGTGGAGATCCTGATGAGACGGCTCGTCACGAGCCGCCTCATCTGGATCTACACTGTTTGCCAATACCACTATACAGCCCTGTGGTGTTGAAAGGGTTAATGTCGAACCCATTTAGGAGACTTTTGCTTCTACCTTACAATGCCTTATATTCATATGTACAAAGTATGATGAAGGACACAATACATGCCTCTGGTGAGGTTCAAACCCACAACTGTTGGGTCAGCTGTCTATAACAGGACCACAACTAGTATATGATATTACGGTCCACAAGAGACAAAGCAGAGCTACAGTTAAGGTGCGTAATTGGACCAAATATTCCGGGTATTTTTCTTATCTCTTCACGAAAAATGGCAAGTTAGGATTGCTTTAGAATCGTCTCATCGAGACGATTCTAAAGCACTCCCAACTTGCCAATTTTGGCGAAGAAATAACGAAAGTTTCCCCAAAGTTGATCAAATTACGCACCTTAACTGGAGCTCTGGACAAAGTTTCATTTTGCATCTTTTTTGTATTTTGTATTTACTTCATTCTGGAGAATGTTTTAGTGTTTTTGCAATTTCTTAATGAATATAGTAGAACATAATATGTTTGATGAAATAGCAAAACTATTTAGACTTTTCCATCAGCAAACTCGTATTATACATCTACCTTTTGAATGCAATATAATGACATGTCGACTGGCATTATTTGATCCAGCCATCGCGGAAACACGGGGAAAATGATCAAAGAATTAGTGCACAACTTGTGAATATGTCTCACCCATGAAGGTCAAGGTCACAAAGGTCAAGGTCATCTGAATGAAACTGGATGGATTCTATCCGTGATGTTTGGTATGATCCGACCAGGAGATATTCAACAGTTGGACATAATTGTTGATGCGAATGACGACGACGACACCTATGCTGCACTTTCCACTAACGTGTGAAAGGAAATAATTACTAATAGACTAGTTGAACCCTTTCCCTGTTTTGCGATATTTCGACTCATCCAAATCCAAAACATCTGAATAAAAGAATCAAATGCTGGGTCAAATGATGGTTAAATTATCTGATAGAGTAGAAAACATTGTGGGAAAAGGAGAAATTGCTTGTTACAAGCAATTTCTCCTTTTCCCACAATGTTTGCAAAAGACATCTTCTGCAGAGGCGTGAAAAGCCGTCTCTATCAGGGAAAGGGTTAACCCTCACAACGCTGGAGACAAAAAAAATGTCGTCTGCTGTTTTTCATGTTTGCTTTCATTTTTAACTAAAAACCTGTTTTGACAGCACATGAGAATCGCTGTCAAAACAGGCTTTTGTCCAGAAATGGAAAACATTTCCAGCAGACGACAAAATTTAATTCAACGTAGTAATATGGAAGTGTATGGCTACTTATTAGGTGTGAAATTGTCGTCTGCTGTTGCTTTTATATCTTTCCCTCTTTCTGAATAAAAACATGGTTTGACAGCACTTCCCACTTTCCCATGGAAATGATTCTAAAGTTCTGTCAAACCATATGTTGTAAATTATTCTAAAGTGCTAGCTGTCAAAGCATGTTTTTGATGATAAAAATGGAAAATAGAAATTAAACAGCAGACGACAACAAAATTAAGATAGCGGTGTAAGGGTAAAGCCATATTCCAAACAACCAAGTCAAATCCACAAAAAAACATTCAACATCGCGACAGACAGCAAAATATATATGTAGTATATATACCAGGTTAAGACGTAGTAACAGGGACAAAAATAGGGCAGCCTGTCATCGTCCTGTCGAGTTACATTTCAATTATTTTATACAACTGAATGTTTTTCTCTCTATCTTCACAACACGTGGCATTGTAGTATTGCAAAGTATGTGGGTACTTAGGTGCATGTGTCTAGCTTAGGCGGGCATCTCGACAATTATGAACATTTTTCTGTTCCGAGTGTGCCATCAATCACACGAGACACGATAATAAACCTCCCGTCTGAAACTCTAGATAAAATGTACATTTTAATTAGCGTGGAACATGCAAAGGGAAGGTAATACATATGTAATTCCTAGTTACAGAGTCAGGCAAACATATACCAAAGCTCCAGTTAAGGTGCGTAATTTAACCAACTTGGGGTGAAATTTTGTTATTTCTTCATCAAAAATGGCAAGTTGGGAGTGCTTTAGAACCGTGTAGTTGAGATGATTCTAAAGCACTCCCAACTTGCCATTTTTGATGAAGAAATAACAATTTTTTGGATGGAGAAATAAGACATTTACCTCCAAATTACGCACCTTACCTGGAGCTCTGCATACGTGGCTGTGAATTGCAAAATTGGGCGTATGGCATTTGTGACCAGCGTAGACACAGATAGCGCATGCTGATCAGGGTCTACACTGTTCGCCATACAATAACTGATCAATTTGTGTTTGTACATTCTCTGGTCATGTACGAGACAAGCCGTGTGTACAATGTGCGATCTCATGAAAAACGTTTACAATATTTTCCGTAAATGACGAAATTCCACATTTGCTATGAAAATTTTGTCAACTTTCGACAACATTTACAGAAAATATCACAGTTTCCATTAATAATTTTCACACATCGCACATGTACAAAATCACATGAATTGTCTCGTATTGTTCATCATGGTCTCGCAGAATTATTATGCATATTACATAGCTTAGAAGGGATAGAAACTACAGCAATTTGCACATTGGATTGATGCGTGTGAATGCAATATGAATTTTCTGTATTAAACGCAAGACAAATATGCAATTTATTACGGCATCTGAAAGAAACGTGCAAATTATAATAAATACTCCACCACCAGAAACTGAAGCATTCAATAACAAAGGAACAAAACACTGGTATTAAACTCAGCCGCGTTAACGGGAAATGTAAATTGTCATCTGCTGTTGTTTTATATTTTGTCTTACCTCTCAATAAAACCAGGTTTTGACAGCACTTTAGAATCATTTCCATTGATTATAAAGTGTTGTAAACATGTTTTTGATGAGAAAAAATTAAAATAAACAGCAGACAACAAAATATAATTCAGCATTGTAAGGGTACACTTCTTGTTTAACCATTTCAACTAGAAAGACATTTGCAAACACTGTAGATCCAGATGAGCCGGCTCATAACGAGCCGTCTCATCAGGATCTGCAGCATTGGTCAGTATTGTTCAATTCTAAAACTGCATTTTCAGAAATGTCTAAACATGGTTTGACAGTACATTAGAATAATTTACAACATGGTTTGACAGCACTTCAGAATCATTTCCATTGGAAATGATTCTGAAGTGCTGTCAAACCATGTTTTTATTGAGATATAAGGCAAGATATAAAAGCAACAGCAGACGACAATTGTTGTGTGTAGCGGTCTAAGGGTTAATAAGATCCAGTAATTTGGCATTACATTGCACTTAACTCTTTGCATGCTGGGAAACTTGTGGGTTATAAATAGTTCAAAACTAGCGGACAAAAATTCATCATATTTTCTTGTATTTCTTCCCGTAAATATCATGAATATGTCTTGGAATTTCATTAGAATTGTGTCCGGAGCACAATTCTAATGAAATTTCAAGACATATTTACAGAGAGAAATAAAACATATACTCCTAATTCGTTAATGGCGGATATTTTCACCGCTAGCATGCAAAGAGTTAACATAGATAGGCCTACACATTATTTACATGCACAAAATAGTAACAATGTAAATACACTTGTATAATGATGAACCGATGTACAAAATGGCTTATACTCAGAATATGATGGGTTACTTTGGTGCCAAAACAGTATTACTGTCAGATAAAACAATAATAAATCAGTGACACAAAATAACAGCCACATACAGAACTATAACGAACGTAAGACACTGTTCTGAATAAGCCAATGAATGCAACTGTAATTGTGAAGAAGCTACTCTGAAATTTGCTGAATTAGCTTCCAAATACAACTGCAAATTTGATATTTTATGAAACATTTTTGTTTCTACAAATTTACAATTTGAGTAGTCAACTATCTCTCTGACAAACTTAGATATTAACCCTTTCAACACGACAGACCGGTATAGTGGTATGAACAATTTAACCCTTTACATGCTTAAGACATGACAGCAAATTCTAAATATTGTTCTTACTTTAATTCAGATGTATATCTTGTGACCACCATTTGAACCGTCTCAACGAACATTTTTTTATACCCATTGAAACATTTTTCTTCCTTTAATTCAGATGTATATGCCGTGATCGACCACCATTTGAACTGTCTCGATGAGACGGTTCAAATGAGTGGTCACATAATATACCATGGGTGAGAAACAAAAACAATTTATACTTATAGAGTGGGGTTTTCCACATGTAAATGTGTTAATAGCTACATAAATTGTAGTGTGTACACATCAAAGGAGACGTCATTGGGGAGTTGCAACTGCAGACAGTGCCAGATGTTTCAAATCAATATAGTCACACAAGGATGTGTCAATTAATGCAATAAATTCCATTACAATTTGCCATGCACCAATCATTGATTCTCAGCCAATGCAGTCAACTGCAAGTTAATTACCAGTGCAATAACCAGATAACAAATAATGAAAGAGAAATGTAACGTAATAATTCCAGCACAAAAATATTTACACAATTCCCTAACATTTGATTGGCCCGTAGCAAGTCTCTGTCCAAAATTTATATCCCAATAAACTCCCACACCGAACTACTTTCCATAACCGTGAGGCGCAGTTAAAATAATTCTTAAGAAAACGGAAAACACATTTTCTTGATTAATTTATTTAAAATGCTGGAATTATAAGGAATGAATGGCCTTTTTGTGGAATTTATCGGGGATATAAACTTGGAAAAGTCGCGGGAATACTGGACGAGGCCTTAAAAAAATTACAATTTAAAAAAAAAAAAAATAATAATATTTTTTTTTATTTATTTTCGAAAATTGTATTTTTTTATTGCTTCGTCCAGTATTCCCGCGACTTTTCCAAGTTTATACCCCGATAAATTCCACAAAAAGGCCATTCATTCCTATAATAAACCAATCAATTTTCCAGCAATGTCAATGAGATTGTGACAGTGCACAGTTGTCCAATTCGGAAATGATTCCACAAAAATGTGAAGGTCCAAAAGGTCAAGGTCATTTTAATTGGGGCATAATTAGTGTGTTCCAAATGCTCACATATGTAGCAAGTATTCACATACAATAAAATAGCCTGATACCACCACGGGTCACTATCAGTATAATAAATATTACTAAATGATTATATCTGTATAGCGGGCCTCAACATTTTTAGAACTGGTGGAATAGTGATACAATTATACACTTATTTAATTCATATAAAGAACATTTTGTGCCTAATGAGTGGGCATGTACCTTTAAAGTATACTCTTGTTACCATGCCAACTAGAAAGAAATATTGTATCTTGCCTGTATTAACCCTTTCGGCCAATGAAACTGCTTGATTTTGAATATTGCATATGGAATGACTTCAAGTCAATTCCCTCCCATAAATATGCAATGCTGCTAGATACAGGGTTCACGATTATACAACTTAACCCTTTCCCTGTTTTGCGATATTTCGACTCTTCCAAATCAAAAACATCTGAATAAAAGAATCAAATGCTGGGTCAAATGATGGTTAAATTATCTGATAGAGTAGAAAACATTGTGGGAAAAGGAGAAATTGCTTGTTACAAGCAATTTCTCCTTTTCCCACAATGTTTTCAAAAGACATCTTCTGCAGAGGCGTCAAAAGTCGTCTCTATCAGGGAAAGGGTTAACCCTTAGACCGCAATCTTAATTATTTTGTCGTCTGCTGTTTACTTTCTATTTTCTATTTTCCATTCTTATCATCAAAAACATGCTTTGACAGCACTTTAGAATAATTTACAACATGCTTTGACAGCACTTCAGAATGATTTCCATTGGAAATGATTCTGAAGTGCTGTCAAACCATGTTTTTATTGAGAATTGAGAAATAAGGCAAGATATAAAAGCAACAGCAGACGACAATTGTTGTGAGTAGCGGTCTAAGAGTTAAAATGAGTTATAAAGAAGAATTTCATTCCAACATGTTGTAGTTTAACTTTTTGGCATCACCTGTCCTCATTATTGCCACAACAAAAGGACCAAACGGTATACGGCTGTTTAAAATGATATTATTCCAACATTCAACACAAACAAAATGTTAACTGATGTGGAGAGAAATATCTGAAGAAAACATTGGATCATGTAACCATCAGGTATTTAACCCTGTCACCCCTAAGTAACTGGAATGGATTTTGATATGTTAATTTTACAACCAATCCAATGGCCGCAAGATGGCTTTCAGACTAGTCCATTTATGAACAGGGGGTGTTTTGTTCTCAAAAACATGAAAATTACTTGTAAAAAGTGCACATCCTGAGCACGAGCCGGCTTATCTGGATCTACACTGTTTGCCAATACCGCTATACAGGCCTGTGGTGTTGAAAGGGTTAAACAAAGATGTTGCTTCATTTATAGATCACTGGTTTTCTATGCTTGTGATAATTTTCAAGATAGTGTACCCAAACAGAACAGTGAATTCTTTGTGTCTAATGTGATTCTCAAATGTATACTGGTCCAAATCCCTGAGACAATTCCCTCGGAAACAAACAAATCTACAAATTCGCAACAGTAATTATGCAAGTAGATTTGTATTTACAAAATAGTAACAATATGCAACAAAGTCATAATCACATGTGCCATGTTCTGACTACATATTGCATGGTGGTCCAAGTTTGTCATGTGTGCCTGCTATTTTACTTGTATTGCCGTATTTCACCATATTGATTTTGAAAATCACACATATTTTCTGTAAATGCTGTCAAAAAGTGACAAACAAAAGTGAGGGCTCATGCATTGAAATGAATGTCATCATCGATGTCATTTACGAAAACTATCACAACTTTTCGAAATCAATACTGCCAACAACGAGAAGGGAATTAATATTACACCCAGGCACATTTTTGAGAATGTACTCAAATCGCAAACTTTATTTAAATTGTAAATTTTACATTCATTCATAGAAACATTATTTGTGGCTGTGACTGGAGAAATGGGGTTTATGTGTTCTGCGACCAGTGTAGATCCAGATCAGCCTGTGCATCCGCACAGTCTGATCAGGATCTGCACTGATCGCCATTCCATCAATGAACCCTGTCATGCTTTTAACAAGAAATATACATGCAGATCGCTATCGGGCTACAAGAATATCCATTTGATCAGCGGCCACACTGGCCACAAATCCCATAAGCCCCATTTCTCCAGTCACAGCCACATCACAATCTAGAGCATGAAAAAATACCCTATTGTCAGAAAATGGCTCATACAACGGCTGTAAACAAGGAGACTAACGACCATGCGGGTTGTCATGGCAACCATGCTGCACCGTGACAACGGGCCTTACCGCTGGCACAACTATAGGTAACGACCAAGTATTTGTACGTGTTCGGGCACGGGTCGCCGAACGTTCTATTGTTAGCCCAGACTGTACATTGTGTTTGCATGTTACACCTACAACATGTACATTGAAAGATTGATTGATTGGTGTTTAACGGCCTATCAACAGCTAAGGTCATTTAAGGCCGGACAACATGTACAAGCGTATAGACAATGATCAGGAGCTACACATCACATAAGCCCCATTTCTTCAGTCACAGCCACAAATATTGTGGCTGTGACTGAAGAAATGGGGCTTATGTGATTTGTAGCTCCTGGTCAAATAACACACTCCCGTAGCCTTATAGCGATCTGTATTGTTTGTTAGAAACCTGATGGGTGTTTTCTTGATGGAATGGTGGTGACCAGTGTAGATCCTGATCAGACTGTGCGGATGCACAGGCTGATCTGGATCTACATTGGTCGCAACACCTATAAGCCCCATTTCTCCAGTCACAGTCACAAATGCATGGTTTAATATGATGATTTTGTAAGAAATGAGGCTATGCCAAGTTTCTTATGAAATTAGTCAACAAGTTTAATATACGGAGCAATTTACATGAATGATGATTTAATATGACATTTATTAAACGAGTTTACTGATTTCATAAGAAACAAGTTTAATCAATGAACAAGTTTAATAAATATCTCGGGATTGAACCCAGGCTGCAGAGACAAGAAGCACAGTCATTATAGATTAACCCATTACAAGCGTAATACACCTTTACCGGTAATTAATTATTTTAAATATTTTACCATTAAAATGGGATATCCTCAGCATGAAATGGGTTAAACAAATTTGGCAACTGTTTGGGTTTAGCAAACAAGAATGAAACGGAGACAGCTGTCCGCATATTAACCCTTACTATGCTGAATTAAATGTTGTCGTCTGCTGGAAATGTTTTATTTTCAATATTTCTCGACAAAAACCTGGTTTTGACAGCACATGAGAATCGTCTCCAGTGGAGACGATTCTCATGTGCTGTCAAAACCAGGTTTTTGTTAAGAATTAAAGCAAAAATGAAAAACAGCAGACGGCAATTTCCGTCAACAGCGTAAGAAGGGTTAACAGACAATTTGAACATAATTCCAGAAGTTGCAAATTGTAACAAAGTAATGTGTTCGGGGATGGATGCAGACACTCTAATATGTCAGATAATATGCTGGTAGAGCAGTAAATGCAACTATCATAATTATATGTACATGTATATAGAAGCCCGGACAGGCAAAACAGACTTAACCCTTTCATCCCAAAATATCCAACACAGGTTTTTCCATGCTAGTTTTTGGACAATTCCATTAATGAGGAAATGCAAATTTATTTTTAGAATTGAATGATATTGACAAATGCTCCAGATGCTGATGAGATCGACCAATCATGCCTTCGGACATCTGTGTAATTTCATCAAATAAGTTTACAAAATTTACAATATTTATGGCCAGTTTTTTTTTATTAGTTGGTTTACAGATCCGCCGACCCGATTTTTTGACAATGTGGAAAAAAATAAAAAATTTAATTTCCGATTTATTTTTTTTTTTTTTTTTTTTTTTTTTTTTGCTGTGCCGAGAAAAGTAAGTGGCGGAAACCGGATCTTAGCAGCAGCGACAACAACAACAACAACAACCTGCGAATGGACGATTCGATATGATTTGATATATCTCCAATATGATTTGATATATCTCCATTTCAGATTGAATGCAAAAATTCAAAACCTTAACACTCGGGTAAATGGCCTATATTTTCTGTTTTCTTGTTCCGATGTGCTTCATATTTCATGTATGCGTTCTTCCTAGGGTCCTCTACCCCCTGCCACAAATGCACACTCGCCCTGCCACAAATCCACACTCGTGCCACCCCCACTGATATTCGTTTCAACTATATCGCCGCTTCGTTGTCTTGTATTTAAAATTATACCAGATACGGTATTAATATGTACGCATTACGCAACCCATTCACAGTGATCAACATTCAACAGTATGTGAATATGAAACTGAGTTGCTATGTAGAATATAAAGAAACTTGCTGAACCGACTCCCTACGTTAACCGACAAACTCTTAGTCCGAGACGATGCCGGTTAACACAAGTTTCACTCTATCACAATCACTGGCCTTTTTGTTTTTTACCGACCACAAACCGACCCAACCATGAGCCTTAAAAAGGTGAACCGACCCAACCATGTGCCTTAAAAAGGTGATTTTTATGGTGTTCGGACCGTCCGTCTGTCCGTCACACGTTCGGTTAACCACTTTGTAACAGTTTCTCAAACCGGCCATATCTTCTACATAAGTTGCTCAAGTTCTTCAATATTTCAACACATCATTCATTGGTATGTGTGCTATACCTGCCTTGTCATACTTTATATTACCTTGACCTTTTGACCTTCACAGGGCTGCTGAAAGGAGGACTTAGCAATTTCGGTTAACCAGTTTGTCACAGTTTCTCAAACTGGCCATAGCATCTACATAAGTTGCTTAACTGCTTCAATATTTCCATACTTCATTCATTTGCATGTATGCTACACCTGCCTTGCCATACTACATATGACCTTCACCCTTTGACTTAACACTTTTGGTTCACCCGTTTGTCATTTCTTCAATATGCCGCCGGTGGCATCCGCGTTTGACTTTTTTTTTTTTTTTTTTTTTTTTTTTTTTTCCCCGACCGACCCAACCCTGTGCCAAAAAGAATAAAAAAATTGAAAAAACTTTTTTTTATTTTTATTTTTTTCCGACCGACCGACCCGATCTCGCGGAAAAAAAATCCGTAAACCAACAAATAAAAAAAAACTGGCCTAAAGTGAAAAGTTGACAAAATGTTCAGAGTACATGCGAAATATAATTCCGCAGTTACTCTGAAAATTAATTCCGCAGGTACTCTGAAAATTTTGTTAACTTCTGACGCCATTTATGGAAATTATTGTAAATTTGTAATCGTATTTCATGAAATT